>OY992877.1:184092924-184495424 GCA_963921405.1 Cepaea hortensis
TCCTTGCCAGCGAAAGATCCAAGTATGCTGCCAAACTTACTCATAAATTTTTCACCGGCAACGAAGATTTCTTGCACATGGTCAACACAGGCAACTTGCCAGCATTTGACTGGGGGGATTACTTACCTCATCAGAACCAACCCCATTCTATGATGATTCAGAGTGACACCTCTGATTATCACACCTTAACTGCCAGTAGTGCTAGCCTTACTGCTGCATATTTGCATGTAGGCTCCATCAGAGCCCCAGACATGTCAGGATTAGCTTCTCCCCTTATTCAGTTTTCTCAAAAGGAGCAGGAGTTTGCAGAGAACTTCCTTCTTATTGTGTGCAATTCAACATCTTTGTTAAGAAAAAACGATCCACAGAAACCTCACCGTGCACACCATGGGAGCAAACAGTTGGATTCAAAGTCTACCATGAGTCCAGTTGTTGGCAGGCCACCAAGGGTACAATTTCAAGGAGACACACCGGTTATGTCTCGCACAGACTCTCAACGAAAAACTGTTTCATGGGTTGACAATGCAGATAACTCCATAAGAACTGCTGTTGTTGCCCACTATATGGATTCGCTGTGGACACAGTTTGGACGAAATCTGGACCTGTATCTGGATGAACCAGCTTGGATTGGTCGGAATTGTTTGCTACATTCAGAGATGGGTTCCCTTCTTCTTTTCAGTGATGCAGTCATTGCAGTGCTTAGAAATATGATTGACCATGTCTGTTGCAAAAGTAAGCTCCTGTTTTGTTATCTTGCCTTTTAAACCTTATTTTTTGTACGTGAAACTAACACTGTGTTTGACATTGTAAAGTGAATTATTTTTAGTTTATTTATGTAGTGTGATTTTTTTATATTGTCGTAATTGTAAAAAGTGGTGGTAGTTGATGATCATGTTGTTGATATCAATGCTGCCAAGTTGTCTACTCTTGGCTGCCCAATTCTATTCTTGAATAAATGAAGAAAATGGAAAGAGTTAAATGTAAACTTCACCAGAACACAGTCGCTAGTGACAGAATAGATGAAGCTACTATAAAACTTTTGTCAGTAAACAAAAATATAAAGTCTTACAGCAATGCCTAAAACAAGCCAAAGTGCCTGAATGGGATGTAGAAGGTTGAAAATTTCATTGGCTTTATGGTGCAAGCTGTTGTTATCCTGACATAATTGCCAGAGTAGGTGGTCGTAGAGAAGAAAGATCTCAATCTTCTTGTTCGTTCACTTTCAGAATTCAGTGTGAGTAAATCCAAAGAAAGCAGCAGTCGACTTAAGCTTGTTGACTTAAGCCATAGTTTTTCTTCAAATGGAAAGGGTGCAGGCCAAACTACCTGTCTCTCTTCTGCATATCTTGGACACTCCTGATACAAAGGTTCAGCTGTCAGTTTACCAGTTCTGCAGTTACAGTCATCAGTATATCCTATCTTTAGTTTATTAAAAGTGTGGTATTTCAGCCTGTTTTGTCATTAAACTTACTGCGATGCACAGTCTCATTAATCCTTTGGCTCAGTACATCAGACTTCAACAAGCATTTTATTTTTTGGGGGTCTGCTTTCCCTAGTTTTTGACTGTCCCCAGTCTACCTACAAGGCAGCAGGTTTTTTTTCTCTTCAGGTTTATAGTAAACTGAGGTGTAGAAGTCTTTGGAAAATGTTGACAGATGATAAGGAAATGTTGGAAGTATATTTAATGCTTTGAAATAAGGCAGATAATGAAATTCTAGAGTTAGAAACTGACATGCCAGATACACTAGTATCATTATCAGTATGCCATCTATACATTTCTATAGCCTTTAATGTTTTTTTTATTTCATTCTTGCTGCTGCAAATAATCCATAAAATAACAAACATATCTAGGACCCAACTTGGTGCCTAGAGCCATACCACCTAGACCATATTGAAATGTATATTTTCTTGGAAATGTTGGAATCTGTGCTTTGTTGTTTAGAATTGGCTTCCTTATATTTTGACAGTTTGTCATTTTCTAATTATCTTATACTTTATCTGGAAGTGTCATCTATTTTGTTCTTTAAAAAATTGAAATTATTGACTACTGTTGTCTTAGAAAATGATTATCATGGTTGACTCACTGCTGCTTTCTTAGGGTGTTAGCTGGCATTTAAAATCTTCTGTCTGAAAGTGCAGCATTTAAAGGCTAAAGTATGAATGTAGCATTTAAAGATTAAAGTATGAAAGTAGCATTTAAAGACTAAAGTATGAAAGTAGCATTTAAAGATTAAAGTATGAAAGTAGCATTTAAAGATTAAAGTATGAAAGTAGCATTTAAAGACTAAAGTATGAAAGTAGCATTTAAAGGCTAAAGTATGAAAGTAGCATTTAAAGGCTAAAGTATGAACGTAGCATTTAAAGATTAAAGTATGAAAGTAGCATTTAAAGGCTAAAGTATGAAAGTAGCATTTAAAGGCTAAAGTATGAAAGTAGCATTTAAAGGCTAAAGTATGAAAGTAGCATTTAAAGACTAAAGTATGAATGTAGCATATTAAAGTATGAAAGTAGCATTTAAAGACTAAAGTATGAAAGTAGCATTTAAAGGCTAAAGTATGAAAGTAGCATTTAAAGGCTAAAGTATGAAAGTAGCATTTAAAGACTAAAGTATGAAAGTAGCATTTAAAGGCTAAAGTATGAAAGTAGCATTTAAAGACTAAAGTATGAAAGTAGCATTTAAAGACTAAAGTATGAAAGTAGCATTTAAAGACTAAAGTATGAAAGTAGCATTTAAAGACTAAAGTATGAAAGTAGCATTTAAAGGCTAAAGTATGAAAGTAGCATTTAAAGGCTAAAGTATGAAAGTAGCATTTAAAGGCTAAAGTATGAAAGTAGCATTTAAAGACTAAAGTATGAAAGTAGCATTTAAAGACTCAAGTATGAAAGTAGCATTTAAAGGCTAAAGTATGAAAGTAGCATTTAAAGGCTAAAGTATGAAAGTAGCATTTAAAGGCTAAAGTATGAAAGTAGCATTTAAAGACTAAAGTATGAACATAGCATTTAAAGATTAAAGTATGAAAGTAGCATTTAAAGATTAAAGTATGAAAGTAGCATTTAAAGACTAAAGTATGAAAGTAGCATTTAAAGACTAAAGTATGAAAGTAGCATTTAAAGACTAAAGTATGAAAGTAGCATTTAAACATTAAAGTATGAAAGTAGCATTTAAAGATTAAAGTATGAAAGTAGCATTTAAAGATTAAAGTATGAAAGTAGCATTTAAAGATTAAAGTATGAAAGTAGCATTTAAAGATTAAAGTATGAAAGTAGCATTTAAAGATTAAAGTATGAAAGTAGCATTTAAAGATTAAAGTATGAACGTAGCATTTAAAGGCTAAAGTATGAAAGTAGCATTTAAAGGCTAAAGTATGAAAGTAGCATTTAAAGATTAAAGTATGAAAGTAGCATTTAAAGGCTAAAGTATGAAAGTAGCATTTAAAGGCTAAAGTATGAAAGTAGCATTTAAAGACTAAAGTATGAATGTAGCATTTAAAGATTAAAGTATGAAAGTAGCATTTAAAGACTAAAGTATGAAAGTAGCATTTAAAGACTAAAGTATGAAAGTAGCATTTAAAGGCTAAAGTATGAAAGTAGCATTTAAAGACTAAAGTATGAAAGTAGCATTTAAAGACTAAAGTATGAAAGTAGCATTTAAAGACTAAAGTATGAAAGTAGCATTTAAAGACTAAAGTATGAAAGTAGCATTTAAAGGCTAAAGTATGATAGTAGCATTTAAAGACTAAAGTATGAAAGTAGCATTTAAAGACTAAAGTATGAAAGTAGCATTTAAAGGCTAAAGTATGAAAGTAGCATTTAAAGGCTTAAGTATGAAAGTAGCATTTAAAGGCTAAAGTATGAAAGTAGCATTTAAAGGCTAAAGTATGAAAGTAGCATTTAAAGACTAAAGTATGAAAGTAGCATTTAAAGACTAAAGTATGAAAGTAGCATTTAAAGGCTAAAGTATGAAAGTAGCATTTAAAGGCTAAAGTATGAAAGTAGCATTTAAAGGCTAAAGTATGAAAGTAGCATTTAAAGGCTAAAGTATGAAAGTAGCATTTAAAGGCTAAAGTATGAAAGTAGCATTTAAAGGCTAAAGTATGAAAGTAGCATTTAAAGACTAAAGTATGAACATAGCATTTAAAGATTAAAGTATGAAAGTAGCATTTAAAGACTAAAGTATGAAAGTAGCATTTAAAGGCTAAAGTATGAAAGTAGCATTTAAAGGCTAAAGTATGAAAGTAGCATTTAAAGACTAAAGTATGAAAGTAGCATTTAAAGACTCAAGTATGAAAGTAGCATTTAAAGGCTAAAGTATGAAAGTAGCATTTAAAGGCTAAAGTATGAACGTAGCATTTAAAGATTAAAGTATGAAAGTAGCATTTAAAGACTAAAGTATGAAAGTACCATTTAAAGACTAAAGTATGAAAGTAGCATTTAAAGGCTAAAGTATGAAAGTAGCATTTAAAGACTAAAGTATGAAAGTAGCATTTAAAGACTAAAGTATGAAAGTAGCATTTAAAGACTAAAGTATGAAAGTAGCATTTAAAGACTAAAGTATGAAAGTAGCATTTAAAGACTAAAGTATGAAAGTAGCATTTAAAGACTAAAGAATGAAAGTAGCATTTAAAGATAAGTATGAAAGTAGCATTTAAAGACTAAAGTATGAAAGTAGCATTTAAAGGCTAAAGTATGATATTCTTCATTTTCTGAAATGCAGCCTTTGTTTGCCTTATTCTGCTCTTAATCTCTGTTGTGCATCGTTCATCTTATGTTATAAATGTCCCAAGATTTTTAAACTATCCACTTAGTGAAGAATTTTCCCTTCTATTACTATTCCACATTTGGGTGTCATCTTTTTCTTTGATATCATCATTGTTACTGTTTTCTTGATATTCAAGGAGAGTTCGTACTTTGCACTCTCTGCTACTACAATGTCCAACAATTGTTGTAGATCTTTGGCATTATCCACTATCAATACTTAGTCATCTGCAAAGTGTATATTGTTTATATTATAACCTCCAAATATTATTCCTGGTTTCTCTTTAATCTCTCTCATTATTACTTCGCTATAGAGGGAGAAGAGATCCGGTGACAAAACACATACCTGTCGTACTCCCAGCATTTAAAGACTATAGTATGAAAGTGACATTTAAAGACTAAAGTATGAAAGTGATGTTTAATGACTAAAGAAATGGAAACATAACCCATTGCTAAATGTGGACAATTTCTTGTTTTAGCATTACGTTTTATTGTTACTGGGGTGTGAGGTTTGCTTCCAGCATCACAGTCGACTCCTGCCTCTACTTCCAGGAAACACGCCTTCCATGACTGATCTGTCCCAGCTACTGTGATGTTGAATATGGCCAAAGTATTTTAGTTTCTGAGGCATGATGCTGGTTGTGAGCCCGGTTTCTTTGATGTTCATGTCTCATAAAATTTCAGTATTTTTCTTCTTGTTCCATGATAGCCCCAAGAAGTTTTATTGAAGAGAACTTGATGGGAATGAAATCTATCTGGAGATTATAATTATGATTTAAAAAATATATTGTGAATGAGCACATGTGGCTAGGTAAAGTGTTGAGAGGGTAGGGAGAGGAGAGGTAAGAAATCCCTAAAGTATGTGTCAATTGCCTCATGTGGACCCCATAAGAAAAAAAGAGTTGTGACACCAGGACTTTGTCTAGGGCATAGCAGAAACAATTCAGAGCAGCTGCAGCACACATGTGATGATTTCTGATGAAACAACATCGATGGAGACTGTCGACAACTATGTATAAGAATTCAGGAAATTACAGTGTCAGGATCTCTTTTAGGTCTGCTTATCTATGCTATTAGTGCAGGTGGTTTGTCATTGAAACCTTTGGGATGGAATGGTTTAACTATAACAACGAAAATGTAATACAAAACCAAGAATCATCATCATTGCACTCAGGAATTCTCACACAGGTTCTTTCCCTTCTTCAGTAGCTAACGAAGAGTTCCTATGCTGAGGGTACCAGTGGCAGCCTGATTGAACGTCTGCCATCATTTGTCTCTATGCAGCCTCTCCTTTGTTTTGCTCCACTTTTCAATCGATCCCAGGGAGCCTTCACCAGATCAGCTCTTTCATAATCTAATTCTCCACCCAAAGGATGGACAGCAGCTCCTCTAACAGTCTGCTGTTCATTCTCTCCCACGTGTGTATGTCCTGGGCAGAACATTCTTGATAATGTAATTGTTTATAAATCTAGATGGGTTTGTTTATATAACAATTTCAGCATGTTTTAAAGGATCTTTATTAATGAATACATTAATTTCGAAAATTCCCCAGACCCAAAATAAAGTACACAGAGACATTTAGTTAAAATACTAGCAATATATGGCAGAAATAAGTGATGTTTATTGTCCAGTATTAAATCATGGCCTCCTTCAGACATAACTTACACGCTGATGTACCCTCTCAACAGGAAGCTTTTAGATGCACAAAGTGGCAGTCCTTTCAACCAGTTTTCTCCTTTGCTTGTTAGTGCAGTCTTATTTCACGGGTGTAAAACAAAACATGATTTAAGAGCCAACCCTTTTTTTTTTTCAGGAACCGGCATTTTTGTGTTGTTGCAAATACGGGCTAATAAAATTATTGAAAATTCAGGTGCTAATTAAAAATTGACAGGTGCATGGCAACCTGATGCCCTGGATTTGTCTACCCTTGTGATTCACTGAGTTCATGATTATTCTCTACGGTGCATGTCCACATATTATGGTCAAAAGTCTTTTACTCTTAAATTGTGTCTGTGCCCAAGACTTTCAGGTCTCACTTGCACATATCTTTGAGTCCTACCATAGGGTACCCAATGTTTTATACTACTGTCTGTCAGCCATACCTTCTTTCTCTCTCTCCCTCCCTTTCAAGAGTATGTCTTGCCTGTACAGGTATTTCATAATGTGATTAGTGATTTACTTACCTTGTCAATTAACATTCAATGTGAAATAATGGAACTTGAATTTTTCAGATGTATTTCCTGTTGCTTCTGTTCAACCCTTACTTGGTGTGATGTTTAGATTACATGCTCTATCAGCTTATGGGGCATGGGATGCATGTAAGTTGCTTTGTTGATTTGTCGTCATGTACTTTTAGATGTCTTTTCATTTGTCTGCATGTTCCATTAGATGTCTTGTCATAGATCTGCATGTATCATTATATATATATTCTTTCATTGGTTTTCATGTACCATCAGTGTCTTGTAATTTGTCCTCTTGTACCATGTTGTTATTTGTCTTCGTGTACCATTAGATGTCTTATAATTTGTCTTTGTGTACCATCCGTCTTTTCATTTGTCTTCGTATATTGTCAGATGTCTCGTAATTTGTCTACATGCACCACACATGGTTTTATTTGTCTTCATGCACTATTAGATGCCTAATTTGTCTTCATGCATCACACATGGATTTATTTGTCTTCATGCACTATCAGATGCCTAATTTGTCTTCATGCACCACACATGGTTTTATTTGTCTTCATGCACTATTAGATGCCTAATTTGTCTTCATGCACCACACATGGTTTTATTTGTCTTCATGCACTATTAGATGCCTAATTTGTCTACATGCATCACACATGGTTTTATTTGTCTTCATGCACTATTAGATGCCTAATTTGTCTACATGCACCATATGTGGTTGTATTTGTCTTCATGCACCATCAGATGCCTAATTTGTCTTCATGCACCACATGTGGTTTTATTTGTCTTCATGCACCATCAGATGCCTTGTAATTTGTCTTCATGTACCATCTAATCTTGTCATTGGTCTTCATGCACCATCAGATGTAATTTCTTTCATTAGTTGTATCAAGTCAGGTGTTCAGTCCAAAGATTGGTATGTAGTCTTTGAACATATCACTCCTACATTCTAGATTTGTGATATGCTTGAAAAGTAATCCTTAAGAAAATAATATAGTGGTTTCGCTCTTGCCTTCCATATCTGCATAGCTGGCTTATCGCCTCTATCCTTTTCTTTTTTCTTTCTTTTGCCTTTCAATCTCCCAGTGGAGTGTAGGTCCTCAACCAATCCATGCCAACTGCTTGTAGACTTCTTCTTGATTGGCTGAATTTTGCAGCTAAAGTTTTATACAGGATGGAGGAGCCATTCTCATGCCAACCCTCCTGGGTGTTTTGCTGTATGGCAGGGAATCATGGAATGTAAACGAACAAATTAGCAAGAGCTTGAAGAAATGGAGGTTCCTAAAATGAATGTTGCAAATAACTTTGACTGCCAGAGAAACTGCAAATGGTTGACTAGAAAAGGCTAATGAAAAGTAGAACAAGATATAAAACTGTAAGAGGCACAGCATTCGTTGGTCATATAATGAAAATAGAGATGTTAGAGAACATGATGGCTGGGTAGATCAGCAGTGGGAGAGGCAGAGGCAGAACATGGGAAATGATGTTACATAGGTTGAGATGGTGACATGAAGGATTGATGTTACATTGGTTGAGATGGTGACAGGGAGGATTGATGTTACATTGGTTGAGATGGTGGCAGGGAAGATTGATGTTACATTGGTTGAGATGGTGACAGGGAAGATTGATGTTACATTGGTTGAGATGGTGACATGAAGGATTGATGTTACATTGGTTGAGATGGTGACAGGGAAGATTGATGTTACATTGGTTGAGATGGTGACATGAAGGATTGATGTTACATAGGTTGAGATGGTGACATGGAGGATTGATGTTACATTGGTTGAGATGGTGACATGAAGGATTGATGTTACATAGGTTGAGATGATGACATGAAGGATTGATGTTACATAGGTTGAGATGGTGACAGGGAAGATTGATGTTACATTGGTTGAGATGGTGACAGGGAAGATTGATGTTACATTGGTTGAGATGGTGACATGAAGGATTGATGTTACATAGGTTGAGATGGTGACAGGGAAGATTGATGTTACATAGGTTGAGATGGTGACATGAAGGATTGATGTTACATAGGTTGAGATGGTGACAGGGAAGATTGATGTTACATTGGTTGAGATGGTGACAGGGAAGATTGATGTTACATTGGTTGAGATGGTGACAGGGAAGATTGATGTTACATTGGTTGAGATGGTGACATGAAGGATTGATGTTACATAGGTTGAGATGGTGACAGGGAAGATTGATGTTACATTGGTTGAGATGGTGACAGGGAAGATTGATGTTACATTGGTTGAGATGGTGACAGGGAAGATTGATGTTACATTGGTTGAGATGGTGACAGGGAAGATTGATGTTACATAGGTTGAGATGGTGACATGAAGGATTGATGTTACATAGGTTGAGATGGTGACATGGAGGATTGATGTTACATAGGTTGAGATGGTGACAGGGAAGATTGATGTTACATAGGTTGAGATGGTGACAGGGAGGATTGATGTTAGTTAGTTAGTTAGTCGACAGATCATCCTCGTTGCACATCGGACCATTCAGTCCTTAAGTGCTCGGATCCCCTCCTCAGCAAATCCCGCAGCGTGTAGCGGCTAACGACGCCAGTTCTGTGTTGGTTTATCAATCTTCTTTGGCTTCCTGCGTAGTGTTCTTGTTTGGCCACCCCTCTTTTAATTTGCTGCTCTCGCAGTCTGGCCATTGTTGTAGATTCACAGTCATCACTTGGTTCTTGCAAAAGTCTCACTTCTCGTAGAGCATTCAGAATGTCAGCCTGGTCCATGGCGCGTCCGCCCTCCACAGTAGCCTCACCTGCGAGCTTGTCAGCCCGCTCATTTCCTTGTACTCCCGCATGACCTGGCACGAAGATGAAACTAATCTTTGCCAGCCGAGACCGCTCCAGAGGCAGCAACCATTCTCTTCGGATCGACCCCTCCTCTATCCTCTTGATCATGTTCATTGAGTCGCTAAGGAAACAAGCCCTAGTGAATGTCTGTGTCTCGAGCCATGTTATTGCTTTACTTACTGCCATGACTTCCATGGTCAGGCTACTTGTGGTTTCAGTGAAAGCACCAGAGTCCTCCTTCACAATTCTCCCTCCGGCCCGAGCTGTAAAGGCCCATGAGCTTCTCACATGTCGGACGACCGACCCATCTGTGTAGATGACCGCGTCACTGTCTAGCGAATTCTCGAAAATCAACGCTTGTACTTCAGCCTCCACAGCAGCCGGATTTTCTTGTCTGCATTTTCTATCTAGTTGGATGCAAACTGAAAAGGATGTGCAGAAGTCTGTTGGCACTTGCACCCACTCCTCGCCAGGTTCTAAGTCCTCAAGTGAACACACCTGTTGAAGAATGTCTTCGGCTTGACCCATCCACGACCGTCCTCTTTTTAACCTGCTGCCCTTCACCTTCCTAATTTCACTATGCAGTGGATGCTGTGTGTTTGCGTTAATTCTGAGGTAGGCGCGTGCCCTGCAAACTTGCATTCTCTCTTCAATGGTTGGAAAATCAAGAAGGTAGCGCATCGCCCTGCATGCTGTATCTCTTGTACATCCAAGAATAATGCGCATAACTTCATTCTGTATCCTTTCCATCCTTTCTATCTGCTTATGGCTGAGAGTCAGGATTGCCATTGCATACTCCAAAACAGACATGACCAGCCCCTCGTACAGAAGACATAGATGGCGCTGCTCACAGTTTGCTGCCGCCATCACCCGCATCGCTGCCAAGCCCCGCTTGGCCTTTGTTATCACCTGGTCTATGTGCACATTATAAGCAAGGCTTCGATCAAACCGTATCCCCAGGTAATTCATTGCCTGCGTTCTTTCCACCGTCTCTGAACACAGCATTACAGTTGGTGTTGGATTGTTGACAATATGATTATTCAACGAGAACCAAGTCACTGTTGCCTTTGTTGGGTTGACCATTGCCCCAGCTTCATCACACCAAGTACTTATGCGATTGAGTTCGGTTTGTAGTTCCACAGCAACCTCCTCTCTATCCTTACCCTGATGATACACTAAAACATCATCGGCATATGACAATGTCCTGCCAGGTCCAGTGATCTGCTCACTGGTGATTCTCACTGTGTAGGCGTTGAACAGTACCGGAGATAGTGGTGATCCCTGTGGTAGGCCAGGATATATTGTTGTTGGTTCCGAAGTCCAACTGCCACATCTAAAAACTACTTTCCGTTGGAAGAGGGCTGCAGCGATCCAACTAAGGAGGAATGGACTTACGTTTAGTTCAAGAAGCTGAAACATTAAAAAATCCAGTGGTACTCTGTTGTATGCGTCCTCAAGATCAATCGCTGCAGCAACAGTTTCAGTGCCTGAGTGGAAACCTTCATAGACATCATGGGCAAAGACTGCTGCATTGGTCCAGGTTTCTCTTTTTGGACGGTACCCACCCAGGATAGGTGGGAAAACACCTTGCCTCTCTAGTTGGCTTGATATTTTCCTGGCAATTACCTTCTCCAGCAGCTTGCCTACTGTATTCTGCATGGTTATAATTCGATATCCCTGAATTTTTTTGTGGTCTTTGTCAGGCTTCGGCAAGGGAATCAGATAGCTATGTAACCATTCCTCCTTGATGCTAGCACTTCCTATACTGTTGTTGTACATGTCTGCTAGTTTCTCTAGCTCATTGTCGGTACACCTATTTATGTCGTCGTATCTTATGCCATCAGGACCTGGAGCACTGTTTTTTGATCGTCGAAACACAGCCTTGATTTCTTTCACTGTCACTGTGTCTTCATCCGAAGTGTTCTGGGCCTTGCATCTGTCTGAGGTGACCTCCTTGGCCAGATTCCGGCCTCCCATGTCTGTCTGGTTGCTCTGCTCAAGGTAGCGTTCAAAGAGGGCTTTGCCCTTGTCCTCATCAGTCCTCTGCCAGATGAGGTCAGCACCTTGGAAGTCAGAAATGCTCTTATTCTTGACTACCCCACTCATGCTTTTATGTAGTCGCCAGAACAATTTCAGTGACTTGTCTGTGCTTACTCTTTGACACACCTCTGCCCATTTTTCGCTTTTAACCACCTTGACCAGTTTTTTGAAATAGCTTACTTTTGTGTGCATCTCTCTTTCTAAGTGCAAGCAGGGACTAGGATGACCAGCTCTGTTCTTCTTGGCATTTTGCCATCTCCTTACAGCACTACGCTTATCCACCCAAGCCTTCTCCACCTCGAAACTCCACCACGGTGGCTGCTCCCAGCTTTTTCTCCTGCCCTGAAACGTTCTGCGCTTGTCACGTCTTATTTTGCTCACCACATCTTGCCCTGTACTGTCATACTGGAACGTCTTTACCTTTAGCTTGTGCTGCCTGGTTCTGCCTTTCTCCACCAATATGCTGCAAGGGTGGTGGTCGCTGCCATGGTGTCCTAGGACACCCCATCTACACACTGTAGTGAGTGAAGGTGAAACTAGCGCCAGATCAATAGCACTGTCCTCATCGCCTGGACGGCTTGCTGTCCTGGTGACACAGCCACTGTTGATACAAACCAGGTCGATGGTTTCCAGTGCAGTCTCGAGCTCCTCCCCTTGTGTATTGGAGGAAGTGTTTCCCCATGATCTGCCTTTAGCGTTGAAGTCACCACAGAAAATAACATTTCTCTCGTGGCCTAATATGCCACTTAAGCACTGCCACTTCTGGGCGTCCACACTCGCATTGCGGGCATAAACATTAACCAACACGAATGGTATACTGGAATGAACTCTCAACGCCTGTATTTATATATCGTCACTGTCCCAACTGGACATGTCTAGCTCTGACACCACCATGCTGTCGCGAACGAGAATCGCCGTTCCCAGATGTCGTCTGTTGTAGAAACATTTGAAGCCGGCAATTCGGAGTAGCTGATCGCCCAGTCTCGTCTCCTGGAGTGCTACAATGTCGTTCCTGTAAACTAGGGTTTCTAAAATAGAGCCCCGTTGTTTTACACTGGCACAGTTCCAATATAGAATACGGATGTTCCTGAGTCCTAGACGGTGACACTTGAGTCTAAAACGTCTCAAACCCCCGCGCTTACCTTGCTTCTTTGTCCCTGCGCGGCTACCACGCCGCTTCGTTATGTTGACTGTTGATCGCTCGGAAAGAAGACGTTCTTCCGCCATGTTGAAAAAACGTAAACACAGACTGCTGATAACCACACACGCTGCTGAAAATTCACTCAAGGATGGCTTCGCTCGATGCACGAACTCTGTAGCACCCGCGCAGATCTTGAGTAGAAACTCCTGGTTTTACATCCTGGCACACCAATTACACGCAAGAGATGAATAAATCCATCCCTTACGCGAAAAAGTTAACGAACACAAAACAACACGACCGTCCGTCGCCATCTTGAAACCGGAAGTCCCAAATCTATCTCATCTCTATCTAATCTGTCTCTAGAAATATCCTAGGGGTCTGATGATGACTCCCTCTCCTTCAATATCCACTAGAAAAAGTCTGGCCATAATCACACTCTCTATAATCCAGGAAAACAGCTGCTTTGCATATATCCACCTATTTAGAAAATTGGGGATTGCACACACACACACACAAACTTTCACTTCTGGATCATATATCCATCGCGAAAAACATGTAGGAGTAATCCATATGAATCCAATGTGGATATACTGTAATCTCTCAAGTCACAGTTGCTAAGTCACTGGGCTAGGAGCGTTCCAGGGTGATATAACAGACAGGTATAAATAAGTCTGAAGCGTTCTGGCGTGGCGTGACACACAGGAGTCCATGTGATTGATTCGATCAGGATCAGGCACAAACACTTTCAGTATCTCTTTGGATGAGGAGTGACATCACATAATCCATTAGAATTTCCTGACAGAACTAACTTGAATTGGGCATGAATATTCCAGCCCCTTTCTCTGGGTTAAGATGTAGGTTATTCTTTCTTCAGTTGAATATACGACTTGATTGACGGGAGTTGGTAATGTGCTTGATTATCCATGTCTGGGATATGATGGATGAGAAGATTCAAAGGAAGCTGGGAGTTCACACAATCAGTTGGTAAATCCATACTGGTAAATGATGGTGAATTCCAGACTATCCATGAGCCTCTGGAATATGACAGTTGAATGTGGAATTAGGCGGTGACTTTTAGAAGAGGTTAGACTCTGTATCCCTCTAGGCCAGGCATGCCTCATCGTAGGTTGAGATGGTGACATAGAGGAATATCATCAATATAATTGTTCCAGAACATGGGAAATGATGTTACATTGGTTGAGATGGTGACATGGAGGATTGATGTTACATTGGTTGAGATGGTGACATGGAGGATTGATGTTACATTGGTTGAGATGGTGACATGGAGGATTGATGTTACATTGGTTGAGATGGTGACATTGAGGATTGATGTTACATTGGTTGAGATGGTGACATGGAGGAATGATGTTACATTGGTTGAGAAGGTGACATGGAGGATTGATGTTACATTGGTTGAGCTGGTGACATGGAGGATTGATGTTACCTTGGTTGAGATGGTGACATGGAGGAATGATGTTACATTGGTTGAGATGGTGACATGGAGGATTGATGTTACATTGGTTGAGATGGTGACATGGAGGATTGATGTTACATTGGTTGAGATGGTGACATGGAGGATTGATGTTACATTGGTTGAGATGGTGACATAGAGGAATATCATCAATATAATTGTTCCAGAACATGGAAAATGATGTTACTTAGGTTGAGATGGTGACATGGAGGAATTATGTTACATAGGTTGCAATGGTGACATGGAGAAATATCGTCAATAGAATTGTTCCAGAACACGGGAAATGATGTTACATAGGTTGAGATGGTGACATGGAGGATTGATGTTACATTGGTTGAGATGGTGACATGGAGGAATGATGTTACATAGGTTGCAATAGTAACATGGAGGAATATCATCAATAGAATTGCTCCAGAACACCAAGGATTGAGATCTATGGAGATGCATGAATGTCAATACCAGTTTGCAGGATACCTGATAATGATGATGGTAATTTTACACCCAGTGATGAGTAAAGTATGATTAGTAAAACATGCCAAATTAAAGGAAAATAGATGAACTTTGCAGGTCTATTCACAGTTTTGGTGTATTTTATGCTTAGTGCTCCTTTCAGAAATATGTTTGCAAAAAATAATTTGGAAAATTGTTCACTTACATAAAGGCTTTTTTAAAATACTTTTATGGTTATACCTGACTGCTATATTGTTGTAGATAATGTATTTATGAAAACAGAAGAAATTTGCAAACAATAACTGAACAAATAGATTCTTCAGTGTTCACATATTGATGTGATGGTTGCAATGACTTTTAACACATACATATAATTTGTTCGCTTGATTTTGGATGGTTAAGAAGACTAATATCCAGGTACTGCAAGATTAATGATTACCCACATCAGGACAATACAGTCGTCATTTTTTTGGTCACGTTATGAGACAAGCAGGTTCTAGAGAAAGTTGTGACAACTGAGAAAATCAGTGGTATTAGAAACATGTTATTTTAATCATCATCATCATCATCATCAAGTTCCCTGCTAGCTGGCTTAGGCATTCATGGCTCTCCACAGATCTCAGTCTTTGGTTTTCTGGATCAACTCTGCTGCTGATGTTCCTCCATGCCACCGTCTCGATCCATCCAGCATCATTTTTCTTGGTCTGCCTTTGCCTCTCTTCCCCTCAATCTTTCCAGTTGTCATGGTGTTTTCCAATGCCTCTCTTCTCATCACATGACCGAAGAAAGATGTTTGTCTCTTTCTTATTGTTGTATATAATGTTCTAGTTTCATTAGCCTGTTTCAGGCAGTCGTTGTTAGTTACTCTGGCAGTCAAAGGAATTCTCAACATTTGTCTCAGGAACCACATCTCTGTTGCTTCTAATTTCTTCTTAATTTGTTCATTTACATTCCAAGATTCACTGCCATACAGCAAAACTGGTTCTACATAGCATTTCAGAACTCTCTTTCTTACATTCAGTGATAGTGACTTATTGCCTAAGATACTCTTCATTTTCTGATATGCGGCTTTTGCATGCCCTATTCTGCTCTTAATCTCTGTTGTACATCTTCTATCTGATGTTATAAATGCCCCTAGGTATCTAAAATTATCCAATTGGTTAAGAATTTTTCCTTCTATTTCTATGTCACATTTTAGTGTCACCATTTTCTTTGATATCACCATTGTTACTGTTTTCTTGATATTCAAGGAGCGTCCTTTCCTTGCACTCTGTGTTACTACAAAATCCAACAATTGTTGTAGATTTGTTGATTTATCCGCCACCAATACTGTGTCATCTGCATAGCATATATTATTTTATTATTTATATTATAACCTCCAACTAGTATTCCTGGCATCTCTTTGATCTCTCTCATTATTATTTCGCTGTATAGGGAGAAGAGATCTGGTGACAAGACACATCCCTGTCATACTCCTAGCTTTATCTGTTCGTAACTACCCTCTTTATTTTCCATTTTAATTGCTGCTACTTGGTTCCAGTAAATATTCTTTATTATTCTTAAATCTTTTCCATCAATGCTGATATCTTCCAACATTTTAATCAGTTCATTATGTTTTACTTTATCAAATGCAATCTATGAAGCACAATTACATGTCTCTCTGTTTCTCTATTGACCTTTCTATTAGTGTCCGTAATGTATAAATTGCATTGTTTGTGCCCTTTCCCTCCACAAATCCATACTGTTCTTCACTAATTTCCATTTTTATTTTCTTTCTGGTTCTTCTCATTATGATTCTGAGTAGAAGCTTAGTGATATGGTTTATGAGGTTAATTGTACGAAAATCTTCACAATCAATTGCTCCTGGTCTTTTTGGTATAGCTATAAATACAGATCTCAGCATATCACTGGGTAAATATCCATCCATCATGTGCCATGCCTATAAGCGTGGGCGGTCATGTTTTGCCATCTCACTTGATCACCAGAGTCGTGGATCAGCTCCGTATTCCTGTCTCGACTGTGCCATGCGGCCAAGCCATCCTGGTATTTACTTCTCGGTCTTCCCCTTGGTCTCTTCCCTTCGATTTTGCCAGTTGTCACCAAGTTCTCCAAGTCATTTCTTCTCATAACATGCCCAGAAAATTTTGACTGTCTATGTCTAATGACTCTAATCAGTTTAGATCTTAATTTGTTTCTTGAAGGACTTGTTCATTCATTTTTCTGTCTGTCCATGGTATTCTTTGCATTTTCCTCAGAAACCACATTTCCATAGTCATCAGATGTATTTCAGCTTGGCTGCTCATTGTCCATGCTTCACATCCATTCAAAAGTATAGGTTCTATGTAGCACTTCAACACTCTTTTTCTCGTTTCAATTGATATCTTTTTATTGGTCAGTATGTTTTCCATCTTGCAAAAGGCTACCTTCGCAATGGCAATTCTTGTTCTAATCTCTTCGAGGCATCTCCCATCAGATGTTATGACTGTTCCGAGAAAACTATCAATTCACTTGCTTAAGAATATGCCCATTTACTCGTATATCACATTGTGGTATTTCCTTCTTCCCAGTGACAACCATAATCTGTGTCTTCTTACTATTCAGTTCTAACCCTAGTAGTTCACTGTGTGCAACAGCCGCATCTAATAAATGTTGCAGGTCCTATTCATTGTCTGCATTCAAGACTGTATCGTCTGCATATCTAATGTTACTGATGTATCGTCCCCCAATGTTGATTCCTTCCATATCTTCTATATTTCTGAAAATGTTCTCACCGTACAGGGAAAAAAGATCTGGAGACATTACACATCCCTGTCTCACACCTCTTTTAATAGGCTGTTATTGGCCTACATCGTTCTCAATTCTGATGGCAGCTTGTTTCCAATATATGTTTTTTACAAGTCTAAGGTCTTTTCCATCAAATTGTAGATCTTCAAGCATCCTTATCCTGTCGACATGTCTCACTTTATCGAAAGCCTTTGTGTAGTCAATAAAGCAAAGATAAAGATCTTTGTTTACTTCTATAGAACGTTCAATTATTGTTCTCAGTATATACACAGCATTTACTGTACCCTTGCCTTCTACAAACCCACATTGTTCTTCTCCTATTTCGGGTTGTATTTTCTTCCTAACTCTTTGCATGATAATTCTCAGCAAAATCTTCGTGATGTGGCTCATTATACTAATTTTTCGATATTGATCACACTCCAAGGCTCCTGATTTCTTCGGGAAATATCCACTGCTGTAAATATCATTCATTTTGGTTAATATATCTACTCCAAATTCTCCCAATATTTCTAATTCTTCTATTGTGATTTCATCTGGCCCAGCTGTTTTTCCTTCACATATTTCATAGTGTTAGCGACTTCTTCTTTTAAAATAGGTGAACCTTCCAAGTTACTTTCTTCTGTTAATTCTTCCCTTTCTCCATCATATAATTCTCTTATATACTCATTCCACCTCTTCATTATAGCACCTTGCTCCAATAATATCTTTCCTGTTTTTATTTCAAACACCCTGTATTTATTCTTATTTTTCTTCCTGTGAGCTAACTGATTTGTCTGTGCATAGTTGTCTGTGTATCTTTAATTGCATTTAATTCATTTTTTTGCACTGCTCGTTTAACCAACTTTCTTTTGCCTTCCCACATTTATCTTTTATTTCTTTATTTATCGTAACGTATTCTTGTTTGTCATTTTTCTCTGTTTTCTTTTGTCCATCAGCATTAAGATTTCTTCATTCATCCATTTTTTCTTAGCTATTTGGCTTCTCTCCGGTAATATTTCTTTGCTAGTTTGATGAATGGAGTCCCTTAACATTTCCCATTGTTCATTTATACTCTGTATTTTAGCTATTGCATTGTACCTATTTTTCACAGTCACTCTCTATTGTTCTTGAATCTCTTTAATCTTACTTTTATTTGTCCACATAGTGATACATGATCACTATTACAGTCAGCACTAGGCATTGTCTTTACATTAATTAAAACATTTCTAAATCCTTTATTACTTAGTATGTAGTCAATTTGATTGTGTACTTTCTTATCAGGGCTTTTCCAGGTGTATAGTCGTCCTTTATGGTGTTTAAACCATGTGTTTCCAATTATCATATAATTGATATTTGCCCATTCTATTAGCTTTTCCCCTCTTTCATTTCTTGTACCTAAACCATAATTCCTTACTACATCCTCCATTTTCCCCTTTCCTACTTTTACATTAAAATCTCCAAGTATTATTTTTATTTCTTGTGATCCAATTTGAGCCATCGTTATTTCTATTGTGTCGTAAAAGTGTTGTATTTCTTCATCACTACTGCTTGTTGTATGATATTTATATCTATTGGTTTGCCTTTGATTTTCACCATAATAACTCTATCTGAAATACACCAGTATCCATTAATTGACTTGGCTGTTTTTTCATCTTATATTATTCCTACACCTTTTTCATGTGTATCCCCTCCAGAATAAATTATTGTGTGGTTGTCAGCTATAATTTTGCCCGATCCCTTCCATCTCATCTCACTAATGCCTAGTATATTCATTTTCATGCTATCCATCTCTCTTAGAACATTGTTCAACTTTCCTAGCTCATTTAATGTCCTAACATTCCATGTTCCTACTCTACAGAGGCAAAAAATGCTGGATGTGTTGATAGTGTGGCACAAAAGTAAATCAGTTTTAAACTTATGAATAACACATCGGACAAATGTTTCTGGAGGTACACAATCACCTGCACTGCTTGGCATGGCACATCATGATGGTGACATGGAAACCATACATTGTAATCTGTAGTTAGTTTACACAAATTAATGCGACATCCTTAACACCAATATTGACAGTTACAATATAATGGCATTGTTATTATAATTTCTATCACACTTTTAAGGTTTTCATTTGAAACATCATATTTTAATAGTATGCTTTTCAGTATACAAATTATTTACAAATTATGTAAAAATATATAATAAATATAAAATATGTATCCCCTATCAAAGGAGAAGTAAGGCGCCTCCTTCCCTCCGCTAGCCTACGGGACACCCTTGGGCAAGGTGGAGTACCCGTTTAGCCCCCCGATCAGGGTTACGTGAAGCCATGGGTGCAGGTGGTGGATGAAGATGTAGAGCAGCCGACAGATAGTTGTAGGTTATGGTCTACACCTTCACGACGGTAGGCAGAGGATCTCCTTTTTTGAGGAGACAATGGCTACGGTCACTGACCAGTATGGTCACTGCTGGGAAGGAAAGCAATGGCAAACTACCTTCTTTACACATGCCAAGAAAATCATGTTGTGTTCACTGGCCTTGAAGAGATTAGAACAAGAATCGCCATGGCAAAAGTAGCCTTTAGCAAGATGAAAAACATACTGACCAATAAAAAGATGTCAATTGAAACGAGAAAAAGAGTGTTGAGATGCTACATAGAACCTGTACTTTTATATGGATGTGAAGCTTGGACAATGAGCAGCCAGGCTGAAAAATATCTGATGGCTGTAGAAATGTGGTTTCTGAGGAAAATGCAAAGAATACCATGGACAGCCAGAAAGACCAATGAACAAGTCCTTCAAGAAACAAATGAAGATCGTAAACTGATCAGAGACATTAGACGTAGACAGTCACAATTTTTTGGGCATGTTATGAGAAGAAATGATTTGGAGAACTTGGTGACAACTGGTAAGATTGAGGGGAACAGACCAAGGGGAAGACCTAGAAACAAGTATCTGGATGGCTTGGCCTTGTGGCATGGTCGAGACAAAAACACGGAACTGATCCACGACTCTGTTGATCGAGTGAGATGGCAGAACATGACCGCCCACGCTTACCGGCATGGCACATGATGGATGGATGGAATTTTATTTCTTTATTATTTATATTGCTGGTGAAGATTGCTACTTTGGGAACTGCAGTTATACTTAACAAACAGTGGTTCTTTGTTATAAGGTGTAATTCTATACTGGTACACACAAGTTCATAATATATGACCTTGGTTAGCAGCTGTTGTTTGCAGGATCTTGTTTTCCTGCCCTTTTTAACTCATCAGAATCGAGCAGTCTTGTCCTTTTCTATCTCTTTCAGCTGCCTCCATGTCTTCCATATATTATTCATCTGTGTCTCTATTTCTCTTCTCCATGTTCCTTTGGGTCTCCCTCTATTTCATTGTCCATGTGGGTTATTATAGACAAAGGACTGCCCAATTATACAAAAACGAGACCCTCAGTGTGTGTCCAACCCAATGCCAGCATTCCCTGCCTCTTCTCTTGATTCACTGGTATGTGTTCAGTTTTCTCCATGAGCTCCACATTGGTGATTCTGTCATACCATTGTATTTCTTCTATTTTGCACGTGCACCAGTAGATGAGTCTGCAGTTTATGTTAACTTGTGTTTTATTATAACAGGCCTATCATTATCATGTGCAACTTTAGCTTTTAACATTGTGCAAGACTGCGCCCATGGGGAATTGTGTAAAAATGTGGTGATGTTAATGTCTTATACTTTAAAGTAATCATAATATTTGATTGGAACAGTATGTAGTTTTAAGATGCTCTTGTATTCTTTTAATTGGCAATGCTAGTCAATGACATAACTTTCATTACTGACATTACTTTCATTTGACAATGTTTTGTTTTCCCCATGTGAATGTACAATGCATAATATGCATTGTTTATGCTTACAAAATCAGTTTGACAGTGTTTTTTTTTCCCTATGTAAATGTAACATGCACATTTGATGAATGAAAGATGAGTGATCAAAAGGGCCGAATGTAAGACAGGCCTGCGTGCCCAATTTGTTACCCTTTAAAAATAAAGTTCGTTCGTTCATAATCTGGGTAATTTATGAAGCTCATGCTCATGTTTTTTCCCCTGCAGTAATGAGTGCATGCCTGGCTTCTGAAACTACAGATAAATGTCAGCCATGCCTTCTGAATGGTGAGAATTACAGCACATGTACAGGGCGAATTCTGAGAAATATGTACAGTCCACTGATGAGCATGCTTCAAGAGATAAACCGCTGCTTTCCACAGAATTTAGGTATGTTTAATGTATGTTCTTGCTATAGGTTAGAACAATCATCATCATTATGTGCTATGCTGATACCATCAGCAGTCTCGGATTAGATCTTTATTTTTGCCCTAAATATGCCACGTAGTGCAGTCATCAAGGTATTTATCTCTTTTCGCAGCAGTGTTGCAATTGTCAATTTTTTTGAGTTTATTTATTACAACCGGCTAAAAAATTTTGACTGCGTTTAATATCCCTAATCAGTTTATGTTACAAGAATAGTAGTTAGCAAAATGGGGGTCTAATTATTTTACATGAAGCGTGCACACCTGCAGTTTATAAATTTGTCTTCACTTTTGTTTATGTATATCTGTTTGTATTGTTTTGAATAGTTCTAAATCTGAAAATAAAATCAAACAAATGTAGAGGTCATAGAGAAGCTATGAATGAAGCGAGAGAAATAACATTAGAAAGGAGAAAGATGCTAGATTGTTTCACATGACATGGAGGAACATCAGTCATCATCATCATCATCATCTTCCACTTCTGCCGTCAAGCGTCGTGGGGAGGAATAATTTGCGTTCCAGCGCCCGGTGGACGGCACTGGATAGTGTCATTCCGTGAGGTTGTACAATGTCTCTGATGTCGTCAATCCATTTTCTTCTTGGACGTCCTCGTGGTCTCGTCGCAGATGATCTTTGATGTAAGGCCAGTGATGGTAGTTGTTGATGTTGCATTCTAATGACAGGTATTATTGATGGCTCAAAGAGAAAGAGCTGAAATCAGGCGAGCTAGAGGTAGAAAGTGATACAAGTGGGAAACTAACATCAAGAGATTGATGAACAGTAATCTTTAAAAGTTTGTCACCAGAACAAGAGACAGAATGTTCAGTTCATGTAAACCACACTTTGAGAACACAGATAGTGGGCAAAGAGACAAAACTATACAAGAAAAATGAGAGATTAATTAGAAATGGGTTCACAATTGTTGAGGAAAGTGCTATTTGGTATATAGCATCTCTTAACAGATTGTTGGGTGGAATCAACAGGTGTGACATTTGAAGAGCACAGGATGTGCAGTCATGGAGGAATGTCACTGACACCCGTATATATAGTATGTCCACATTTGGTTGCCTTCATTCACGATCAATTATTTTGAAAACTGTCTGTTGCATCGTTATGAAATTTTTCCAGCCGTCTTATATTTACCCCCACCCAAGGAATATGTCTTTGAAAGGTCCAAAAACAACTTAAATCATTGAAAGCGGCGACATTCCTTTGATCTTTTGCTGAACAACTAGTGATTTCTCGCTAACGAAGTTATTTTTACGGTAATGTGAGACATGTCAATTCTGTTGACACACAAAGGCGTATCCGGATTCATATGAGAGTGGGTGCAATGAAAGAATTAGCTTAAAATCGACAGGGTCGGCTGCATTGCACCGGGTGTTTATCCCATATGGCTCAGTTTCTTTCCGCAGCGCGGAAAGCGCCGCACAAAGTACGAACTCCGTAGCTCCAGCGACGACCCTCAGGAGTCTCCGGAAAAATGCACTCGTGAAATGAAGGACGCGGCCCGGAATCGAACATACAACCTTCGGAGCCCGAGTCAGACGGCTTGACCACTTCACCACGGAGAATCCCGAGAGGGGTGCAATGTGTAATATTAGTAAAGACAGAGAATTTACAGAGGCACGGGGTAAATAATTTGTAAATTAACAGGAAAGTAGAAGGAATAAATTTCTTACCTTATTTTTCATTTCCTTCTTGTTTCTTCAGTTATCAGTTGGGGTATCTTCATTGCACTCCGGACATGTCCATAGGTGCTCAGATCCTCCCCCCAGCATATGCATCAGTGTCCGGTAGGGCTGTACCGGATTCAAATTTTTGAAATCCGGCCGGAGCCGGATTTGGCCGGATTTATAAAGTGAGATCCGGCCGGAGCCGGAGCCGGATTTACAAATAAAAAAATAAAAATAAAATAACATACTACATGACTTGACTTAGGTGAGTGGAGTCACTCGACTGTTCATTACTGCAGTTCATTACTATAGACATGACAATGATGACATATACTCATATTAAATCATTTAAATGTAAAATAATTACATTTAGATTAGAATAAGTAATTAAGTAATATTAAGTTCCATAAGTTCAAGATGAAACATAATACATAAGCACATAATGCTAATTTAGTAATTTTAATTGTTAGTTTTCAGTTTCAGTTTTTAGTTTTCACATTGTTTTCAGTTGGCAAATTATCAGCTCAGTTACAACTCACATCAACAGTACACTGAACAGATAGAATTTATTGAAATACATTCATTTAGTAATTTCACTATTTCAGTCAGTCTTCATTATGGCTGTGAAGTTGAACTCTCAGAGTCAAGAAGAGACGAGTTGTATTTCAGGAAAATCAACGTCTCCGCATTTTCTGGTAAAAGGCTACTACGGTGGTCAGTGATAATGTCTCCTGCAGTACTGAACAGCCTTTCCGATGGCACACTTGTAGGTGGTGGTGCAAGAAATACCTGCGCCAGTCTAGCCATGCTTGGAAATCTTTGCTTATTGGCATGCCACCATGAAACTGGATCTGACTGTCGAGTTTGAAGTGGCTCTGACAGGTACTGTGTCACCTCAGTGTTAATGCTGTTGCCTTCGGCACTTGCAGAACGATCTGTGGTGGGATGTTCACCGACAATTGTGTCAAAACAGCTCCATAGGCTGGACTCGTACTGTGTGGCAGTGCTCACAGAAGTCAAAACACTAGTACTACTACTACTAATAGTAGCTGATGGATCCTGTGGACTGACTGTGTTTGCTGAATCAATAATGGAGTTACCTGCTAACAGCAGATGGGCTCGTGCATCACTTCTACCACGTTCGGAGAAGAAGCACAGCTTGAATCGAGGATCCAGTAGTGTGGCACAGGTGTAAATACTGTTGGATTCAATGTCCGCAAATCTGCTGCTAACAGCTTCAAGCAGGGCTGCTTTCATAGTTTTGATCCCAGCATCACTACCTTCTTTCTGGAGGAAAGCCATGAGTGTTTTCACTAATGGGATCACAACTGATATTGATGCCTGAGCTACACTTATTTCACGTGTGATTTCTTCAAATGGTGCCAAAGTAGCTACCACATTCTCCGTGACTGCCCACTGCTGTGCCGTTAGCCCAGTTACCGAATCAATTTCAAAATGTTCAACACAGTACAGGCTGATGCTGCGGCGTTGTTCTAACAGACGTCGTAGCATATAGAACGTTGAGTTCCATCGTGTTGTCACGTCCTGGATAAGCTGATGTTGTGGTAGGTTTAATTCATTTTGAAGTTCATGCAAACGACTGGTTGCTGAAGAAGAGTGTTTGAAATGTCCTACCAATTTTCTTCCAGTACTGATGATGCCAGCAACATACTTTTGACTCAAAAGACCATCACGCACACACAGCTGCAGTGTGTGTGCAAAACATCCAACACTTGAATAGCTGCCATCACGAAAGCATTTGGCAATGTTGAATGCATTGTCTCTCACAACAACATGGCACTTCTCACGTGCAATTGACCACTCATCCAGCATCATTTCAAAATGTGCAAGCAAGTTTGTGGCCGTGTGATGTTCATCACATGCAGTACAATGGAAGACTACACTGCGGAGAACGAAGGAGTCTGTTAACCAATGGCCAGTGAGGCCCATAAATGACTGAGTGGTGTGTTCAGCTGTCCACGTATCTGTTGTGAATGATATGTAATCAGTGTCAGATATCATTGCTGCAATTTTTACCTTCAGACGTTTACACATGTCAGGAATGACATGTTCAGCAAAGTACTTTCTTGAAGGCAATTCATACCTTTTTTCCATTGTATGCATCAACTCTCTGAAACCTGGTCGTTCCACTACTTGAAAAGGCTCCATATCTATGGCTATCATTCGGGCTACGGCAGCATGAATGCGTTTAGCATTGGGACTGTTGATGTCCCAAATTTTGGCCCGGTCCCATGCCTGCACAATTGACTGCTGGGTACTGCTGCTTGCTTTGTGCAAACACGGTCCCAGATTCATCATAGATGTGGTCGCCAATACACTGGCCTTCAGTGATGCTTTCTTTTCCATCATTTCGTCATAGCTTTTCTTGTGCATCGATCGCAAATGGGTCTGCATTGATGATGTTGAGAAGTCTTTGGGGCGATCTGATCGTCCACGCGATAACTGTTTGTCACACAACTTACATATTACCTTCGCTGAATCATCATCTTTAACCTTGAAGTAATCCCAAACGGCGCTGTATGACTTAGATTTTGATGCCATTTTATTTTATGGGCAAGATCAAAGAAATTTACGAAAATAAATATTCAAGTCCCACAAACTCATGAAGTAATGCACCATTAAAATTCAAAATGAGTGTTTTTTTCTTAAAATTCTTATTTACATCAGCGAGAAATAGTAAACCGGAAGTGCTACTGTGCTATTGCCTAAAATTCGACGTGGCCTCATGAAACATGTACAGAAAATTCACGTGACTGGGCAACACAAATCCGGCCTCATGAAACATGTACAGAAAATTCACGTGACTGGGCAACACAAATCCGGCCTAAATCCGGCAAAACTGGACCGGAGCCGGAGCCGAAGCCGGATTTGTAAAAATGGCCGGATTCCGGATTTGCCGGAGCCGGAGCCGAAATCCGGTACACCCCTAGTGTCCGGTGACTAATAGTGCCAGTTCTGTGTTGGTTGACGAGGCGCCTTGTTTTCCCGATGTACCTCTCGCATCTGCCCGTGCCGAATTCTTACTCCCAAGTCTTTCATCCTGGACAGCGATGTGGATTCACTGACGTCAAAGTCCTCTGTTCTCGCCATATCTTTAAGGATGTTAATAACATCGGCACGATCCATGGGCTGGCCATCTACAGGGGGTGCAGAGCCAGCCAGTTTATCAGCTCGTTCATTTCCCTCGACTCCCGCATGTCCCGGTACGAAGATGAAGGTGACTTTATGAACAACAGACTTCCGCAGCGACTCAGTCCACCGTCTACGTACAGATCCAGCTTCGATCTTCTGAATCATGCGCATCGAGTCACTTAGTACACACACGTTGGTATAATGCTGTGATTCCAGCCATATAAAAGCCTGTGTAACTGCCATCACCTCCATCGTCATGCTGCTCGAGGTCATAGAGTGGGCACCACTGGATTCTTAAACGGTTCGGCCCGCTGAATGGGCTGTAAATGCCCACGCACTTCTCTGCTGCTTTACAACAGATCCATCTGTATAGATGAGCACTTTGGGGCTATATGAGTGTTCATAGATGAGCGCGTTGACTTCTGCATTGACAGCAGCATGGTTCTGCTCTCTGCACCGTCTGTCGAGTGTGATAATACAGGAGAAAGTGCACTTAAAAGCTGGAGGCACCGGCACCCATTCCTTGCCGGGGTTGATACTGGTAGGACTGCAGACCTGTCTGACGACATATTCCGCCCGACCCACTATGATTTGCCTCTCTTTAGCCTGTCACCCTTTTCTCTGAATATAGCGTCATGCAGAGGTGCTGCTCATCTGCACTTATTTTTAAGAATGCACAAGCTCTCCAGATCTTGATCCTATGTTCCATTGTCGGGAAGTCAAGGAGGTATCTCATTGATACACAGCTGGTGTCTTTCGTACAGCCCAAAATGATGCGCATGGCTTCATTTTGTACCTTTTCATGTCTTCCAATCTGTGTAGGGCTGACAGTGAGGATGGCCAGGGCATACTCTGCTCAGACCTTAATCTGTGTCGGACGATTCCAGTAGGTTGATGATTGCTCTCGGTTGCATAAAATTCAATCCATCCTTTCTCCAATAGTCCTCTTCCTCTTTCAACACATGGTCCTCACATTTTTTCCAGTAACTTTTATCAATATTTAATAGCGCGGACTGGGTTAGTATCTTGACGTCAGACAATTTGAATGTAGTATTGGCAGCTGCCACTTGTCCTTTAATTTTAGCCCACACAAGTTCTATAGGGTTTAAATGAGAATGATACGGCGGAAGTGTCAAGCACCTATGGCCATGCTTTTCTATCAACTTGTCAATTTGAAATTTCTTGCTTTTTTACGTCTGTTTTACAAGGGACAACAACTGTAGCTTGAAATATGTTTCTGGAAATGGTATATTTTCCCTTCGGAGCCATATCTTTATTGCTTCCTTTGTGCTCGATGCCGTAGGTATTTTGTCTTCTCGGGCAACAACATTGTGATATGATGCAGTGTCCATGATTAGACAAGACGGTCTATCAAGGGATGGAAGTACTGTATTCTCGAGCCAATCTCTAAATACATTACCATTCATCTCATTATGATAATCCCTATTGTCTGAATGCTTTGATACGAACACGAGCCCAGCATGGGCTATGACCAAATGCTGTCCTTTACTACTGGGCACATAACGTTTTATCTTTCCATCCATTGATTGCCATTCTTTTTCACTTGTGTGGTGCGCATTGATCCACGTTTCATCCAAATACACTATGTCATAATTTTCTTTGCGCATTTCCCTTATTTCACGTAGGTATCTACTTCTCATGGTACCTAAATGCGGTTGCTCGCAAAGGATATTTCTACCTCCCTTCTACTTTCTAAAAGTGAAGCCTAATGTCCTTATAATTTTCCACAAAGTTGTTTTGGATAGCTCTATGTTATTGTCCTTTCTCAACAAAACCCTCAGTTTTCTTACACTCACTGTTTCTTTGGCATCCATCATTTTTATAATAACTCGTCTGATGACATCCTTGTCAAAGCTGTCTACAATTGCCTTTCTACCTACCGTTTGCTTATCGCGTGTTGGTTTCATTCCAGATTCTTGCACCCATCGACGAAATGATCGTTTACTCAAACCTAATGCATGCACTTCTTTTTTCGGGATTTGTAACGATATGAAACAGTTTCCTGCGATCAGCTTCTTGACAAAAATATGTGTACAACTTCATAGCAATGTTTTGAAGTGTACACAATTTCACTTTTAATCCCATTGAACAGTATTAACACATTCAAATATTAGCTATTAAGATTACATTAATGGTAAGATTTATTTATATAATCACGTTTCATGAAAGAACCCACAGTTTGACGACGCCTCTGAACTATAACACTCAGTCTGTCCAAAAACGAAAGACCGCCAGACAGTTTTAAAAATTGCGCGAATGGGTCTTGCTGAGCTGTAATACTCTAAAAATTAAGGCATTCATGGCGGGGCGGTAAAATATATACCTCATGTAAGCAAAAATTGAAATCTGCTGTACAATCTCCAGAACAAAAATTTGTTTGTTGGGTGGACATAATGATAAGGTTATATACTAAATCTCATTATTTTCTATCAGTTGGTTACTGAGATATTCAATTTTATATTGAGGCAACAAACAAAAAAACACTATAACAATAATCACACTGATGTCACCAGAAGCTTTAAAAAAAAACAATGATAGCTTCCATGTTGGTAGAAGTGAGTTATGATTTCCTTAATTTGTGTGAGATTTTTTTTTTCATATAAGATTCATAGAGTCTGAAGAAGAAATGTTGCTTAATTGAATTGTTAGGTATGACTATATAGGCCACTATAGTCTTCACATTATAGATATTCTCTTAGAAGAAGGAGTTATGAAGAAGGTAGCTGGCCACCAACCTCATAAAGCTGTGGCCTAGTAGAGATAACTACTATTTTAGCCAAGTGTAAGTGGCTTTGAAGTGAGTGCAATCATTGTGACTGACTATGTACAGACAGTTAAAAATGGACACATGTGGCATGGGTGAGTACCAAATGTATACATCTCACTTACATGGATGTACATGGATACACTGTTCTGATCATGCCGAAGTGTGATGCACTGAATGGGCAGATCTGTTGGCTTCATGAAGAGCCAGTTATTTGAATATTCACAATGGGAAATGAATATTTGTAAGGCTATCCCTGTAGGACTGCTATTTGAAGACAGTAACAGATTGTAGTCAACTTACGGATGCTTTAATTTGGACTTAAGTGTAGTCCTAGCAGCAACATGTAAGCGATTGAATCCAAAATGTTTACTACAAGTGTGTTCCTGGAATGATCATCACTGACCCTGCAACATCTGCTGAGGGAGACAAAGCATCTTTGGATTTGTCTGGAGTGTTGTGTTGATTCTTTATTAACTAAACTTTATTGGAGAGTATCTTATGTAATAGCTTATGCTTCTTGAATGTCAGAAAGTGAGTAGTGAAATATTATATACAACCTGTACAGTTGTCCTGGAATGTGAATAAACAAATTGGGAAGGGCTTGGAGGCAACAGAGATGTGGTTACTAAGATAAAGAGGGAGGATTTTTAGATGTAAGATCAACTTCATTATACCATGTTTAAACCCATATAGCCCAGCCTCTTTCTGCAGGGCAGCCTACCAAAAGCGTTGCACAGAGCACAAACTCTGCAGCTCTATCAGTGACCCCCAGATTGCAAATACCTAAAATGAGTGCCTGGAAGAGGCTAATGGAAGTACAGCATATACAACTGTAAGCAAGAGACAATATTCTTTAGTTATGTGATGAGAAGATAGGCATTTGAAAACATTGCGATGACTTGCAAGATCAACAGTAGAAGAGATAGAGACAGACCAAGAGAATTGATGCTGGATGGTCTGAGACTGACATGGAGGAATGTCATGAACAGAGTTGATCCAGAACACCAAAGGTTGAGAACTGTGGAGATACATGAACGCCTACGCCATTTAACAGAGCACATGATGATGATCATTTTCTACTCCTGTGGTAGTGTATGCTAAAGTAATTCCTTTACCTTTTACCTCATTACTAGTAGTTTTTAATGTATACACTTATACAAGACTTGAACTGTGAACTTTTGTCCTTTCAGATGATACAGCCCAGCGTCCTAATGTAGATCTCGGTGTCTGTGTGGGTGTCACATTACGAGTTCTCACAACCTGCAGGCTGGCAGTGTCCTGGTGCACCATGAAAATCCAGCATCTCTTGTCATCTTGGAGTATCCACCAGTTCCTCTTTCTTGCACACAGTGATCTCAAGGTAGTGTTGCATGTATCTTGCTTTTGGCTATTGTGGTTTGCTCAGAGACAATTACAATTTTGTTAATAGCAGTAGTTAGTTCTGTGTCTCAAACTGACTTGCAAGGGCTTATTTGTCAGAGCCGATAGCAACAATTTAGTGTAACTTATGTTTCCAATCGCTCTATATTTATATAAGAGTTTCAAGTGAGCTCTTATACTGTTTGCCTCTCTAACCCCGTTTCCTGTCTGTCTGTCTGTCTGTCTGTCTGTCTCTCTCTCTCTCTCTCTCTCTCTCTCTCTCTCTCTCTCTCTCTCTCTCTCTCTCTCTCCACACACACACACACACACACACACACACACACACACACACACACACACACACACACACACACACACAAAGAGACATGCACACACACACACATTTTTGTATTTGCTCAATAATGCTGCCAATACTAGATGACAATTGTTTTTTGTTTTTTTTTATAGTTGCTGGTGGACTGCACCAAAAGTATGTCATCTCTGCTTCAGAGTTTGAATTTCAGTGAAGAACATTTTGTGATAAAGGTTGCCGACAGCCTGTGTGTGTGCCAGATAGCACTGCTTCAGCAGCAGATTTGCCAGGTTAATGACCAAATGCAGGTAAGTACACTGCTTCTGTGCTACCAAATAAGGATGCCAGCTTGAAGTCCACATTAGCATTAAAGTAGGCTAGATTTAAGGCTTTGATCTTGAGTTCAATGTGTTGTCAGGACTATGTTGAGTTTGTTTTTATTTCTGTGAACAGGTAGTGTAGTAGCTAGACACTCAGCCTGCCAGCCCAGTGGCCATGGGTTCGAGTTTTATATCTGTGAACAGAAGCTGTGGTAGTGTAGTGGCTAGACACTCAGCCTGCCAGCCCAGTGGTCATGGGTTTGAGTGTTTATATCTGTGAACAGAAGCTGTGATAGTGTAATGGCTAGACACTCAGCCTAGTGGCCATGGGTTTGAGTGTTTATATCTGTGAACAGAAGCTGTAGTAGTGGCTAGGCACTCAGCCTGCCAGCCCAGTGGCCATGGGTTCTTGTGTTTATATCTGTGAACAGAAGCTGTGATAGTGTAATGGCTAGACGCTCAGCCTAGTGGCCATGAGTTTGAGTGTTTATATCTGTGAACAGAAGCTGTAGTAGTGGCTAGACACTCAGCCTGCCAGCCCAGTGGTCATGGGTTCAAGTGTTTATATCTGTGAACAGAAGCTGTGATAGTGTAATGGCTAGATGCTCAGCCTAGTGGCCATGGGTTTGAGTGTTTATATCTGTGAACAGAAGCTGTAGTAGTGGCTAGACACTCGGCCTGCCAGCCCAGTGGTCGTGGGTTCAAGTGTTTATATCTGTGAACAGAAGCTGTGGTAGTGGCTAGACACTCAACTGCCAGCCCAGTGGTCGTGGGTTTGAGTGTTTATATCTGTGAACAGAAACTGTAGTAGTGGCTAGGCATCTCGGCCTGTCAGCCCAGTGGCCACGGGTTCTTGTGTTTATATCTGTGAACAGAAGCTGTGGTAGTGTAGTGGCTAGATACTCAGCCCAGTGGTCATGGGTTTGAGTGTTTAAATCTGTGAACAGAAGCTGTGGTAGTGGCTAGACACTCGGCCTGCCAGCCCAGTGGTCGTGGGTTCAAGTGTTTATATCTGTGAACAGAAGCTGTAGTAGTGGCTAGACACTCAACTGCCAGCCCAGTGGTCGTGGGTTTGAGTGTTTATATCTGTGAACAGAAGCTGTGGTAGTGTAGTGGCTAGACACTCAGCCTGCCAGCCCAGTGGTCATGGGTTCGAGTGTTTATATCTGAACAGAAGCTGTGGTAGTGTAGTGGCTAGACACTCAGCCTGCCAGCCCAGTGGTCGTGGGTTCGAGTGTTTATATCTGTGAACAGAAGCTGTGGTAGTGTAGTGGCTAGACACTCAGCCTGCCAGCCCAGTGGTCGTGGGTTCGAGTGTTTATATCTGTGAACAGAAGCTGTGGTAGTGTAGTGGCTAGACACTCAGTCTGCCAGCCCAGTGGTCATGGGTTCGAGTGTTTATATCTGTGAACAGAAGCTGTGGTAGTGTAGTGGCTAGACACTCAGCCTAGTGGCCATGGGTTTGAGTGTTTATATCTGTGAACAGAAGCTGTAGTAGTGGCTAGACACTCGGCCTGCCAGCCCAGTGGTCATGGGTTGAGTGTTTATATCTGTGAACAGAAGCTGTGGTAGTGGCTAGATACTCAGCCCAGTGGTCATGGGTTCGAGTGTTTATATCTGTGAACAGAAGCTGTGGTAGTGTAGTGGCTAGACACTCAGCCTAGAGGCCATGGTTTGAGTGTTTATATCTGTGAACAGAAGCTGTGGTAGTGGCTAGACACTCAGCCTGCCAGCCCAGTGGTCGTGGGTTGAGTGTTTATATCTGTGAACAGAAGCTGTGGTAGTGGCTAGACACTCAGCCTGCCAGCCCAGTGGTCGTGGGTTTGAGTGTTTATATCTGAACAGAAGCTGTGGTAGTGGCTAGACACTCGGCCTGCCAGCCCAGTGGTCGTGGGTTGAGTGTTTATATCTGTGAACAGAAGCTGTGGTAGTGGCTAGATACTCAGCCCAGTGGTCGTGGGTTTGAGTGTTTATATCTGTGAACAGAAGCTGTGATAGTGTAGTGGCTAGACACTCAGCCTAGAGGCCATGGTTTGAGTGTTTATATCTGTGAACAGAAGCTGTGGTAGTGGCTAGACACTTGGCCTGCCAGCCCAGTGGTCGTGGGTTCGAGTGTTTATATCTGTGAACAGAAGCTGTGGTAGTGTAGTGGCTAGATACTCAGCCCAGTGGTCGTGGGTTCGAGTGTTTATATCTGTGAACAGAAGCTGTGGTAGTGTAGTGGCTAGACACTCAGCCTAGAGGCCATGGTTTGAGTGTTTATATCTGTGAACAGAAGCTGTGTTAGTGTAGTGGCTAGACACTCAGCCTGCCAGCCCAGTGGTCATGGGTTGAGTGTTTATATCTGTGAACAGAAGCTGTGGTAGTGTAGTGACTAGACACTCAGCCTGCCAGCCCAGTAGTCATAGGTTCGAGTTTGCATCAGAGTGGATTTTTAAATTTGAAGTGGGCTCCCAGGTTCACTCTCTAAAATGGGTAGGAGGAAATGTCTTGGAAAGTAAAGGCAACCTGCACGATACTGACTACATCACCCACTGAATGCTGATTGGTCTATAAAAATATGTGTCTTGCATCATATGCCCACTGCACCTCAGGTGCGTTAAAGTGTCCGTTACTTACTGACTACATGTGATTGAACTATTCATCTGGACCTTGGTCTTCCTCTAACTCTAAAGACATAACATTTTAAAAAATTGTAGTCACAATCACAGTAGTTTGGAAAGAATATGTAATGAAAGGCATGGTTCCATGAAGAATAGGCAAGGGATCGATCATTCCACACACCTTCAGCATGAAAATGCATGAGACAGGAAAACTGGCAAAGGGTGGAGAAACTTGTTGGCAGGCCGGGATGAGAGCGACTTTGAGCAGTAGGACATGCTACATAATGATGATGAGTCAGAGAGTGGTAGCTTGTGGCTTCGTTCTCAGAAGATGCCCTAGACTCTTTATTTGTGTCTATAAATTCAATGCAGAGCATGGTGCTTATATTTCTGATGTCTTCATGACTAATTTTGTGTATTCAGGTAAAGCTGGTAGCATTTCTCAAACATTTCATTTTAGATGTTTCTTCTCTTGATTTAGAAACTGTCCATGTTTGGCACTGACAGCAGGTTGTTGTTATAAGTATGCTAATTGTCACTTCCATACTGATGTGCAGATGGGTGTTTAATGGTGACAGTCGGTAAATCAATGCATTTCCATTTGACAACTGGTTTCAGTTTCTCTGTCAAGTCTTTCATCGTCTGCGATCTTGTTTCTTCATTTTTACAATTTAGAAATGTTATATTCTTTAATAACGTACATTGAAAAGAGATAATTGTGTGTTGTTATAATCATTAACATGGAAATTTGTTTTAAAAATGATCTTATGAATTTAAAAAAACTGATTAATTTAGAATGCTGTGAATGAAAGCAAAACAAAAATATAACGTCTTTAGACAAAACTAAATACCAAGCAAAGATCATAATTAATAATGAAGAAATTGACTTCCATACTGATGTGCAGTTCGGTGTATAATGGTGACAGTTGATAAATCAATGCATTTGCATTTGACATATAATTTCAATTTCTCTGTCAAGTCTTTCATCTTCTGTGATCTTGTTTGTTCATTTTTATGAATTTTTAGAAATGTTATATTCTTTTTGAGAAGAAATTGAAAATGTCACATACTTTGAATCTCTCGGCTCCATAATCAATCAACAGCAATGGGGATTGTCCAAAATAAGTCAGACGCAACAGGCCATAGCAATACAGAGGTTAAACAGTATTAAGAACCTATGGCACAACATCAGCAAACAAGGTAGAGTAGAATTGTTGAGAACATGCATCTTCTAGGTGGCAACATGCGGATGTGAGTCATGGATCATTTTGCAATCACTAAAGAAGAACATTGGAGGATTTTGAGCTTAAATGTTACAGACAAATCCTTAGAATATCGTCGACCGAGAAGAAAAATAATATTGAATTTTACAAGACATGAACATTGAAGAAAACTGGATTATAAATAGTGTCATGTCTGGGAAATTAAAATACTTTGGCCACATTGAATGTCACAGTGGCTTGAAGAGAACAGTGATAGATGGCATGGTTCCTGGATGAAGGGGCAGGGTTGACCAGCATGAAGATGGACACCGGACATTGCAGACCTTGGGCATTTGGGAGCATGGGGTGGGGGAAATGCCCAGAAATTGTTGCTTTTTTCTTTTTGGCTCTCTGTGATGAGAGCGACGTTCTGCAAAGGACCTGCTGTTTGAGAGAGAGAAAGAAATTAAAATGGGTAGTCAAGGAAGAAAATCCATTGCAGCAACAGAAATGGGGTTGTACAGGAGAATGTTGACAAAACCACAAACTGCCATCATGTTTAAGATGTATTAAAGGAGACCATCACTCTATGGAAACTGATCATAGATAATGGAAGGAAGCAGTCAATATTCTTTGGTTATGTCATGAGATGAGAAAGTCTGGAAGACAAGTGATAGGAATAATGAAGAAAGAGATAGAGAATGACACAGAAACAATTCTAGACACCTTGTATTGTGGAATGCAAATATGCTGGTACAGGGTAGTAAAATATTACGCTTGAGAAATAACATTGTGCATGGTAATTATCACCAACTCTATTTGGCACAGTACTAGATTTAAATACAGAAGCCACAAAAAATATGCTGCACGATTTATTGCCTGGCAAATTGTGCAACAAATTGTTTGTGACTTCTGTGTATAAATTCACTAAGGGGATACATTGTTTTGAATTTCTGAAACAGTGCTAGATGATGGTCATGACTTCTAAAGATAATTTTTTCATGAAGTTTTCACTATAGCATCACATTTTAACTAGTCATATTTCCTTCCTACTCGATTCAGCAAGTCAGTATAACTTTAAAACTTCTTCTAACAGTTATTATCCCATCTGAAACTTGTTATTGTTTCAGAGTTTGAGCGGAAGCACTATGAAAAGCTTCGTAGAGAAGTACAGTGAACATACTCTCAATTACTTTCAAGAAAGCCTGCTCCCTGCCAGAACCTGGAAAAAGAAACTTCTTCCAGGTAAAATATGAACAATGATTACTGTTGATCATCGTGTTTGGGGGAGGATAAATGGTACATTGTGTTTGTGGAGGGTTGTTCTCACTGGGAACAGCTTGAACATGGAGATTAGGCTGTCAGTGCGCTCTCACACTGGCTGACTTGTAAGTTGTGTGTGAAGGTGACCAGATCAGACTTTCATATCCAGTTTGAAAATATCAGATGTGTGACTTTGTTGTCCAGTTTCCATATATTCGGACACCTAATCTTGGGGAAGCTGTGGCTGAGAGATTACAGTATAGCCTCAGACTCAGAAGGTACAGGGTTTGATCCCAGCCTAAGGCAGGGCATGTTTCCAAGAACCAGTGGTATTTAATGTTGCCCGTTCTTCTGATCTCTTTGGTAGTGAGATTGCATACCTAGGATCCTTGGATAAGGGCAAAAAATAGGAGGTGCACATTGTGTACTTTAAAATCCCACAGCAATTGGAAATCGAAAAGAGGACACTGCCCTGGCAAAATTGTTAGGAAAGAAAAATATACCGTTAGTAGAAAGAGCCTGTTACCTTGGGTGTCCGCCTCTTTCTCAAGCAGACCAGGTTCATCTCATGGTGTCGACTGGATTTGTGCAAACTTATAAAAAGGGTGGTTTACTCCACCCTTGGAGGTCAGCATGGCAGAATGGATAAGAACATGAGTTCTTAAACATCCGGTGTGCTGATGCCGAGGTAAAGGGTTCAACCCCTACACCGGCCAGTTGGACTAAAATGTTGACCTCTTGTCCTTGACTTGGGGACGTAAATTACAAGTACCTCTGAAGTCGTAGTAGGTTTGCCTGATGGCAAGGGACACTGTTAACCCTTTACCGGGCAAATCGTCCATTTACATCCGGACCCCAGTACGGGCAGACCACCTGAAACCGCCCGTTACTATTATGCATTGTAAAAACGTGATCTCTTGTCTTTCCGTTTAAGCGATCGGCTGCAAATGGACGTTTTGCCCTGTAAAGGGTTAATGTTGAAATACAGTAGCCACTAACAATATTTTGCAGGATTTATTACCTGGCATATTTTGCCACATCTCGTGAGGAGGTGCATACTGCAGAGTGACATGAAGTGAATACCAGAATAATACCTTGGCTGAAATACTTCAAACACATAGTCACAAAGTAGTTCAAATGTAGAGCATTTGGTATTCCCACAGCAATTTCAAATTTAAAACAAAATCTTTCTCTTTGCACAAAACTGGCTGGAACCACCTAATTGCTAAGGCCTCACTATATTTTAGCAATTGTTTATTGTTTGCCGAATACAGTATATGAAACGCTTTTTCTTTGACTCTATGGCTGTAGTTTATGAGGTGTTGAGAAATGACAGTGGTCAGTATTTCATATGCGGTCAACTGCACAGGGATTACTGAAGACTGATTAACTCTTTTCCAACCACACTGGTGTATGTTTGGTTACTCGATTTGCTAACTGTCTTTTCATTCTACCTTTGTAAGTTGCTTAACGCTCACACTGGAATTGATAAATGCATTTTGATTTGGTGTACAGAGACCATAGTTCCTTCACAGATAGAGTTGTAGTCGTCAGTTTAGTCTGTTTATGTCTGACAGTAATATTAAAGTGTTTACATAATTGTTACATGACTTTTATCTAATAAGTATAAAGTCTTTTGTTTTGGTTTCTTGCAGAGGAGAGCGCTGAACCAAGCAGTTATATTGTGAATGCAGTAGAAACCCTGCTTGCTCCTATAGCACAAGGCATCTCAAAACTATCCACAGCAACACAGATTGGGGTCATCTCATTGGTTACAATGTCTTTTTGTAACACTTGGCTGGGCTTCATTTTGAAGGAGAAGATTCGTTTTAGGTATGACTGGCTTTTAAATATGTCTGTCTCTGTGTGGTTTAGTTAGTTGCATTTCCTTTACAGGACGTTGTAATCAACCCCAGCATTTATTGGCTGTTTATGAATTACTAAGTAAGTTTAGTTCAGTAGTTTGCCATTGCTTTCTGAACTACCAACATCTCACACTATCAAAATCAACACAAAGCAGTCTGCTTCCAAATCGGCTGCAGTTGATTTATAAATCCTCAACTTAGTTTCTCGGGGAATGATGAAACTGAGTGATTCACTATCCCCTAAGCCACAGAGGCCAGTTCACGGTGTGGTTAAAAGTAAATTAAACAGATTTAAATGCCAATAAGGCATATTGGGTATATGACATTATTTGGTGTGTCTGATTTGCACATGTGGTTGTGATTTCAGTTACAATCTGATGTAACATTGCAGAAAGTGACCTAACTGGTTGTGTACATATTTATTTTACACTGCTGTCTTAATTATTTATCAAACCCAAAAAATTTGTACACACACAATTTACATTTGCTATAATATTGCGGCCCGTATGTTACCAGGGCTCATAAGGACACAAATAATTTTAACTCTGCAACCAACCATGCATGTCATAAGAGGCAACTAATGAGGGTTGGCCTGAGACTGGCTATCTCATCCCTTAGAAAGCTAGTTGCAAAATCCAACCATTAAATGAACAAGTGAGCAAATGCTTGGCTGGAGTTGGCTAAAGGCGTGTGCTCCATTGGGAGATGAACGGCAGCAGAAGAGGGACAATATTACAACTAATTATTGGTAGGTGAGCACACTAGTGAAGTTGATAACGGGCTGCACTGGTAATGTCATGAGTACACTGGACACCCCTCGTTGCCTGGGCTTGTTGCTTGCCAAAGTGAGGGGAAGATTGACCACCTATTCCTTCTTGCTCTCAGGTCTACAGAATGTGATGATGCTATCGCATCACAGACCCATAGCTGAAAACTGGTTCGGGACAAATAAATAATACAAAATCATTGGTACAGTGTGACATTTTATATACAAACTTAAAGACAAATGGATGGACATTGAAATGTTCACTGTTTTGGAACATCTTATGTTTAGTTAGTGTTTCTTTCAGAAATGTATGTGTGCTAACAATTATTTTGAAACAAATTTTCTACTTACTTTTCAAGGCCATCTTTGAAATACTTTTACTGCACCGCCATTGTACAGCTATAATTTTGTTGCTGATCCATTGATAAACACATAGTGTCTCTCATGGAAATACCAGTTGCCAGAGAACCTATGAGGTCATTGAAATAACATGAAAAATAAATTCACAGTTGTCTAGTTGGCAATGCGGTAAAGTACACTTGTTCTTCAACAAGATGCTTTTGTCATCTGGAGGTGGCAAGTTCAAATCTTGATGTGCCTAAAACTTTCAATTTTCATATTGTCTGTTTTATCCTCAAATCTGTTTTTTGTTTTTCCTTTACTCTGAGTACCAGTATGTATTTGTTTCACATAATATGTCAGAAAGCAGCGTTTGGAGAAATATTTTATTTACATGTCACAAATTTGTGAGGTGATCTCTCTGAGGAGATATCACTAACAGCTCTCAAACTCTAGTGCTACTCTAGCCATACTTAAACAATATTAAACAACAGGAAACTGAGTTACACAACCTGGGGTTCTGAGATAAGTATCATTTATTTTATGAACATATAGTGTGCATATAATACTTTCCTTAGGATGCTCAATATGTAGCGTTTATTATTTGTTGTTACTTTTTTGTTGGTTTGCTACTCAACAAGGGGAAACCTATGCCCAGGCTGTTTGTTGGTTTGCTACTCAGCAAGGGGAAACCTATGTCCATGCTGTTGTTTGTTGGTTTGCTACTCATCAAGGGGAAACCTATGTCCATGCTGTTGTTTGTTGGTTTGCTACTCAACAAGGCGAAACCTGTGTCCATGCTGTTGTTTGTTGGTTTGCTACTCAACAAGGGGAAACCTATGTCCATGCTGTTGGTTGTTGGTTTGCTACTCAACAAGGGGAAACCTATGTCCGTGCTGTTGTTTGTTGGTTTGCTACTCAACAAGGGGAAATCTGATGTCCATGCTGTTGTTTGTTGGTTTGCTACTCAGCGGGGGTAACCAATGTCCGTGCTATTGTTTGTTGGTTTGCTACTCAGCAAGGGGAAAGCTATGCCCATGCTTATCAGTTTGGCACATGGTCACGATGTAGGGGAAACCCTACCCCCATCATAAGTGAGTTGTTATAATTTGCCATGTTAAATCACTATTTCATTGTGTAAAAAACAAACAATTTTTAAACTGATTTAAACTGAGTTATTATTAAAGTCAAATTTGATAACTTTTTGTTTAACTAAAAATTCATATATGTCTTTGACAGATGATTATAATCCACGAATAGTAAACCGTTACCATTTTCAAAATCTTGACCACTGTGCTAGTTGAGAAAAATACAAACACTCGTAACTAAGAACAAATTCATCAAATTAATACCAGATTGAACAAGCACATGTTTTAATGCTAATGATTGACAAAGTGAATTGGTTAATGGCTAGCAATTAGCTACTAGAACAAGCATAGAGTTAGTACAACATATTGTGAAATTTGAGAAGGAATGATGATTGATTGGTTGATTTAGGAACAGACATCACAGGATTCGGGGCACTCCCATAAGTGCTCCGTCTCCATCCGTGACCTCCAAAGCGAAGCAAGCCACTCTGCGCGAAGCCTGCCTGTCCTCCCCCTCCTCAGCATGCTTTCTGAGTCAGTTACAATCACGATGTGTGTATGTATCATGTTCTCCATCCAGCAGAAAACTGCACTGACCGCCTCCACCTCCATTCTTAAGCTAGATGTTGTGGTATCATACGCCAGGCTCTCCTGCACCAGACGTTGACCATTAACTTTTGCTAAGAATCCCCAGGCACTTCTCCTGCCTCTCAACACCGAACCATCCATGTAGATAATCACATCACCCGGGTGAGCATTATCCTGAATTAGTTGCTGGATTTCCACTTCTGTGGCCCCTGCTGGCCACTCTCTGCACTCGCGGCTCAATGTGATTATAACTCTGCACAAGTCTGACTGCTCCACTGGCACTCTAACTCACTCCTCTCCTTGCCTAATGTTCTCCAAGGGGCACACCTGTCTGATCGTATCCTCCGCCTGAGCCATCCATGATTTCCCTCTTATCAGTCTCTGACCCTTAACTGCGTCCAGCCCTTATGCAACGGGTGATCTGTGTCTGCAGCTACTCTGAGGTATGCCTTCGCCTGCATCACCTTGAGCCTACCTGCAACAGTCGGCAGACCAAGGATGTACCGCATACACACTACTTTGGTGTCTCTGGTGCATCCCAGAATGACCCGCATAGCTTCGTTCTGTATGCGCTGTAATTTCACCAGCTGACTCTTTGAGACAGTGAGTAGTCCTTGTCCATAATCAATCACTGAGAGGATCAAGTGCTGGAATAGTGTGAAGAGCATTCTCTGCTCTGTGTCCATTGCAGCCATAGTTTTAAGTGCATTGAGTCCCTTTTGAGATCTTGTCACAAACGTCTCCACATGGTCCTTGAAGGACAGACTCCTGTCAAATGTGATTCCCAGATACTTCAGTTTGTTCTCTCTGTTGACGCTTCTACCATCTATCGTGAGGCTTCGGACATCATCTCTACCAATCCTGTTGTCCAGAGAGCACCACAAAACGGCCGCCTTTTCTGGGTGGATGACAGCACTCATTTCAGTGCACCAGTCAATCACTTTGTCTACTGTCACCTGCAGCTCCTGGGCTGTTTGCTCCCTGGCTTTCCCCCTGCCTATATGCAAGAACATCATCTGCAAATGTTAGTATCCTTCCAACCCCTGGTGCTTCTAGGTTTGCAATCTTGCTCTTATACACGTTAAAGAGCACCGGTGAGATTGCATATCCCCGTGGCAGTCCCGGGGTTTTTGAGAAGGAAATGACATTTAAGTTTGTGGATGTAACTTGATAGCCTTATAACTGTTTTCTTCAGCTTGTGGGGGGCTGTCCAGCTTGGCATAGACTTTGAGTACGTCAAGACACAGATCGGCCAGATGCTTACAAATGAAGAAATGAGGCAAAGTGTGTCAGATCTGACCATCTTCCAGCAGATGAGGGGCATTGTTTTCTTGTTAAAACGACAACCTAGTCAAAAGCAATCCAGTAGCAGATTAATGGACAATATTAGTAAGTTCCTGTTCAAGATTTTGTTTGTGTGTGCTCATGTAAAGTTTGTTGTTTGCCTAACACTTTATGTTTGTACCGTTTTGATAAATATATTTTCATGTGTTTTCTCTATGTCTATTTATGTGAATATAAAAGTTTAGGTAAGGTTGTAGGAATGTACTAGCTTGTCCATGAATCTGCAAGGTATGTGGCCACATTCCAAAGCACTTTCTCGAAGGGCAGCGAGAGAATGATAGTTGGAAAAATTGAATGTCTACGGCTTCATTTGAAAGATTTCGTGCAAGCGGTACATGAAGACTTTGAGCATAAGCTGAAAGCCTTGAACAAAGGCATAATGGCTTGGGTGAGGTCGCTGTGATGCGACTCTTCTTACTCTAAGAACACATCTCGCTACAGTAGAAATTGACTAGAGAAGGCAGCACATAAAGGTTACATGAAATATTTCAGAATTATTTTAACTTCTGTTGTAATCAGTTGCTTCATTTGAACAGATTGTTATTAATTATGGCGCCAAGTTAATCAAAGTGTGTGACATTTTCAGTTTCTTCACTACTGGTTCTAATTTTTGGTTAAGTAGTTTTGTCTTTCTCATTATTGAGGCATACATTTGTATATTTCCCAGACCATCCAGGTTGTTTGTTTAATATAATGTCGCTCTCTCCACAGTGTGTGATTCCGCCTCATCTGTCCCATCTCCCGAGGTCACCTCAGCTGATGCCAGGACAATCACATCAGCGTCCCCAGGCTCTACAACCCTGGGCAATGGGATGCATAAATCTAATCCAGGGGCACCGCTTTCACAGGAGGAGGAAGATGTGAACACAGTTCCCAATGTTCAAGAGTGGTTGGCTCTCAGAACTATTGGTGGCTCCAAACCATGGAAGTTCCCAGCCTGTTTCTCCAGAAGTTCCAGTGATGACTAGAAGATTCATGATTTGTCGTGCAAGGCATGCATACAACTAGAAAACTACCAAAATGACTATGAAATATTTGGCAATGTGGTATTTATTGTTGGCAGATTTAAGTATAAGTACTTGAATGTTTTAATTTGAAGCTGTCATAATTAGAAACATTATTTGCAGTTTAGGTACATTCGATCTTTATTATGCTATATTAGAATTGCTGTTTACCATATATTAGTAACACACACACACACATATATATATATATATATATATATATATATATATATATATATATATATATATATATATATAAATTGCAGTCATATTCTACTAAATTGCAAGTTTATTTTCATCTCACACCATTGATGATAGGTTTTAAAAAGTGTTAGCATTTTGATGGTATAGATTTAATGTGATATATGTTTGTACGTTCAGAGACACAGTAGTACATATCTATTGTTTATTTGAAAATAAAAGAGGTCAGCTGCTAAATATAGGCTCATAATAACCACAAATATTTAACAAAGTAATTGTCTTGTGGCATCATGTTTAATAATAGACAAAAGTTTCCCTCAGTTATTTATATCTGGTGCATAAAATAATAAATTTGGTTGTATAGTGGCATTTCTTGATTGACAGTTTTGAAGTTGAAATTTTTCAAAGATGTGGGAATTGTAGTCAGCAGACTTTTCTGGCAGGTTCTTTATATATGATCTATAGTAATAAAATAAGGAAATGGAAAGGGGACAGTTATAATCAATGCAGATGGAAGTTAAGAAAAGAGGGGAATAATATAAATTTAGAAGAAAATAGCAAACTGTGTTTGGGAATTTGGAAGGGCAACATATAATTATCATCCTAGAAAGAACTTGTAAAAGTGGACGCTAAAGAAAGTAGGTTGATATGGACATAGTTGAAGATGATGGTCCATAATAGAAATAGGAGAGCTGCTTGCAGTCCTGTTTATAGTGAAGGCATTCAGAAATAAATTCATTTAAAAGAGTTAAACTATTTCTGCTTTCTCTGAAGTATTCTAATTGTGACTGTTGCAGTAGTTAATCTGTGAATTATTGTAATATCTCAGTGTTTTTGTAAAGATAAAACCATTCGTAGCACAAAGTGTGTTAATTAACAGTATCAGATAACACAGAGAGCTGGAAATAAATGTTTCTGTGCTGGAAATCAATTTATAACCTATGTAGTTTAGTACAAAAGTATGGTGTCTGTTTGCTCATGAAGGTCGATCTTTATATTGCTTTTAAAAAAAAGTGAGTCTTGTCAGTCATACTGGTGCTGTTATTATTTCATACCTGTTCAGATGTTGAAAGTATACAGTATATTACATTAATAAATAGTTAATTTTATTTTCCATACTGCTGAGTAACAAATAGTTTATATTAAGTAAGTATCTGTATATATAAAATATATATCGTTGACTGGAGCAACATCATCAAGGATAAGGAGAGATAGAATCATAACGTGCTTGCAGTTTTTGCAAGCTGAAGAACAAATAAATATATATTGGATAATGCCACAAGCTTTTGTTGCATAAAAAAAAAACTAATCTTTGAAATGTCTACCAAATAGTAGAATTTTATATTCAAACTCATGTCCTTAGTCCAAATTATTAACCCTTTGAATAATGTTCCTCTTGTTCTTCAGATACCTTCAAATGAATAAAACAGGTTAGATTTACTTTATTTTCTGTGGCTAGCATTAAGGTCATTTTTGTTGTCTCATTCATTGTGAAATTCATTGGACGATTGAGCTCACATTTAATTTTCATTACTGGGTGCAGTCATATTTGTATTCTGTATTATTATTCCATTTAAAGAAAAACTGATTGGCCGATATTGGTCTTCTGTCATTATCTTTAGGTGTAATCCCTAAGGGTCCTTATTGTGGGAAAGCAGTTTATACAGAAATCATGCTCAGACTTTAAAAAATCTGTATCTCGTGGGCTTACAAGTTAAACCACAAATGAGTATGAGGTCAGGAATCTGCATCATTAAACTCGAGGCATTTCCTCTCATGTACCGTCCTCTTCTTCAGTAGCCAATGGAAAGTCCTCATACTGATTATACCAGTGGTAACCTATTTAAAAATCGGCCCACACTTTCCCCTATGGGCTGAGTGTTGTCCAGAGTCTCTGTTCAGGCCTTGCTAAATCAGCCTCTCCAGATAAGGATCGTCTGCGCAGCCCAAATAAAACAGAACCTACCATAATTTTGCTGTAATGGTCTCACAAGCACATTTGATTACAAAAGTTCATTGACTGTATCATCACACATGTGTTTAGGAGTCATTATTACCTATATATTTACATTTTGCTGTGTTTCAAACAGATTTATAATGTCATCATTTCTTCTTTGTGTGTGTGAGCCTGCTGATGGGCGGTAGACATTTCTAGGAAACATACCTAACATTTAGTTGATTCATTGTGATCACAAATTATGCCAGCATTTCTCCTATACATATACTCAGTACATGTAGGTTTCATTTCCTGAAGAGGTGAACTTCAGATGGAAAATTGCAAATTCTATTTCATAACAATGTTAAATTGTAATTTCTAAGCAGGTCTGGGGACTTACAAGTTTATATATAAACATAGTTATATGGGAGCTGCGGTAGCACAGAGACTAACTAGCATGACAGCCTGGTGGTCATATGTTTGAATCCCTTCAAGGCACAGGTTTTTTCAGTGACTTAGAATCACAATCAGGCTGGCCTAGCCTATAATGGGTACCAGAAAATTACTTTGAAAGTAAAGGTGGCTGGTGTGATATTGACTGCATCACGAATCTAGTGCAGATTGGCCTAGAAATATGGGGGATGGTACCATATATGCTTTATCTCACATTGTAAAATGGGTTCTTGTTGATAAGTTTGATATAACAGACAGGCTTGTGGCTGAGAGGTTACGATTCATGGGTACCTGGTTTAATTCCAGCACAGGAATGGGCATGTTTTCTAGAACCTTTGGTGTCTGATGATGTCACACTTCCCCCTGATCTCTTGGGTAGTCCGCTAGAATATCTAGCCTTCTTCAATGGGGTGGAAAACAGGAGGCTCTGCATGCCAGTTGGACATGTTAAACATCCCATTTTAAGTGGAAATTGCAAAGGGTAGGCTTTAAAGCCACTGCCCTGGCATAATTGTTAGGGAAGAAAACCTACCCACAGGTAAATAGTCTGTTACCCTGGGTGGATTCTGCCTAGAAGAAACAAACCTTACAAAAATGTATACTGAAGTTGGACCCAATAAGGTGTTTAACCAGGTGTTATGAACTTCCCTGGACAGGACATGAAAAAGAAGATTTATCTGGCTTTGGTGCAGTAAAAGTGGGCACTGTTTGTCTGCAGTGTGTGGTTTTTAATCAGTGTGTTTCTTAAAAGGCATACAGGAACTTCTTCAGTTTGATCAGAGAGTGAATTTGAAATGTTTGTGCATGTATTTCCTGATAGTTGTGGTTGTTTGGCCAGTTTTAGAAGGTGTGAATGGCTCACAGTCTTGCCAGAACAGTAGTCTGGGTTCAGTCTCCAGGTGAAGGGTACACTTTCTAACCCAGCATCATGAGTGGAATGGAGTGGTGGCTAGACTGGACCCCACTCAAGTCTGGGATATAGTATATGCGAAAACTATCACCTAACATCTGTGTATGTCATTGGATTACATTAACTGTATTGTATATTTTATGAAAGCAAGCAGCTTCTTCTCTATGAAAATATAATGCCAATGAACAATAGTAATGTTGCCGACTCATCACTTCCTAGAGTGCCAGATTTTTGCAGATGCCATCGGTGTCATCTGTGATGATGTTTTAGCTAACTGGTATATTTAAAAATATGTGAAATATTATTTTGTGAGGTTTAGTAGACAACTGCACACACACTGTCATCATGTCACAGATCCTTTGTAGAATATCACTCCATCGTGACCTTCCAACAAGATTCTTGATCCTTCACCAGCTCCCTTGCCTCATGAATATACTCAATACTCAAAGTTTGTGACATTTTCATTTTCTTCATTGTTGAGTGTGATGTTTGGTTGAGATGTAGTTTTGTCTGTGGACATTATTTTCGTTTTTTAAGTTAAGAAGAATATTTTGACTTTCAGTGTTCTTTTAGCATAGAGAATATTACATCTTCCAGTTTGTGTACCCTGGTTTAGGTATCATGTTTTGTGCTGTTGAGATGAGAATATCTCTCACTTTTGTGGCTAGCTTATCAAGAATCATGTCTACTTGTACTGCCATCAACACCTTGATTTTGTTTTGTTTTTTAATGTCAATGTTATATTCAGGTGTATATCACCCACATCAAACCGTATTAATGATGCTTCTTTTATAATTTTTTTTTCGGTTTCATCTTAAAATAAGAAGTTCATTATCTGTGTCACAATTTGCTTCCGTCTTTGTCCCTGTGGATGTTAAACATGTCCTCCATCTTTGTTGTGTTAAGATGTAATCAAATTGGTTTCTGCAGTTACCATCAGTAATGTTCCTTTACTTTGTTGTAAGTCTGATAATGAAAAGTTGATCATTGACAAGAAGTGCTGAAGAAACTCAAAAGTCCAACAGTGTGTGTCCGACCAATTGCACGCCTGACTTGTTTAGTTCTGTAAAGCTAACAATGATTCCAACTACATGATTAGGGAACCTAGTAGAATTCTCTGTGTTTTCTAAGATGCATTCAATCAGTAGAATTTCAAAGTCGTTTAATGTGCACCAATTCAAATTGGTTTGTACTGATTCAAATAGATTTGTGAGCATTTGTGCTCATTGACTTTAATGTGTACTTTATAACATACATAATACATTTCATTTATATGCTAAGAAAAAGCTATTTGTTGGTATCCATCCATTATTGGAGACAGTGTCTGGTCCCTAATGCTTAGACTTAAGGGATCTACAGCATATACATAAATGCAGACAAACATTGCTTTGATTAGTTAATAGTTGTTATTCACTTTCATTGTGATATATATATATATGACCATATTATTTTACCTATTCAATTAGATACTAATTTCGTATGACTGTGACAACAAAATTGTTCTTAAATAAGGACTGGCTTTATTCATATGCACTTCACACTAGAGATCTGAATGTCGTTAATGTGTAATATCACTATCATAAAGTTATGGAGGATTTAATTATTATATTGTTCAAGCTTTTGGTTCCTTTTTTCACTGATAACCTTGTAATGTTACATTATTTGCCAATTTGTTAGGTATTTTTCCTTGGATTATGTATTTTGTGTGACTATGATTCTGTTTTCGAGAAGAATAGTTAACATTGTTTGTTTTGTCACTTTTATATTTGCATTTTTTATGTAAGTAATTAAAAAGTAAATGACCCATTTACCCGTCATAGTGCATATTCAGCATGCGGTGCTAGGCCCACATTTTCAATATAGCAAAGATAAGTGTATCCTTGAATAGAGAACATGTAGTGAGATTCTGACAGCATGTCTCAGCAGACCTGGGCCATACAAATACAGATTTTTGAACTTTTGTTGTGCTTCAGATGACATTTGAATAACAAGGTGAGCAGGTGGATAGTGTCAGCTTTACAAGAACATGATACAACAAACTAAAAGACTGTTCGGATGACAAGCATTCATCAGCAAACAAAAGCAACACAGACAAATGGACTAAAATAACTACATTAAGACAATATAATATGTAAATGTTCATGATAAAAAGTTAACAGATGTAGTGAAATGATATGTAAGGTACCTTCTGAGCATGTGCATGATTCAGAGAAGCAGAAAAATTGTAATTTGAACCTCTCCACTTCATTATTTTCAGAATGGTTTATGCATTTTCTTATCTTTACTGCATGTAACCCTGTAATACATCACCCTGTAATACTGTTGCATTCTTGGTATCATTAACTATTCTTTAACTTAAATTTTTCATCAATTCACTTTTTGTCATTTTCTGTAATGGATTTCAATTTTATTCCTGTGTGGTTGACTGTAAATGTGTAACACATTTATTTCAATAACAATTTTATAACAGTTGAAGATTCAGATTTACAACTAAAGGAGCAGGTAGAGTGAGAAAATGCAAGAATATCAAGACAGATATAACAAATGGATTGCTGGAAGCTATAGAGAAAACATCCCTTTTGACAAAGCATCCTTAGCTCTTAGTACAGGCTTGAACAGGATTGACTGACTCGCACCTTGCCCGTATTGACAGACAATAGTTTGTTACATTATGCTTCAAAAATGACATAATAACTACAAGACATGGTGGTAGTGAATGTGACTGATCAGACCAGTTCACGCTTTATATGTTTGCCCACAATGGAGGCATGTAAACACATGGTCATGTCTGCCGTCACGCATCATCTGACTTCTCACATGCCCAGTGTGAGACATATCGGCAGTCATTTTCTCCCATATCCTTATGCAAACAGGATTGATAATTTATAACACTGAAATCAATGTGAAGACAGTCCCATGGCAGATACAGTGGTACCTCGGGTTACGAACTTAATTCGTTCCAGAACTCGGTTCGTAACATTGAAGTCAATGAAATAAAGACAATCTGTTTCAAGATGAAAGAATCATTCTTTTTTATTAACATCCGGTCGTTTACCTAACAAAGAATGCGCGTACTTCACGTTTTATATAAAGAGAAAGAAAACAACCAAATGAATTAAATGTAAAATAAAGAGATTTAGTCTATCTTTATTACCAAGAAAACAATCATGGGAAATTTGTCACTTTCTTTGTTATTCTGAATCATTAGTTTCAGGAGTATCTTGTCGCTGTTTCTTGGCAGCCGACTGGGAATCTTTCTGCACCAAGAAACTATCAAGGGAAATTTGTCGCTTACTTTGCTGGAGAATCTTTCTGAAGTGGGCCATCGTGTTATCAATCATCACATATAGGGGCATAGGGCTTGTTAGCAACAAGTTTATTTGGATGATGGTTCACAATGAAGTCTTTGGTGTCTGCCCACTTGCTGCAAATTTCTTTAATCCTGGCAGTTGAAACGGTCACTGACTCCTCATCATCGGACGACTGCTCCTCCTTTAATGTCTTTACCTGTTCATTCTGAAGATCCACAAGCTCATCTGTAGTACTGTTTGTACTGTACATGATCGTTTGTCTTCAACGTTACACCTTGCTCTCTCTCGCTAGCCTTCGTTCGTAACTTGAGGCACTGTTCGTTACCCGAGACATAAAATTTTCGAAGTTGTTCGTAACCTGAATTGTTTGTGACCTGAGGCGTTCGTAACCCGAGGTACCACTGTATTGCCCTTAGGGTCTGACGTGTTAGGCATTCACATATTCTAGGCTGTGACTTAGTGAGTGGGGTGGCCAGTCCCTTTCTCTTTGCCTTTCTTCATAAACAAGCTGCAACCTACTAAGTTAAACTTGATGTTTCATATCACTCTTAAGTCATCATACAGCTATCAAAGTCATCAAACAACAAGACTAAACGGAGGAAAGAGTTGTGTTGAAACAAGCTAGATAAAATTGGACAAAGCTGCAAATATCTACAGCTTAATTAGTTGATTTGTAAAATCCACATGCACCGCAAAAAAAAGTGCATAGGAAAACAGATAAATACCAGTCTGCCAATCATTAAAAAAACATAACTAGATGATTGGGTTGCAATGTTAAGAAAGAGCAATTAAAACTGTCTACTGAATAACTTGTTGTAACGCTCTACACTTCTGAGTTGAAATGTGTTTTTATTGTTTATTTTCTTTTGCTGTGCTATACCCATCATATTATGTTTTGTATCTTGTTTTCTCTTCTAAATAGGAATTTTTGTTCTTGTTGCATAATGTTTATTTACAGTAGATATTTTTTTTTTTATGAAACTGATGTTTTCCTACTTTCATGCATTATAATTTGTTGCAGTAATTATAGGCATGTTGACTAAATGTATCTCATCATTTACACATGCAGCTTTTTTTTTAGTTATATGTATTGCTCAATCCTGATGTATGGTTATCTAGGATATCAGTAATCCTCAAAATATTTTCATTTTTTAGATGCATTGCACATTCTTTATTTATATTTGTGCCATTATTTGCATATATTTTTTGCACTCTAGTTTTAAAAACTAAATGGTATGTATTATTTATGTTGGAAGTAGTCTGCTCAATTCAAGTTTCATATTAGAATGAAGCTTGGTAGCATAGTGGTTAAGTTACTTTCTTATGGAAGCACTTGATCAGGTTCAATCCTCAACAGTGACTGTATTTCTTTTTCCTACCAGTAAGACTCAGGAATAGTTCTTTCACACAAAATAGATGCACAATAATTTCCAGAAATTTCCGAGAGGGAAAGACAGCATGGAAGGGAACGGGTCACACAACCTCATCCCATGACCAAGAATTTTTAAAGGCCAAACACTCCACACCCCAGTGCCAGTATCTGCCATGGAACTACCTTATTTTTTTTTTAAACAGTAAAATATTCAGGCCATGGCAGTGTAGATTTTTGTACATTTTATAATAGAACATGCTATTGAACTAGGTATACAGACCTCAGGGACAGTTCTGGGAGGGGAGAGGTCATTCAGGATTATGTAAATAAGTTTTTGTGTATTTGTCATACAGTTTTTGTAATATTATATTCAAGTGGGTTATATATTTGCCTGTCCTGTGTGGAACACAAACTTGCAGTTGTTTTTCAATAACTGATGTCCATGACTTCCTTATTCAGTTGTACAAGTAGCTCACAATCATTTTAATCTGCCGTTTCTTTGTGTATTTCACTTCTCATCTCATCTCTTATAGTTTGTTTATGAATCGGATAGTGTAAGTAATTTGATAACAACAACAGCAAAAACTCGAGTAAATTCATTGCTTTACTAAATATTTTAGACTGAAATGTAGTTATTACGAAGCTTTAGATACAGTATGTGTGCTATTGAGAAAGCAGACATTTCAGTATCACTTGATGCATGCAAAAAAGCTGAGATATTATAATTTATATTTACAAAATACAGATAAGTGCATGACAATTTTTTGACATTTATATATTTGTTGCTTGAAAAATTAATAACCACAAAATCATACAAATAATTTATGAGGACTAACTTGTTCTAAAGAATTATCATGGAAGGAACCACAGATATCTATGTTAAACAGTATAAATATTAGAGGAAAGGAAACACTGCCACTGTGTTTATGATAATATCAAGAGAAAGGACCAGAATTTGTGCTTATGGTTTGTCAACTGTCAGTGACTTGAGAAGGTGAAACAACTTTAGAGTGTTAGAACTCTTAAAAATGTATCCGGAAAGCCTTGTATGATAGAGAATGTTTATAGTCAGTAGTGAACAGATGTGAAAACAAGCAAGTAGATTCTTCCTGCAGATGTGTTGGTGTGTTTAGGTGCAGTACTCATCATTGGGCATGGGCTGACCTACAAATGAAGAAAGAAAAAAGAAACATGGCTGTTATTTAGATTTGAGTGAGTGGCACCTTGCAGTCTTTACAGACTAAAGTATGTGGATTGGAATTTGGCCAAAATTCCATCTCACAATGCCTGGGCAGAGTTTCATAGAACATGTGATGCCCACGCAGCATGTTCCCTCTCTCGACCTTGCCTTGTTTGATCCAGAGGAAAGGATAACCAGTACGTCTGAAACAAGGTAGGCTGCAGACGCTGGCGGCTCAGCGTCAAACCTCCGAGACCTCGCCTCCACGAGCAGGAGGCAAGTGGTGGCCAGACCCTAAAAACCTTGGAACTTGACTTAGAGGAGTTCAGTCAAATCCCGCAGGTAAGGGTCGTACCTGGACCACTGGGCGCGTACACCTGTCAATTGCAAGTTTTGCATTGAGTTGGGCACTCATATGTGGGGTAATGGTTAGGGTTTTACGCTGACAATAGCATGAACACGGATGGACGAGGGTTCGGTGCGGAAGGTAAAGACTGGTCACTGATTTCACTGTGCACTGTGACCTACGAAATGTGAAGGTCCTAACACATCACATAAACAAAAGCAGGTTCCCGCAACAGGACTTAGTCTTTGTATTGTTTTAGGACATTCAAAAGACTTAACCAACTGTACAACTTTTGTTCATTCCTGCATGATTTAAATAAACAAAAATAACAACAAATATGTACTAATCAAAATCCTTCTTTTAAATGCTTTAGCTTAAGTCAGTAAGTGAATGATTCATAATTGCTCCATGTTCAAAGGTTACAGTTGCCAGGATTCGTATCATATAGGGACATCAGAGTTTAAAAATTTTTTTAGATGATGTTGAAGATTTAAAATCTGAGGGTTAGAGGGAGATTCAATGCAGATTTTCAAAACCAGTGCGGCATACCAAATGACTGCTGTTCAGATACTGAAGGATGATTTTTTTTTAAAAACTGGAGTACGGGCACACAAGTGACAAAGTAAAATAACAAATCCGTGTAAACATGAATATTTGAGACATAGTTATAATGGAAAAATAATGGAAAAGTAATGATGTGTGAAGCAAGAAGATTTGGGGGCTGGAGAATTGTTGTGTGATGAGATGTCTGATTGCACTGAATATGGTAGATGAAAAGGTACGGGTTGTAAGTGGACAGTAATAAATAATAGTTTCTGGAGTCTGTTTTGTGATATAGATGTGCATCATAGGGAATGAATAAGCAGAGCGTCTGTAGATTATGGTTGTACAAGGAATTTGCAGCTAGGTAGAAACCACCATATTTCTCCTGAAGTTAATGTGCAAAAGCGTCATGTTATACAGATGAATGGTAAATTGTGCATCTTGGACATTTATCAAAAGCTGGAAGTCTACATTTCAACAGTTGTCATCGGTAGTGATTGAACCTGGGTAGGGAGGAGGAGAAGGCAGTGACACAGATTGCCAGTTTGGAATACTAGTTTAAACTAAATGAACAGAAACTATAAAAAGCTCTGTTGCCATGTGTGGCATTATGTGACAACATAATTGGAAGAAACAAGATCTGCTGTTTTTTCAGCAACCTGTTTTAAAAAAAACAAAAACATTTAACATAACTAAAAACACGACAGAAACAAGTAATCGTACTCATACTAAGGAAAGGACACAAATGAGAAGATGAGAACAAATGCAAAAAGAAAAAGAGGTAGTGGAACACATAAATATCAGTTATTTATCAATAAAATAGTCACTGCTTTATACAATGTCAGGAAATGTGCTAGCAACATTTTTAGCAGCATATTGTGTTTGTGCTTTGTAAAGGCTCACCTACAAAACACATGGATGATATATGACTGTATGGGTCCGCCCCCTGATACTATCAAGAAGGTATAGTGGCCAAAACATTTAGTAAGGGGAAACTTCTTCTGGTAATTAGTAGCTCCTGTCGTGCTTGTTCCACAGCAGAGTTTTTACCACTGTTTGTGCTTTGTAGACTCTCACCTACAATACACATAGATGAATATCTGTGAACACTAATAGTTAAAGACGCGCTGACGAATGAAACCAGATATTCAAGGATGCTCGAACTAGGAGATAAGTGTGGGTCTGGTATGAAGAAACATGAGAGGATGGTCTACATGTTTATGAGTGTGTCAGGAGAACAGTTAGCATCTACACCTTGCAAGCATCTTTGGGTGTGCCTAGAATGTTATGATGTACATTCTTAAATAAATCAATGAATCAGTCACACATACTTACCTTCATATATTCTCTAGTCTTCTTCCATAGATCACACACAGCCATCTCACCTCTGTAGCACTGATAAGATTTGATATGCCAGAATCAAACATGCTGTAAATATTCTGTTGTGGGTGGTTTTCTAATGTTTGTTCTTCTTCATTTGTTCATTTGAAATATGTCTGTAACTGCAATGTTGTCTCTTGTATGAATTTAACTGTCTTTTTTAGTTCACTTAGCGGTCCATAGAGTATCTTTCACTGCCATCTCTCTAGACCAGAAGGTTTGCCTCGTTATATTGTATTTTGGGCAGTCTTGGAGTATGTGATCTGCTGTCTGTGAGCCGATCCATATGTGCACATAGCTGATTTACCAATCTTGAATTTCGTATACATGTGGTTGCGTAATCTATTGTGTCCTGTTCTGAGGCACAAAATAATGAGTTGTTCTGATCTGTCCATAATGTGGTAGCTGTCTTGAGCTGGTTTTGGCAGCTTTCTGACTGATTTGATCATTCTTTTCTTTTGGTGGTATATAACGGGCTCTCTAATGTTTGAAATATAGTAGTTTTTACAATGTTTTGTTGCCGAGGGATCTCTAACATGTGCAATGGGCATGTGTATAATAATAAGAAGCGTGTTTAATTTTAAGAACAACTTATTGCAAGAGATCAATAAAAACTAAATTGCCATTTTCTGAGAACTTTTGTACATATGAATATGTATGTACATATTTATCACTGTTAACTATATTTTAAAAGTTATGAAAATACTCATTAAATAGGTACTGCTAGGCTGGGTCAATACTCATCTAAATTCAATAATACAGTTGTATTATTTTTGTTTTTTAATTTTGCTTAAATCATCTTTTCTCACATTTCATTTCCAGGTATTGATTTTTGTTTTAGTGATTCCTGTGAGATGAAGGATTGCTGTAATCAGTAATGTATATATATTTTCTTTATCTGTGATATGAAAGTAGAGACTTTTACTATAATTAGTTTAGGAACCTAAGAGTTTAGATATTCTGTTTCCATTTTGCCCTACATGTTTGGTTTATTTATTTATTTACTTTTATTTTCTACATACACAGACACATATGTACGCTATATACATAGTAGCAAGGGGTCATAGCTTGAAAGGAAAATGTGTACGTCGTATAGATTACTGATGGTCCCCAAAGGATGTGTCAGGTAACATTATATTGCCGTCACTATGGAAACAATCAGGGTTTTTGAACTAAAATGTTACTGAAACATTCTTAGAATATCGTGGACCAAGACAGAAAAATGAAGAAAACTGGCTCATAAACACATCTTGTCTTGGAAAATTAAATATTGTGGCCAAATCAAACATTACAGTAGCTTGGAAAGAACCTGGATGGAGGACAAGGATTGACCGGCACGAAGATGCATACTGGACATACAGACACTTGGACGTGGATGTGCATGAGGCAGGAAAACTGGCCATGGGTCGAGAGATTTCTTGGCAGGCCTTGATGAGAGCGGCAATCTGTATATATGTATATGTATATATAGATGACAAATTATTGAGGTATACATCAAGTGCTAGTGCCTGTTCATTGCCACAGAACTCTAACATAATAGACATGCATCATAGAGGGTGACACAGTTTTAACATGTTACTGTTTGGGTTTCATCCTTGCACTCTGGACAAGTCCGTATGTGCTCAGATCCTTCCCCCCCCCCCCCCCAACATATGCATCAGTGTATGGTGGCTAATAGTGCCAGTTCTGTGTTGGTTGGCGAGGCCCTTCATTCTCCCAATGTGCCTCATGTCTGGCCATGCCAATTCTCACTTCCTAAACCATCTTAACATGCAACCAACAGACAGACAATCATTATGTACTTTTGACAACATTTCTGGGGTTTGCCAACAGGATTTTTCTCAGGGCTAAAGGCAACATGATCTGGCAGCTACCATATTCTGTACAGGCTTGGAGTTTAAGTTTACCTGAAATTACCATTCTTGATCTAATCAGAAATTAGGACTTGTCTCCAAATGTGAGAGAACTGTTAACTTGGCTACCAATATAATTCTAAGGTTATAAAGTTGGAAACTCAAAGAGAAGATGCTGAACATCTCAACGTCATGGTATGGGGAAGCATTGCTATTGGAAAATATTGATAGCACACGTCACAGAAGGATGTGAACAAAAATGACAATAAATGCCATATGTTATGGACTTCAAGAAGACAATGAAAATGTAAATTAAACACCTGGAGCATTCTATTGTTAATATACTATTTACAATATTTTAGAGAACATGTCAGAAGCATGCAGAAGACAACAAACATTTGATAATGAAACTAAGATTAAAACTGCACAAATATATTGCTTAGCAGGTTCAGTGGAATCAGATAAGCAAATGTCAGTGTTATAATAAATAGTTGTAATTAAAAGCTGCAGAATCATGTGAAGTGAACACTAGTCAGTAGCTAGCACGCTTGTAATCTTTGTTGTTGATTATTCAGCTTTTGTCTTGTGTGTAATCCATATGTCAGTACAGAAGAGCTTTGTGCATGTGTGCAAGCACATGATTTTGGTTACAGTTTTATTTCATTATTTGCTCACACTTACATGTTAAGAAAACAGATAAAGACAAAGGCATCGCTATGGCTGATAAGAGGTTAAGAGCACTTACTCCTAAACTTCCAGTACACTGATTGCGAGGTAGGCAGTTTAACCCCTTTGTTCCCATTAAGTTAGACTTCAAATATTGACGTCTCATTCAGAAAGCAGTGGCACAATACTGAACATACAATTACCTAGAAAATCAACCTGAGGTTGATCTCAACACATCCTGCAAAGGACATGCAACATTTTTAAAGACAAATTATTACATTTTTGAAAGTAGATGTTTCACTTGCATGAGTGTGAATTTGGATTTGTGTTGAATCAGTCTATCTTTCCTTTTTTGTGTGGCTTGTGAAGTTTGGTATATTCTTACCTTTCAAATTGATTTTACAATCTGCATTCACATTTATTTTATTGTTGAATTGATGAAATATTTCTTGATAACGTGTGTTGATAAAAGCAGTTTATTTAAGAACTGTTTTTATCTGTATGTCCTCTTCAATTAGTTGTCTGTTTATTATGGTAACCTATGTACTAGTAAGGCCACCAAAGAGAATTTGTTGTCATATAGATCATGCTCATCATCATCATGTACCATGCCATAAGTTAGGCGGCCCTGGTTCGCCTGCCTCAAGCAATCACCATGGATGGATTCTACTATCGACAAATTATTACTGTTTATGTAGGCATGCATTTTTATTGTGTAAATATATATTATATATGCTTTATTTATTTTAGTAAAGTTTGAGAGTGAAGATGTCCATTTGTGAGTGAAGACCCATGTTTAGGAGTGAAATTTCCCCTCTTTTGTGTGTGGCGAAGGGGTACGGATACCATTCGCAATCCTGCACACCGCGTTTGAAATACAGCTGTGGGTGATTTGTTAGCAGACCACCATACATTGCTTTTCATAAAATGGTATGAGTTCCAGTCATTCAGAAAGCAATGCCAAACTACTGAATGTAAACTTGCCAAGAAATCTAAAACAGCCACATAATGTTGAGGTTGACTGTGGCGTCCTTCAAAGGATATGCAACTAGCCTTTTTTTTAATGTGGGAGCAGAAAATATGAAACAGTTTCATGTGTACGTGCTGATTGGTCCTGTGTAATTGCTAGTGGAACTTTATTACTGGCTGTCATTTTATTTTATTTTATTCTGATTAGATGCTTTTTTGGGGGGTTGGAAATAGTATCATCTTTCACCTTTTAATTTGTCCTGTTTTTGCCTTTCACCTCTATCTTACATAAGTTTGTATATTGTTTGTTACTTTCTCTCTCATATGTACATAACCCCCATTAAGCATTGTTAAATGCTATTAGAATTGTGTTTAAGTTTTCTGTTTTTGAAATGGTTTATAAAGGAAATGCTTTTTTTTTAAAATTTCATGTACATTTTAAAATAATTGTTATTTGCACCCAAATTTGTCTTACCCCACTATTCATATAAGGTCAGAATTCAGTAAATAGTTTATTACAAGTAGTTAAATGTTTACTGTCAAACTGTACCTTGCAGTGTAGGGTGGGAGTGGGGGGGGGGGGGGGTCTTGACTGAGGAATTAAGGATGTGTGGCTAGTGCAGTTGCCACGAACTGTGCAAGGTAGCCAGTCTACTTTTATGTCCATGATATAAATTAAATGGGTGTGAACTGATAAAACTCTGGAAATGTAATGAATATAAAAACATGAAGTATCCTCTAGTCTTTTGTCTTTGCTTTCTTTTAGTGCCCATCAATATCTGTTAACTTATTTTTTATAAATTCTCCCTAATGTTTCCTTCAACTCTGAATATAGTTTATTTTATTTTATTTCCTGCTTGTGTATATACTCGTTAGATTCCATCAGTTTCAGTTTCATGATTTCTGTCTCTCTCTTTTTCAGTAGTTCATGTCTGAACATTTTGTTGCCTGCCAAGCTCCTGGGTTTGTATTGCCACATTTACCTTGTTTTCGCACATAGTCATCATCTTTGGTATGTATTGCTTGGTAGTATGTTTGACTACTATTCGCAGTATTGTTAAATATTTCTAAAACTGAGTGATTAATTATATTTATGAATGAATGCAAGGGTTTGTGAATTAATGCCTTTGTTTATGATTGAAAACCTGTTTTTGAGCAAATGTCTTTTGGAATAAGAATGATTATTTGTATAATGAATTCCTATAATGTTTGAGTGAACACTAACATAGGCAAATTTATTTAGGTACAGAACATTGATAGAAAGAAAGCATTCTTATTTAACAGCTGGAAATATACATACTTTATTTCTACTTTGATTGGAGATGATTAAAAATAGCTAAATTAACTAAATTTTTTCAGTGACAAATGGTTGATTAACTGCTGTATGTGTAATTTTCGCAATGATTAAAATAAACGTACCCTGTTTATATTAGCCGTCTTAAGAAGTTAGCACTTAAAAATGTATCAGCTACTGTGATGGGCATGCAGTTACCAGGGAGCTACAATGACACAGCAATTAAGTCACTCACCTGCTGGCCCCATGGTCCTGGATTCTGATCTCCCTTGTGGTGGATTTGTGGTCGTGACCCATGTCTCGACTGTCAACCCAGCTTCTTAAACTTGGTACTAGAAAATTGTCTGGGTAGTAAGACAACCAGCCCCACATCACCCACTGAGTGCTGAAGGTCAAGACAATCTGTACCTAACACTGTGTTCCCAATGTGTTACAATGACATAGAAAGTCTTTTGCCTTTCACTCTTTCAATATTTCACTAATTACCCTTTGTCTTTGATAAATCCAATGACACTGATCTGTGATTTCGCTGGAGTCCTGACAGTTTTACAGCATATTTCATGTCAGTGTTCCAGACACTGGCAGCTGTTTTTCAGCTAGATATTTATTTTTTAGCCAGACAGATGTTTTTCAGCTAAACATCAGTTTTTTGTGCAGTTTTTTTAAGGGGCCTTTTCATTTATAGTAAGATGAGAAACCTTACTGACTTTTGGATAAAATAGTGTGTTACTTAATTATTTGTAACTCTCATATTTTTTTTTTTTCATGACGTCTTTAATTTTTGTCATTAATTGACATTTTCTGTTGACAATTCACAACATACAAGTAAAACAAGCAAAATTATAGACTGAGTCTGAAATTAAAGTTGATCAAGTATTTTATATATATATATATTTCCCGCGTTTCCATCCTGTCTCAGGATATTGCAGTCAACATCAGCATCTTTCAGCTGTATGTTGATTCCTAGGCTAGATTACGCTTATCAGCACGCCACGACTTTCTGGGCGACCGGCTCCATACTCTCATAAGTCACTGGTGTGACTCGAACCGCTTCCAATTCTCGTGCACTCACGTCAACCACGAGAGTATTCAGGATTACGGAGAAAGCTGCTAACCCCTCGGCCAGGGAGCCGGCATATATATATATATATATATATATAACACAGCACATGTACACATCAAATTCTAACCTATTCAGCCACAGTCAATCAACTAAATATTAGCTAACACTATGAGTGTAGATCTTTTTTCTCAGCAGATGGCCCATGAAGCAGAAATGAATCATAACATGTGATTATTGAACTGAAAATGCACCATTTTTGTTTCAGTGATGAAATAATTCATGTGACCAATGATCATACATGTGGTGATTTGTGTAGGGAAGTGTTTCTCCCACACATATATAATGGTACTGGAGCAGTCACAGAACTTTATCTATGTAGGATGTGTTTAAAATGTGAATAAGTTGCTCTATTAACATGCCAAAAAATAACAAATGATTTGGTACCATATTATTATGTCTGTGTTTTATTGATGTGTCATTTGTGTTGTCTTTCGGGTAATGACTGAATTTGTTTGAAAATAATCCTGCTGCTTTTTAACCATAATATGTCATGCTTTTTTATCATATGTGAACCAAATTACTATTGTTTCATTTGACAGATTTAGTGTCACTTAATATTGTTATCCTGACATGTAATTTATAATTCTTTGATAAATAAATGCACCTGTTTATGTTCGGTCCTAGGTTATTGTGGTGCAATATTTTAAAACTGACAAACACTTTAAGAAGTGCATTGTTAAACCTGTGATTATGATACTATCAATTGTTCTTTCTTGTTACATAGTATGCAATATAACATGTCAGTGATTTTGTGTATGATACATATTTTCACTATATCAGTCATGTGGGGCATCCTGCTCCTCAGCATATTTTTATGAAAGATGCCGTAATGTTTAAGCAATACATGTTTTATTTGGTCTATTTGTTTCACTGGCTAGAATGTAGTCCCATGTGATCCCTGTCATGATTTACAAGAATACATACTGCCAAATGATACCACTATACATATTAATGCATAATGTATCCCCCATTGTTTGTGATCTCAGTATAGTTTTGTGTATACTTTATATCCTTTTCCTGCCATGCATTGAATAACATATCAATTTCTCTTTTGGTTAAACTCATGGAAAGTGAAGTTGTGAACAGGGAGGTTGTACTTTCTAAAGAGATTTTTCCTTTTATGAAACCTGTGATTAGGTTATTTGTATATTGAAATGCTTCTCCCTATTTTAGACTACGCAGATTGTAAATTTCACAGGATGATCTTTTAACACAGAGACTATTTTTAATACATTGATTATTACATCAGCGCTGAAATAACAAGCCTGCCTGCTGCTAGTTTTCCAGGAGCCAGGGTTAATCTGTATGATATCATCTTAAACATTGTTGTGTATAGTAAATAACTGCATGTTTATATCTTTCTAACCTGTGATAAACCCAGTTTGAACTCTTGTACCTGGTTGTATTAGTACAGTGGACTGTACTTGTAAACTTGTAATTTTCATGTTACCAGATACATGTGACCAAAGTGCCCTAGATGTGCTGTTTTAGTAGTATTTGTCTTGATATTTATGTTGTTACCTTTTATGGCACTATACAAGCACCCAAAAAAAAAGAAAAAAGACATGTTGTACACAGATGTAAAGATGTTTTGTTTAGTAGTTCCACAAATACACTAATCACAGGCTTAACCGTAGCATTTGCATTGTGCTAACTTTGTTGAAGTTTTTGCTGTTCTGAAGTTTGAATTTCCCATTCACCAAAAATGCTTAACCATCTGGAGAAACATTGGTCCATTTTATGTAATCCATTGCTGTCTTCCATTGTGCTGTGTCAGCAGTGGTTATACCACAGTTATAAGTAGAGATTGAATTGTTGATCACTGCTGCTACTACTATATATATATATATATGGTGTAGCTTTAATGACTGTGCAGTGTTTGAAAATATTGCCGGTCCAAGTTTTGTATTCACCTTTTGTAAAGTTCGTGCAACATAATGGGTAGTAATGGGCGATAACAATATGGCTCCAGCACCATATACACTGTATGTTTCTAGGTCAGGAAAAGAGTTCTTTTCTTTCCTTTTTTTTAAAAACTATATACATATTGAATTGCTACCAATGATCAGCTTTGGTCTTAGTGAGAGTAAATTTAAAGATCTTTTTCACTTTGTTTAAAACAAAAATAAATAAAAGCAAGCACTCACAGTTTAGATACACAGCCCAGACATGATATGCCAAAGTGGGCAGTGTTGAGTTTCACATGAAACTAATAATATCAATCTAGTAGTCAATGATGAAAGATTTGTTGCTTATCACTGTTGGACTAGTCTCTGCAGTCTATGAAGAGATTGTTCTCAACTAGACAATTTTGAGCTTCACAATGAGACTAATTCCAACAGTTTATAATATAAGATTGATTGGTTCAGGTTGTGCTGAGCTAGTCCTCGTAGACTATGATGAAAGACTGGCTGGATCACATAGTGTTGGGATAGTTCTGACAGTCTATATTAAAGATTTGCTGGATCAGTGTGTTGAGCTATTCCTAGCAGTCTGAAATAAAAGATTTGCTGGATCAGACTGTATTGAACACACCTCAGTAGTTTATGATGAAAGTAGCACTCGATCAGACAGTTGAAATTGTCACAGCAGTCCATGATGAAGGATTTGTTGGATTCACATTGATGTGTTCCCAGAAGTCAGTGATGAAAGATTTTCTGGTTCAGGCATGGTAAGTTGGGCCCTATAGTCTGTGATAAAAAAAAAAAGTATTCATCAGACGGAGCTTCACATCAGACTATTCCCAATAGTTTATGATGGAAGATTTGCTGGATCAGATAATGGTTAACTTTGCATAGGACAAAACCCAGCAGTCCACGACTGAACAGTCTGTTGCTCTACCACTGAAATATCTTTGATGGCACAAATTATGCTTTTATCCTGCTATCTTTACGAATTCTTCAGTGAAAGATAAAGTTGCATAGTACTTTTCATTTACTTGTTTAATTGTCTTGTCTAAGCAGTTTTGTTTGTAGTGCACTTTTTCCCTTGCTAGTTTCTTGCTGTGTCCACTCATTTTTCTGTGCACATTCCTGTTTTTGCCCAGAGGACTTCAGCTTATGAAGACACGAAAAACAGTTCTCTAATGCACTGATCATGCATGGATGTTTTGTCTCCATGTGCCACTGATTTATTGTAGCCAAACTTAAATTAACCATAACCTCACATGTTGATTGCATCCAAACTAATGATCTCCTCACTGATTGGTTTAACAAACCTCTCATCTCTTCAGTGATAGGTTGTGACCAAACTAATGACCTCCTCACTGATTGGTTTAACAAACCTCTCATCTCTTCAGTGATAGGTTGTGACCAAACCCTTGATCTTCTCATTGATTGGTTTTAACTAGAAACCACCACCCCTCCCCTCTCCAACCAATCTGACAAATAAAAAAAAACACTCCCACCCCAACCATTTTCACAGATTGAAACACGGAAATCTTCTGTTCACTCCTCCTCCCCAACCAATCTCACAGATTGGATGTAACTAGACACATTATTTCCTCCCTGATTGGTAATGTCCAAATTCCTTTACCTCCTTGGTGATTGGTTGTAACAAACCTCTCATCTCCACAATAGTGAGTTATAATCAGATCCTTAATCTCCTCATTGATTGGTTATAACTAGAACCACCCCCAGGACCTTGCCCACAAATCTCACAGATTGGATGATACCAAACACATAACATCCTCCCTGATTGACAGTGACCAAATTCCTTTACCTTTTTTCTGACTGGTTGAACCAAATTATTGATCTCCTGATTCTTTCATCAACATTAGCTAATTATTTTTTGTTTGTTTACTGACACGATTCATTTAATATTGACGAATTGGCATGCAGTTAGTTTGCATGTTTCCATGCGAGTACATAGGAACAGGTGCAGTGTGTCAGTAAGTTAGTATTTGAATAATTTATATTCACTACTGTTTTGAATCTCCCATGAATTGTCTTTGTGAACTTCTATTTTTAATTATGTTTTTTTTGTAAATGTTGCATATCCCTTTACAGGACGTTGCAGTCAACACCAGCATTTTTCAGCTGCTGTTGATGTACTAGGCAAGATTACGCTCAGTAGTTTGCCATTGCTTTCTGAGCGACCGGCTCATATACCCCTGTAGGTTATCAACACGACGAGAGCCGCTGCCGATTCTCGCGCAGGTTACGTTCCTCATGAGAATATACGGGATTACGGAGAAAGATGTTAACTCCTAGGCCAGGGAGGCCGGTAATGATGATGTTGACTGTCAGAAAATAAGCTGATTTCTTTTAACAATTTTGGAAGTTTTTTTTTTTTTTAAATATATATGCACCACACTTTATTTCTTTTTCATTTGTACTGATTTTGTAAATATTTCCTTTTTCCTTCACAATCTGTTTTAGTGCCACTGTTATACATGAGCTTGTATAATTTATTAACACTTCAAGAAGCTCTCATTTAACTATTTTCTGATTTTATTTATTATAAGTCCATTTCCACATTTTGTTTGGACCTCTGTGGTTTTTTGCAGTCATTTATGTTCATTACTGCACGTATACAACTCCCCATACCTCTTTTATTTGTTTTCTTGTATGTATAAGTCCTTAAGTTTTATTGTTTATCACTTAGTACTTCAGCATTAATTTTGAAGTAGTAAACACCTGACTGTTCATTTTGGTTTTAACTTATTATTGTTCATGCAATTGGAAAGGAGACTAAAAATAAGCTGTCATAATCCAAAGTGTCTCTTCTTTATACCGTCCATGCCGTGTAGCGCTGGTTACCATGTCTGTCCACAGTCTTTTGTCTTGTGTACTGCCAGTCATTTCTCATACTGATGTTCCTCCATGCCATGATATCAACCTGCCCAGGATCTTCTCTGTTGGTCTCCTCCTGCTTCATCTACCCTCCAACTTTCCCATTGTCATGCAATACTCCAGCTTTTCCCTTCTTATAAAATGTCAGCTTCAGATGCAAATAACTAGTTCTCTTTGTGGGTTAATTTTTTCAAGTTATTTTCATAACATTTTTTATCCGCCCTCAGTGTTCTCCCTATTCTTCTGTAAAACTACATCTCAGCAGCTTGCATATAACTCTTGCATATAACTCTTCACATCTTTGCTAATTGCATTGAAAAAGATATAATGCCCTTAATTTCTTCATCTTGTGAAATGCTACTTTTCCTTGGGCTATTCTACATTTAACTTCTTTAATACATCTTCCATCTGTTGTTATCAAAGTACTCAAATACTTAAATACGAGTAGATTGACTTGTTTCAGACTAGTTCCATTCACTTTGAAGGTGAATTTGGAAAGAATCCTTTTCTCAGTAATTACCATTGCTTCTTATTTTCTGCTATTCAGGCTGAGACTTTCGTTTTAATTTTCTGTTGTAATGATATCTAGCTTATCATATTGTCCTAGCATCACAAATAAAAGTGTTGAAACCAACAAACGACAAAATTATCATCATAGTAAGTAAATCAAAGGATTCTTTTTCACACCTGGTGGCATATTGGGTGCTAGTTCCATATTTTAGGGCACTCAATGTGCAATGCAGTCTATGTCAAATCTGCGACTTTTATTTCACAGAACTTGTTCTGATCCCCATTTTAAGCTGGGTCAACCTGGGAGTCTAGGTCAGTTGATAGAATACCCAGGCCTCCTTGGCAATGTGAACAGATGACCACCCAGCTGGCCAGCAGGCATGAATATGCTACCACGGCTCGCAGTCTGATGTCTAGTATATTATGATAGCATTGTGTCTAATAGTATATTACAGGAGCATAGCGTCTAATAGTATATTATAGGAGTGTGATGTCTAGTAATATATTATTATAGCATTGCGTTTAATAGTATATTATAGGAGTGTGATGTCTAGTAATATATTATGATAGTATTGTGTCTAATAGTATATTATAGGAGCATAGTGTTTAATAGTATATTATAGGAGTGTGATGTCTAGTAATATATTATTATAGCATTGCGTTTAATAGTATATTATAAGAGCGTGATGTCTAGTAATATATTATGATAGCATTGTGTCTAATAGTATATTATAGGATCATAGCCTCTAATAGTATATTATAGGAGCGTGATGTCTAATAATATATTATTATAGCATTGTGTCTAATAGTATATTATAGGATCATAGCCTCTAATAGTATATTATGGGAGCGTGATGTCTAGTAATATATTATGATAGCATTGTGTCTAATAGTATATTATAGGATCATAGCCTCTAATAGTATATTATAAGAGCGTGATGTCTAGTAATATATTATGATAGTATTGTGTCTAATAGTATATTATAGGAGCAAGGTGTCTAGTAGCTTATTACAGTAGCATGATTCTAGTAATGTATTATATATTGTGTCTAATAGTATATTATACTAAAATGGTGTCTAGTAGCTTATTCTAGTAATCTATTACAATAGCATAATGTATAGTAATATATATTGTGTCTAATAGTATATTATAATAGAATGATGTCTAGTAGCTTATCCTAGTAGTATATTATAGCAGCATGGTGTCTAGTAGTTTATTATAGCAGCATGGTTTCTAGTATATTATAGCAGCATGGTGTCTAGTAGTATATTATAGCAGCATGGTGTTTAGTAGTATATTATAGCAGCATGGTGTCTAGTATATTATAGCAGTATTGTATATAGTATATTATAGCAGCATGGTGTCTAGTAGTATATTATAGCAGCATGGTGTCTAGTAGTATATTATAGCAGCATGGTGTCTAGTAGTATATTATAGCAGCATGGTGTCTAGTAGTATATTAGTGCAGCATGGTATCTAGTAGTATATTATAGCAGCATGGTGTCTAGTAGTATATTATAGCAGCATGGTATCTAGTAGTATATTATAGCAGCATGGTGTCTAGTAGTATATTATAGCAGCATGGTGTCTAGTAGTATATTATAGCAGCATGGTGTCTAGTAGTATACTATAGCAGCATGGTATCTAGTAGTATATTATAGCAGCATGGTGTCTAGTAGTATATTATAGCAGCATGGTGTCTAGTAGTATATTATAGCAGTATGGTGTCTAGTAGTATATTATAGCAGCATGGTGTCTAGTAGTATATTATAGCAGCATGGTGTCTAGTAGTATATTATAGCAGCATGGTGTCTAGTAGTATATTATAGCAGCATGGTATCTAGTAGTATATTATAGCAGCATGGTTTTCTAGTAGTATATTATAGCAGCATGGTGTCTAGTAGTATATTATAGCAGCATGGTGTCTAGTAGTATATTAGTAGTATATTATAGCAGCATGGTGTCCACTAGTATATTATAGCAGCATGGTGTCTAGTAGTATATTATAGCAGCATGGTGTCCACTAGTATATTATAGCAGCATGGTATCTAGTGGTATATTATAGCAGCATGGTGTCTAGTAGTATAATATAGCAGCATGGCGTCTAGTAGTATATTATAGCAGCATGGTGTCTAGTAGTATATTATAGCAGCATGGTGTCTAGTAGTATATTATAGCAGCATGGCGTCTAGTAGTATATTATAGCAGAATGGTATCCACTAGTATATTATAGCAGCATGGTGTCTTAGTTAGTCTTTCCTCTTGAGCCTAAGGCGGCGCATAGGGCAGAAGTCCTGTCTCTCCATGCTTGGCGGTTCGCTGCTACCTGTTGTAGATCTTGGATATTTACTTGGCCATTGAATGAGCCTTCTCTAATGATGGTTCTACGCAGGGTCTCTCTTGGTCTTCCCCGTTTTCTTTTCCCTACTGGTGACCATATGAGGGCTTGATAGGGGAGTCTTGACTTGTCCATTCTGAGTACATGGCCGATGTAGTTCCAACGGCGTCTTCTTATGAAATTGGATACTGTATCTTGCTTAGTCTCTTGTCTTATTTGCGAATTGGTTCTGAAGTCTGTCCAGTGGATGTTTAGAAGTCTTCTAAGACATTTGTTCTCAAAATTGTCTAATTTTTTATCTAAAGCTACCGTTGATTTCCAACTTTCACATCCATACGTTAACACTGGAATCACACAAGAGTTGAAGATTTTAAGTTTTGTGTGTTTGCTGAGTGTCTTTGACTTCCAGATGTTTGACAGTTTATTGAAGGCACTAGATGCCAGTGCGATTCTAGATGATATTTCTGGTGTTGAGTCCCCTGTAGATGTCATTTTGCTTCCTAGGTATGTAAAACTGTTGACTTTTTCAAGAACGTAGCTGTTCAATTTGGTGTCATCTGAACTGTTGGTAAGATCAATAGTCTTTGTTTTTGTGGTGTTAATTTGGAGACCAATTTGCCCTGAAACATTTTGGAGGTGGTTTATTTTCTCTTGGGCATCCGGGTGTGTTGAACTCAAAAGCACTATGTCGTCGGCAAAGTCTAGGTCTTCTAGAATTTTGTCAACCCAATGGATACCCATATTTGTGTTGTTTGTGCATTTGCGCATGACCCAATCGATAGCTATTCCAAAAAGCATCGGTGATAAGACACAACCCTGTTTCACTCCTGTTTCGACTGAGAACCAGTCAGAGTTGCCTGTTTCTGTTCTTACGCAGCAACGTGTTTCTTTGTAGAAAGATTTTATGACGTTGGTATATTTGGTAGGAAAACCATAGATGTTAAGTAGATTCCAAAGTGAAGGACGGTGGATACTGTCGAAGGCTTTTTGAAAGTCGACAAAGTTGGTGATTAATTTCGACTGGAATTCTACGGAGTCTTCAATGATTATTCTGAGGGTGAAAATGTGGTCTATGCATGACCGTTTTGGTCTGAAGCCTGCTTGTTCTTCTCTGAGCCTTTCATCTATCGCCTTTTTAAATCTCTCAAGTAACATGCTACAAAAAAGTTTTCCTGGTACTGACAATAGAGTGATACCACGCCAATTATTGCAATCAGACATATCGCCCTTTTTAGGCAGTTTGAAAATTACACCATCTTTCCACTGTTGTGGTGGGGATTCGCTTTGCCAGATTTCATTTATCAGCTGTAACAAACGTTGTAAGGTGTTCTCATCTGCTGCTTTGAGCATTTCTCCTGAGATTTCATCTTCACCAACAGCTTTGTTGTTCTTCAATTTTTTTATGGCTGCTTTAATCTCTTCCATGGTGAATGACTCGCAGGAGGCATCTAGTGGGGGTATAGTAATTTCTCCATCCAGGTTCGGAACAGTGTCAGGCTGCGGCCTATTTAATATTTCTTTGAAATGTTCTGCCCATCGTTGCTTTTGAAGGTCAGTTTCCGGTTCTAGGTCAAGATGGCGAGACGTGTTTCTTTCTAGCTCGGCTTAAAACGGTTGATCGGCGGTCCGACAAGCCACCATCGTAAAACTTCCCGTTGTTTCAGAACCAGATTTCTGGCTCTAAATGTTATGGTGTCTAGTAGTATATTATAGCAGCATGGTGTCCACTAGTATATTATAGCAGCATGGCGTCTAGTAGTATATTATAGCAGCATGGTGTCCACTAGTATATTATAGCAGCATGGCGTCTAGTAGTATATTATAGCAGCATGGTGTCTAGTAGTATATTATAGCAGAATGGTGTCCACTAGTATATTATAGCAGCATGGTGTCTAGTAGTATATTATAGCAGCATGGTGTCTAGTAGTATATTATAGCAGAATGGTGTCCACTAGTATATTATAGCAGCATGGTGTCTAGTAGTATATTATAGCAGAATGGTGTCCACTAGTATATTATAGCAGCCTGGTGTCTAGTAGTTTATTATAGCAGCATAGTGTCTAGTAGTATATTATAGCAGCATGGTGTCCACTAGTATATTATAGCAGCATGGCGTCTAGTAGTATATTATAGCAGCATGGTGTCCACTAGTATATTATAGCAGCATGGTGTCCACTAGTATATTATAGCAGCACGGCTTCTAGTAGTATATTATAGCAGAATGGTGTCTACTAGTATATTATAGCAGCATGGTGTATAGTAGTATATTATAGCAACATGGTGTCTAGTAGTATACTCAAGTAGTATATTATAGCAGCATGGCATCTAGTAGTATCTTATACCAGCATAGTGTCTAGTAGTAAATTATAGCAGCATGGTGTCTAGTAGTATACTCAAGTAGTATATTATAGCAGCATGGCATCTAGTAGTATCTTATAGCAGCATAGTGTCTATTAGTATCTTATAGCAACATGGTGTCTAGTAGTATATTATAGCAACATGGTGTCTAGTAGTATCTTATAGCAGCATAGTGTCTAGTAGTATATTATAGCAACATGGTGTCTAGTAGTATACTCAAGTAGTGTATTATAGCAGCATGGCATCTAGTAGTATATTATAGCAGCATAGTGTCTAGTAGTATCTTATAGCAACATGGTGTCTAGTAGTATATTATAGCAACATGGTGTCTAGTAGTATACTCAAGTAGTATGTTATAGCAGCATGGCGTCTAGTAGTATATTATAGCAGCATGGTGTCTAGTAGTTATATTATAGCAGCATGGTGTCTAGTAGTATATTATAGCAGCATGGTGTATAGTAGTATATTATAGCAGCATGGTGTATAGTAGTATACTCAAGTAGTATATTATAGCAGCATGGTGTCTAGTAGTATATTATAGCAGCATGGTGTCTAGTAGTATACTCAAGTAGTATGTTATAGCAGCATGGTGTCTAGTAGTATATTATAGCAGCATGGTGTCTAGTAGTATATTATAGCAGCATGGTGTCTAGTAGTATATTATAGCAGCATGGTGTCTAGTAGTATACTCAAGTAGTATGTTATAGCAGCATGGCGTCTAGTAGTATATTTTAGCAGCATGGTGTCTAGTAGTATGTTATAGCAGCATGGTGTCTAGTAGTATATTATAGCAGCATGGTGTCTAGTAGTATATTATAGCAGCATGGTGTCTAGTAGTATACTCAAGTAGTATGTTATAGCAGCATGGTGTCCAGTAGTATATTATAGCAGCATGGTGTCTAGTAGTTATATTATAGCAGCATGGTGTCTAGTAGTATATTATAGCAGCATGGTGTATAGTAGTATATTATGGCAGCTTGGTGTCTAGTAGTATACTCAAGTAGTATATTATAGCAGCATGGTGTCTAGTAGTATACTCAAGTAGTATATTATAGCAGCATGGTGTCTAGTAGTATATTATAGCAGCATGGTGTCTAGTAGTATACTCAAGTAGTATGTTAAAGCAGCATGGTGTCTAGTAGTATACTCAAGTAGTATGTTATATTATAGCACATGGTGTCTAGTAGTATACTCAAGTAGTATGTTATAGCAGCATGGTGTCTAGTAGTATACTCAAGTAGTATATTATAGCAGCATGGTGTCTAGTAGTATACTCAAGTAGTATGTTATAGCAGCATGGTGTCTAGTAGTATATTATAGCAGCATGGTGTCTAGTAGTATACTCAAGTAGTATGTTATTGCAGCATGGCGTCTAGTAGTATATTATAGCAGCATGGTGTCTAGTAGTATACTCAAGTAGTATATTATAGCAGCATGGTGTCTAGTAGTATACTCAAGTAGTATATTATAGCAGCATGGTGTCTAGTAGTATACTCAAGTAGTATATTATAGCAGCATGGTGTCTAGTAGTATACTCAAGTAGTATATTATAGCAGCATGGTGTCTAGTAGTATACTCAAGTAGTATATTATAGCAGCATAGTGTCTAGTAGTATACTCAAGTAGTATATTATAGCAGCATGGTGTCTAGTAGTATATTATAGCAGCATGGTGTCTAGTAGTATAGTATAGCAGCTTGGTGTCTAATAGTATGTTATAGCAGCATGGTGTCTAGTAGTATGTTATAGCAGCATGGCGTCTAGTAGTATATTATAGCAGCTTGGTGTCTAGTAGTATATTATAGCAGCTTGGTGTCTAGTAGTATATTATAGCAGCTTGGTGTCTAGTAGTATGTTATAGCAGCATGGCGTCTAGTAGTATATTATAGCAGCTTGGTGTCTAGTAGTATACTCAAGTAGTATATTATAGCAGCTTGGTGTCTAGTAGTATACTCAAGTAGTATATTATAGCAGCATGGTGTCTAGTAGTATATTATAGCAGCATGGTTTCTAGTAGTATACTCTAGTAGTTTGTTATAGCAGCATGGCGTCTAGTAGTATATTATAGCAGCATTGTGTCTAGTAGTATACTCAAGTAGTATATTATAGCAGCATGGTGTCTAGTAGTATATTATAGCAGCATAGTGTCCACTAGTATATTATAGCAGCATGGCGTCTAGTAGTATATTATAGCAGCATGGTGTCCACTAGTATATTATAGCAGCATGGCGTCTAGTAGTATATTATAGCAGCATGGTGTCTAGTAGTATATTATAGCAGAATGGTGTCCACTAGTATATTATAGCAGCATGGTGTCTAGTAGTATATTATAGCAGCATGGTGTCTAGTAGTATATTATAGCAGCATGGTGTCTAGTAGTATATTATAGCAGAATGGTGTCCACTAGTATATTATAGCAGCATGGTGTCTAGTAGTATATTATAGCAGAATGGTGTCCACTAGTATATTATAGCAGCCTGGTGTCTAGTAGTTTATTATAGCAGCATAGTGTCTAGTAGTATATTATAGCAGCATGGTGTCCACTAGTATATTATAGCAGCATGGCGTCTAGTAGTATATTATAGCAGCATGGTGTCCACTAGTATATTATAGCAGCATGGTGTCCACTAGTATATTATAGCAGCACGGCTTCTAGTAGTATATTATAGCAGAATGGTGTCTACTAGTATATTATAGCAGCATGGTGTATAGTAGTATATTATAGCAACATGGTGTCTAGTAGTATACTCAAGTAGTATATTATAGCAGCATGGCATCTAGTAGTATCTTATAGCAGCATAGTGTCTATTAGTATCTTATAGCAACATGGTGTCTAGTAGTATATTATAGCAACATGGTGTCTAGTAGTATCTTATAGCAGCATAGTGTCTAGTAGTATATTATAGCAACATGGTGTCTAGTAGTATACTCAAGTAGTATATTATAGCAGCATGGCATCTAGTAGTATATTATAGCAGCATAGTGTCTAGTAGTATCTTATAGCAACATGGTGTCTAGTAGTATATTATAGCAACATGGTGTCTAGTAGTATACTCAAGTAGTATGTTATAGCAGCATGGCGTCTAGTAGTATATTATAGCAGCATGGTGTCTAGTAGTTATATTATAGCAGCATGGTGTCTAGTAGTATATTATAGCAGCATGGTGTATAGTAGTATATTATAGCAGCATGGTGTCTAGTAGTATACTCAAGTAGTATATTATAGCAGCATGGTGTCTAGTAGTATATTATAGCAGCATGGTGTCTAGTAGTATACTCAAGTAGTATGTTATAGCAGCATGGTGTCTAGTAGTATATTATAGCAGCATGGTGTCTAGTAGTATATTATAGCAGCATGGTGTCTAGTAGTATATTATAGCAGCATGGTGTCTAGTAGTATACTCAAGTAGTATGTTATAGCAGCATGGCGTCTAGTAGTATATTTTAGCAGCATGGTGTCTAGTAGTATGTTATAGCAGCATGGTGTCTAGTAGTATATTATAGCAGCATGGTGTCTAGTAGTATATTATAGCAGCATGGTGTCTAGTAGTATACTCAAGTAGTAGGTTATAGCAGCATGGTGTCTAGTAATATATTATAGCAGCATGGTGTCTAGTAGTTATATTATAGCAGCATGGTGTCTAGTAGTATATTATAGCAGCATGGTGTATAGTAGTATATTATGGCAGCTTGGTGTCTAGTAGTATACTCAAGTAGTATATTATAGCAGCATGGTGTCTAGTAGTATACTCAAGTAGTATATTATAGCAGCATGGTGTCTAGTAGTATATTATAGCAGCATGGTGTCTAGTAGTATACTCAAGTAGTATGTTAAAGCAGCATGGTGTCTAGTAGTATACTCAAGTAGTATGTTATATTATAGCACATGGTGTCTAGTAGTATACTCAAGTAGTATGTTATAGCAGCATGGTGTCTAGTAGTATACTCAAGTAGTATATTATAGCAGCATGGTGTCTAGTAGTATACTCAAGTAGTATGTTATAGCAGCATGGTGTCTAGTAGTATATTATAGCAGCATGGTGTCTAGTAGTATACTCAAGTAGTATGTTATTGCAGCATGGCGTCTAGTAGTATATTATAGCAGCATGGTGTCTAGTAGTATACTCAAGTAGTATATTATAGCAGCATGGTGTCTAGTAGTATACTCAAGTAGTATATTATAGCAGCATGGTGTCTAGTAGTATACTCAAGTAGTATATTATAGCAGCATGGTGTCCACTAGTATATTATAGCAGCATGGCGTCTAGTAGTATATTATAGCAGCATGGTGTCTAGTAGTATATTATAGCAGAATGGTGTCCACTAGTATATTATAGCAGCATGGTGTCTAGTAGTATATTATAGCAGCATGGTGTCTAGTAGTATATTATAGCAGAATGGTGTCCACTAGTATATTATAGCAGCATGGTGTCTAGTAGTATATTATAGCAGAATGGTGTCCACTAGTATATTATAGCAGCCTGGTGTCTAGTAGTTTATTATAGCAGCATAGTGTCTAGTAGTATATTATAGCAGCATGGTGTCCACTAGTATATTATAGCAGCATGGCGTCTAGTAGTATATTATAGCAGCATGGTGTCCACTAGTATATTATAGCAGCATGGTGTCCACTAGTATATTATAGCAGCACGGCTTCTAGTAGTATATTATAGCAGAATGGTGTCTACTAGTATATTATAGCAGCATGGTGTATAGTAGTATATTATAGCAACATGGTGTCTAGTAGTATACTCAAGTAGTATATTATAGCAGCATGGCATCTAGTAGTATCTTATACCAGCATAGTGTCTAGTAGTAAATTATAGCAGCATGGTGTCTAGTAGTATACTCAAGTAGTATATTATAGCAGCATGGCATCTAGTAGTATCTTATAGCAGCATAGTGTCTATTAGTATCTTATAGCAACATGGTGTCTAGTAGTATATTATAGCAACATGGTGTCTAGTAGTATCTTATAGCAGCATAGTGTCTAGTAGTATATTATAGCAACATGGTGTCTAGTAGTATACTCAAGTAGTATATTATAGCAGCATGGCATCTAGTAGTATATTATAGCAGCATAGTGTCTAGTAGTATCTTATAGCAACATGGTGTCTAGTAGTATATTATAGCAACATGGTGTCTAGTAGTATACTCAAGTAGTATGTTATAGCAGCATGGCGTCTAGTAGTATATTATAGCAGCATGGTGTCTAGTAGTTATATTATAGCAGCATGGTGTCTAGTAGTATATTATAGCAGCATGGTGTATAGTAGTATATTATAGCAGCATGGTGTCTAGTAGTATACTCAAGTAGTATATTATAGCAGCATGGTGTCTAGTAGTATATTATAGCAGCATGGTGTCTAGTAGTATACTCAAGTAGTATGTTATAGCAGCATGGTGTCTAGTAGTATATTATAGCAGCATGGTGTCTAGTAGTATATTATAGCAGCATGGTGTCTAGTAGTATATTATAGCAGCATTGTGTCTAGTAGTATACTCAAGTAGTATGTTATAGCAGCATGGCGTCTAGTAGTATATTTTAGCAGCATGGTGTCTAGTAGTATGTTATAGCAGCATGGTGTCTAGTAGTATATTATAGCAGCATGGTGTCTAGTAGTATATTATAGCAGCATGGTGTCTAGTAGTATACTCAAGTAGTATGTTATAGCAGCATGGTGTCTAGTAGTATATTATAGCAGCATGGTGTCTAGTAGTTATATTATAGCAGCATGGTGTCTAGTAGTATATTATAGCAGCATGGTGTATAGTAGTATATTATGGCAGCTTGGTGTCTAGTAGTATACTCAAGTAGTATATTATAGCAGCATGGTGTCTAGTAGTATACTCAAGTAGTATATTATAGCAGCATGGTGTCTAGTAGTATATTATAGCAGCATGGTGTCTAGTAGTATACTCAAGTAGTATGTTAAAGCAGCATGGTGTCTAGTAGTATACTCAAGTAGTATGTTATATTATAGCACATGGTGTCTAGTAGTATACTCAAGTAGTATGTTATAGCAGCATGGTGTCTAGTAGTATACTCAAGTAGTATATTATAGCAGCATGGTGTCTAGTAGTATACTCAAGTAGTATGTTATAGCAGCATGGTGTCTAGTAGTATATTATAGCAGCATGGTGTCTAGTAGTATACTCAAGTAGTATGTTATTGCAGCATGGCGTCTAGTAGTATATTATAGCAGCATGGTGTCTAGTAGTATACTCAAGTAGTATATTATAGCAGCATGGTGTCTAGTAGTATACTCAAGTAGTATATTATAGCAGCATGGTGTCTAGTAGTATACTCAAGTAGTATATTATAGCAGCATGGTGTCTAGTAGTATACTCAAGTAGTATATTATAGCAGCATGGTGTCTAGTAGTATACTCAAGTAGTATATTATAGCAGCATAGTGTCTAGTAGTATACTCAAGTAGTATATTATAGCAGCATGGTGTCTAGTAGTATATTATAGCAGCATGGTGTCTAGTAGTATAGTATAGCAGCTTGGTGTCTAATAGTATGTTATAGCAGCATGGTGTCTAGTAGTATGTTATAGCAGCATGGCGTCTAGTAGTATATTATAGCAGCTTGGTGTCTAGTAGTATATTATAGCAGCTTGGTGTCTAGTAGTATATTATAGCAGCTTGGTGTCTAGTAGTATGTTATAGCAGCATGGCGTCTAGTAGTATATTATAGCAGCTTGGTGTCTAGTAGTATACTGAAGTAGTATATTATAGCAGCTTGGTGTCTAGTAGTATACTCAAGTAGTATATTATAGCAGCATGGTGTCTAGTAGTATATTATAGCAGCATGGTTTCTAGTAGTATACTCTAGTAGTTTGTTATAGCAGCATGGCGTCTAGTATTATATTATAGCAGCATTGTGTCTAGTAGTATACTCAAGTAGTATATTATAGCAGCATGGTGTCTAGTAGTATATTATAGCAGCATAGTGTCCACTAGTATATTATAGCAGCATGGCGTCTAGTAGTATATTATAGCAGCATGGTGTCCACTAGTATATTATAGCAGCATGGCGTCTAGTAGTATATTATAGCAGCATGGTGTCTAGTAGTATATTATAGCAGAATGGTGTCCACTAGTATATTATAGCAGCATGGTGTCTAGTAGTATATTATAGCAGCATGGTGTCTAGTAGTATATTATAGCAGCATGGTGTCTAGTAGTATATTATAGCAGAATGGTGTCCACTAGTATATTATAGCAGCATGGTGTCTAGTAGTATATTATAGCAGAATGGTGTCCACTAGTATATTATAGCAGCCTGGTGTCTAGTAGTTTATTATAGCAGCATAGTGTCTAGTAGTATATTATAGCAGCATGATGTCCACTAGTATATTATAGCAGCATGGCGTCTAGTAGTATATTATAGCAGCATGGTGTCCACTAGTATATTATAGCAGCATGGTGTCCACTAGTATATTATAGCAGCACGGCTTCTAGTAGTATATTATAGCAGAATGGTGTCTACTAGTATATTATAGCAGCATGGTGTATAGTAGTATATTATAGCAACATGGTGTCTAGTAGTATACTCAAGTAGTATATTATAGCAGCATGGCATCTAGTAGTATCTTATAGCAGCATAGTGTCTATTAGTATCTTATAGCAACATGGTGTCTAGTAGTATCTTATAGCAGCATAGTGTCTAGTAGTATATTATAGCAACATGGTGTCTAGTAGTATACTCAAGTAGTATATTATAGCAGCATGGCATCTAGTAGTATATTATAGCAGCATAGTGTCTAGTAGTATCTTATAGCAACATGGTGTCTAGTAGTATATTATAGCAACATGATGTCTAGTAGTATACTCAAGTAGTATGTTATAGCAGCATGGCGTCTAGTAGTATATTATAGCAGCATGGTGTCTAGTAGTTATATTATAGCAGCATGGTGTCTAGTAGTATATTATAGCAGCATGGTGTATAGTAGTATATTATAGCAGCATGGTGTCTAGTAGTATACTCAAGTAGTATATTATAGCAGCATGGTGTCTAGTAGTATATTATAGCAGCATGGTGTCTAGTAGTATACTCAAGTAGTATGTTATAGCAGCATGGTGTCTAGTAGTATATTATAGCAGCATGGTGTCTAGTAGTATATTATAGCAGCATGGTGTCTAGTAGTATACTCAAGTAGTATGTTATAGCAGCATGGCGTCTAGTAGTATATTTTAGCAGCATGGTGTCTAGTAGTATGTTATAGCAGCATGGTGTCTAGTAGTATATTATAGCAGCATGGTGTCTAGTAGTATATTATAGCAGCATGGTGTCTAGTAGTATACTCAAGTAGTAGGTTATAGCAGCATGGTGTCTAGTAATATATTATAGCAGCATGGTGTCTAGTAGTTATATTATAGCAGCATGGTGTCTAGTAGTATATTATAGCAGCATGGTGTATAGTAGTATATTATGGCAGCTTGGTGTCTAGTAGTATACTCAAGTAGTATATTATAGCAGCATGGTGTCTAGTAGTATACTCAAGTAGTATATTATAGCAGCATGGTGTCTAGTAGTATATTATAGCAGCATGGTGTCTAGTAGCATACTCAAGTAGTATGTTAAAGCAGCATGGTGTCTAGTAGTATACTCAAGTAGTATGTTATATTATAGCACATGGTGTCTAGTAGTATACTCAAGTAGTATGTTATAGCAGCATGGTGTCTAGTAGTATACTCAAGTAGTATATTATAGCAGCATGGTGTCTAGTAGTATACTCAAGTAGTATGTTATAGCAGCATGGTGTCTAGTAGTATATTATAGCAGCATGGTGTCTAGTAGTATACTCAAGTAGTATGTTATTGCAGCATGGCGTCTAGTAGTATATTATAGCAGCATGGTGTCTAGTAGTATACTCAAGTAGTATATTATAGCAGCATGGTGTCTAGTAGTATACTCAAGTAGTATATTATAGCAGCATGGTGTCTAGTAGTATACTCAAGTAGTATATTATAGCAGCATGGTGTCTAGTAGTATACTCAAGTAGTATATTATAGCAGCATGGTGTCTAGTAGTATACTCAAGTAGTATATTATAGCAGCATGATGTCTAGTAGTATACTCAAGTAGTATATTATAGCAGCATGGTGTCTAGTAGTATATTATAGCAGCATGGTGTCTAGTAGTATAGTATAGCAGCTTGGTGTCTAATAGTATGTTATAGCAGCATGGTGTCTAGTAGTATGTTATAGCAGCATGGCGTCTAGTAGTATATTATAGCAGCTTGGTGTCTAGTAGTATATTATAGCAGCTTGGTGTCTAGTAGTATATTATAGCAGCTTGGTGTCTAGTAGTATGTTATAGCAGCATGGCGTCTAGTAGTATATTATAGCAGCTTGGTGTCTAGTAGTATACTCAAGTAGTATATTATAGCAGCTTGGTGTCTAGTAGTATACTCAAGTAGTATATTATAGCAGCATGGTGTCTAGTAGTATATTATAGCAGCATGGTTTCTAGTAGTATACTCTAGTAGTTTGTTATAGCAGCATGGCGTCTAGTAGTATATTATAGCAGCATTGTGTCTAGTAGTATACTCAAGTAGTATATTATAGCAGCATGGTGTCTAGTAGTATATTATAGCAGCATAGTGTCTAGTAGTATCTTATAGCAGCATAGTGTCTAGTAGTATATTATAGCAGCTTGGTGTCTAGTAGTATATTATAGTAGCATGGCGTCTAGTAGTATATTATAGCAGCATGGTGTCTAGTAGTATCTTATAGCAGCATTTCGTCTAGTAGTATCTTATAGCAGCATAGTGTCTAGTAGTATCTTATAGCAGCATGGTGTCTAGTAGTATCTTATAGCAGCATAGTGTCTAGTAGTATATTATAGCAGCTTGGTGTCTAGTAGTATATTATAGTAGCATGGTGTCTAGTAGTATATTATAGCAGCATGGTGTCTAGTTGTATACTATAGCTGCATGGTGTCTAGTAGTATACTCAAGTAGTATATTATAGCAGCATGGTGTCTAGTAGTATATTATAGCAACATGGTGTCTAGCAGTATACTCAAGTAGTATATTATAGCAGCATGGTGTCTAGTGGTATATTATAGCAACATGGTGTCTAGCAGTATACTCAAGTAGTATCTTATAGCAGCATAGTGTCTAGTACAGTGGTTCTCAACCTTTTTTGGCCTGTTCCCCCCTTCACCATATTTTCAGAACGTCATCACCCCCCCCTCCTCCAACTTTCCAAAAACATGCCTATAATAGTGAAAATACTTATTTCCTTCCATAGTTGTACATAACCTTCACATGTAAAGATACATTTTATAGTGTAGTTTTCTACAGTTAATAGCAAATGAATATTAAAACTTACATAGAAGCATTTTTACATTCGCAATATTTTATTAAAACACCACATTAATCATACTACAATAAACAAACTGTTAAAACGTCAAAGAATTGTAGCTTAATATACGACACCAGGATGCCAGAAAATTGTGCTTCACCAAACAAAACGCTCATTACAAAACCTGGATATTGTAGATTCGTAATTTAAATGAAAATTGAAATCAATGAGAACACTGTGATTGTTTTTCCCGCAGTAATTCTGAAATATGTGGAGGAGTGCTTGAAAGGGCACAACGGAGATCGTTTTCAACATCTAATCTGTTGCGTCGTTTCGTTTTAATTTCTAGCAGAGCTGAAAAGCCTGACTCACAAAGATATGTTGACGCAAATGGAAGCCATGCACGGATTGCTTTTTCTGCCACTTTTGGGAATGAACCGCACATTAAAGGCCAAAATTCCGTGATTGGTTTCTCACTGAACACATCCCTTGCCCCCGAATCATTTTTCATCTCCAGAAATTCATCTTGACAATCATCAGAAACTTTTTCAACTGATAATTTGAATGGGTTTCGCACCAAATCCAGCTCATCACTAAGTTCAGGAAAATATCGCTCAAATTCATTTTCTAGCGCTGTCAAATGCTGCACAATTTCATTTTTTGCAAATTGTGGAAGTACTTGGTCTTTACCATCAACAACGAGAACGGATGACAGCTTCTCAAACATTGCAACATTTGTCATATTGACCTTTCTTTTCCAGTTTTCCATCTTGCTCATAAAAGCTCTCAAGGCATCCACAAATTGTATGATATTTGTATTCCTTCCTTGCATCTGAAGATTGAGTTTATTCAACTTCTCAAAAATATCAACTAAATAGGCAAGGCGCATGATCCATTCCTCATCATCCAGCCAGGCGAAAAAGTCCATCTTACCCTGAACTTCAAAAAATAATTTGAGCTCGTCTCTCAGCTCATATACTCGCGCAGTTACATTTCCTCTTGACAGCCATCGAACATTTGCATGGAAAAGAAGCAAATGGTGGCCTGCATCCATGTCAACGCATAACTGCTTAAAAAGCCGTGAGTTGAGAGCTCCTCCTTTGATAAAATTCATTATCTGAACGGTTTGATCCAAAACCTTCCCCAAAGGAGCTGGAAGTGTTTTGGAGGCCAGTGCTTTACGATGGATCATGCAGTGAATGCCTTTCACTTTTGGGACACGTTTCTTTGGTCCCCAACATAGCTGGTGCTCCATCCGTACAGCACCCACACATATTATCCCATAAAAGATTTTATGATTCAAGGAAAGATGAAACCTTTTCCTAAATATCAGAGGCCATGGTAGTTGTTTCAAGAGGAGAACAAAAAAGAAGTTCTTCTTTAAATCATCCTGAATGCACATACCTTGCAAACACTATCAACTGAGAACACGATGCCACATCAGTCGATTCATCAATTTGAATTGAATAGAGCCCAAATGCTGCAGACTTGATCTCTTGCACAACTTGATCCTTGATGTCATCTGCCGTATCTCTGATCCTCCTTTGAACAGTGTCATTTGATAGTGAAACCGCTGCAAGTTTTTTCTCTGATTCATTTCCCAACACAATTTCCACCATCTTGAGACAACAAGGTTTGATCACAGATTCTCCGATTGTATGTGGTTTTTTCTGCTTCGCTATCTCCAGTGCTACGACATAGGAAGCTTCAGTAACCTTTTGGTTTGTTTCTTGGAATACCCCTGTTAAATCCTGTCTCATCCTTTTGACAGCATTCCCAAGACGTTCAAAATAGGTTTTGTCCTTGTCCTTGTATTGAGGATGAACATTCAACAGATGATTCCTCAGCTGTTTCATAGAATCATTTGACAAACTTTTACTACAAATAACACACTGAGGTCGTTCTCCGTTGATGACGATATTTGTGAATCCATAATTCAAATAAGACAGGTCATACTTTCGTTTCTTGACACTCATCATGGGCTTCAAATTCTATAAATATAAAACGATAAAGTCAAGATTAACACACATAAACACCCACAGACGTGTATACACACCCACACGCACATATATACGTACACACACACACACACACACACACAATTATATTGCATATCCTATTTACAGTACATCGCTGTCAACACCAGCATTTTACTGCTGTTGTTGATGTCTTGGCAAGTTTTACGTTCAGTAGTTTGTCATTGATTTCTGAACGACCGGCTCCAATACCAACATGCTAAAACCCCAGCACAATGTGGTCTGCAGTTAAATCAGTCACCGCTGGCAAGCCTTTAGGCCACGGAGATGGTGGTATATATATATATATATGCCAGTCTCCCTGATGAAGGAGTTAAGGACGCTGTTCGTAATCCCGTATACCCAGGTACGAAACACAGCTGTGCGAGATTCGCCAGCGGATCGCATCACATCAGTTTCTTATGGAAAAGTATGTGAGCCGGACGTTCAGAAAGCAATAGCAAACCACTGAACATAAAACTTGCCAAGACATCAACAGCAGCTGTAAAATGCTGGTGTTGACTGCAATGCCCTGTAAATAGGATATATATATATATATATATATATATATATATATATATATATATATATATATATATATATATATATCCACGAGTCAACTGATGTCTTAAAAAGACGGTCTCCTTACCTCCGCAAAAATAATAATTTGAAAAGCTGAGACGTGTAGATTTGTAAACAATGGAGGGATCTCGGTAATCAGTTTCTGTTTTAATGCGATCTTGAAATAATCGGGAAATTTAACATGATGAGTACTCTAAACCTCATTAAAATGGAGAAGCAATAACAAAAAAATGTAAGTTACCGCCAAAAAAAAATCTGGTAAAATACGGCAACCTAAATTATAGAGGCTAGGTAGAAGGAAAAGAACCGTATATTATGGAGGGAAAACAATATCAAGTAATCGGTTCTTGTATTAACACGGTCTTGAAATAATCGGGGAATTTAACGTCACGAGTACGCTTAATATCCCGATCATGTTTTGTGTGGTCCTGAAGCCAATTTGACAATGTCTTCATTCCCTCCCCCTGGAAACCCTTAAATTCCCCCCTGGGGGGGAATTCCCCACCGGTTCAGAACCACTGGTCTAGTAGTATATTATAGCAGCATGGTGTCTAGTAATATATTATAGCAGCATGGTGTCTAGTAGTATATTATAGTAGCATGGTGTCTAGTAGTATATTATAGCAGCATGGTGTCTAGTAGTATATTATAGCAGCATGGTGTCTAGTAGTATATTATAGCAGCATGGTGTCTAGTAGTATATTATAGAAGCATGGTGTCTAGTAGTATATTATAGCAGCATGGTGTCTAGTAGTATATTATAGTAGCATGGTGTCTAGTAGTATATTATAGCAGCATGGTGTCTAGTAGTATATTATAGTAGCATGGTGTCTAGTAGTATATTATAGTAGCATGGTGTCTAGTAGTATATTATAGTAGCATGGTATCTAGTAGTATATTATAGCAGCATGGTGTCTAGTAGTATATTATAGTAGCATGGTGTCTAGTAGTATATTATAGTAGCATGGTGTCTAGTAGTATATTATAGCAGCATGGTGTCTAGTAGTATATTATAGTAGCATGGTGTCTAGTAGTATATTATAGCAGCATGGTGTCTAGTAGTATATTATAGCAGCATGGTGTCTAGTAGTATACTCGAGTAGTATATTATAGCAGCATGGTGTCTAGTAGTATATTATAGTAGCATGGTGTCTAGTAGTATATTATAGTAGCATGGTGTCTAGTAGTATATTATAGCAGCATGGTATCTAGTATATTATAGTAGCTTGGTGTCTAGTAGTATATTATAGCAGCATGGTGTCTAGTAGTATATTATAGTAGCATGGTGTCTAGTAGTATATTATAGTAGCATGGTGTCTAGTAGTATATTATAGTAGCATGGTATCTAGTAGTATATTATAGTAGCATGGTGTCTAGTAGTATATTATAGCAGCATGGTGTCTAGTAGTATATTATAGTAGCATGGTGTCTAGTAGTATATTATAGTAGCATGGTGTCTAGTAGTATATTATAGTAGCATGGTATCTAGTAGTATATTATAGCAGCATGGTGTCTAGTAGTATATTATAGCAGCATGGTGTCTAGTAGTATATTATAGCAGCATGGTGTCTAGTAGTATATTATAGAAGCATGGTGTCTAGTAGTATATTATAGCAGCATGGTGTCTAGTAGTATATTATAGTAGCATGGTGTCTAGTAGTATATTATAGCAGCATGGTGTCTAGTAGTATATTATAGTAGCATGGTGTCTAGTAGTATATTATAGTAGCATGGTGTCTAGTAGTATATTATAGTAGCATGGTATCTAGTAGTATATTATAGCAGCATGGTGTCTAGTAGTATATTATAGTAGCATGGTGTCTAGTAGTATATTATAGTAGCATGGTGTCTAGTAGTATATTATAGCAGCATGGTGTCTAGTAGTATATTATAGTAGCATGGTGTCTAGTAGTATATTATAGCAGCATGGTGTCTAGTAGTATATTATAGCAGCATGGTGTCTAGTAGTATACTCGAGTAGTATATTATAGCAGCATGGTGTCTAGTAGTATATTATAGTAGCATGGTGTCTAGTAGTATATTATAGTAGCATGGTGTCTAGTAGTATATTATAGCAGCATGGTATCTAGTATATTATAGTAGCTTGGTGTCTAGTAGTATATTATAGTAGCATGGTGTCTAGTAGTATATTATAGCAGCATGGTGTCTAGTAGTATACTATAGCTGCATGGTGTCTAGTAGTATATTATAGTAGCATGGTGTCTAGTAGTATATTATAGCTGCATGGTGTCTAGTAGTATATTATAGCAGCATGGTGTCTAGTAGTATATTATAGTAGCATGGTGTCTAGTAGTATATTATAGCAGCATGGTGTCTAGTAGTATACTATAGCTGCATGGTGTCTAGTAGTATACTATAGCTGCATGGTGTCTAGTAGTATACTCGAGTAGTATATTATAGCAGCATGGTGTCTAGCAGTATACTCAAGTAGTATATTATAGCAGCATGATGTCTAGCAGTATACTCAAGTAGTATATTATAACAGCATGGTGTCTAGTAGTATATTATAGCAGCATGGTGTCTAGTATATTATAGCAGCATGGTGTCTAGTAGTATATTATAGCAGCATGGTGTCTAGTAGTATATTATAGCAGCATGGTGTCTAGTAGTATACAATAGCTGCATGGTGTCTAGTAGTATACTCAAGTAGTATATTATAGCAGCATGGTGTCTAGCAGTATACTCAAGTAGTATATTATAGCAGCATGATGTCTAGCAGTATACTCAAGTAGTATATTATAGCAGCATGGTGTCTAGTTGTATATTATAGCAGCATGGTATCTAGTATATTATAGCAGCATGGTGTCTAGTAGTATATTATAGCAGCATGGTGTCTAGTAGTATATTATAGCAGCATGGTGTCTAGTATATTATAGCAGCATGGTGTCTAGTAGTATATTATAGCAGCATGGTGTCTAGTATTCTATAGCAGCATTGTGTCTAGTAGTATACCCTTTTAGTATATTATGATGACGTGGTGTTTAATAGTATAGTATGATAGCATGGTGTCTAGTAGTTTATTGAGGTAGGAATGATGTATGAATTAAAACTCTACACCAAGCCCTGGCACATTATAATAGATAAACTGCCCTAGTTTTGGTTTAGGAGCCTCCAGATGTGAGCAACTATTGTCTAATCTGATAGTGCTTGGATGGTGCAAGCATTTTAGGTAGCACATGTACAACCTGTTTCACAATATTGTAATGAGCATACCATCATTAGGAGGGAGCTGTGGCAGGATAGTGGCTAGTTCACTGCTTGACCAGCTCAGCCACCAGAGTTCAGTTCCTGTTTGATGAGTCATTATTTTTCTCCAGGTCGACCAAATCACTTATAATCACCAAAGGTTTCTCTGGGAAGGAAAGTTGACTAGTAGCCCGCTTCCTAATGCTATTAACCAGTATATGCACCTACCACTTCACTCCTGGCAACATTAACCTGCTATAATATTTTTGTTAACCATTAATTTTTGTTCTGTAAGAAGCTAAATTTACATTTTAATTGGGTTTTCATGGTTAGCAAGCCTGAACTTAATTTGTGTGTGTGGTGTGTGATGAAATACCAAGGATGTTCTGTTTGTTAAGCTCTGATCTGATCAGTGTGGATTATGTTCAGTGATCTCTGGATATATTTTTAGGTGCTCTGATCTTCTCCGCCATAAATCATTCAGCATACTGTGGCTAATAGTGCTGGTTCAGTGTTAATTGGTGAGTCTATTTGTGCTGTTCTTTTCTGGCCACTCCAATCTTCAATATTATTTATGTACATGCTTGTAGCAAAGTTGATAGCAAACTGTGCTGTCATGTTATGAGCATGGTCGGGCCCGGGGTTGACACTCGTCAAAGTGAGGGAATGGTTTGCCACCTGTTCCTCCTTGCTGTCAGGCCTACAAATCATAGACGCAGATAAAGGCCTCGAGACACATTTTGTGTTTATTGTATGTGTTCTCAACTTCATGATTCCATTGACATACGCAACAACAAAAATATGTTTAACCAGGATACACAGTGAAGTTCCTTAACAAAATCCAGATCACTTTATATAAGTGAAATGACACATTATAAAGAAATGCATTTTAAGCCATAATCAAAGCTATAATTAGTTGTGTAGTGTTGGTACCTTGGTGTTCCCTTGATTGTCAAAGATTCCCTTGAAAGATACAATAAAGAATTATTTTAGCCAGAAGCCATTATACATTATATTATACTTGACAAAATCTACCTAACTTTACACAAATTAAAGTATACATAAGGAAATACATTTTTCATCACATCCAGAGCTGTGGTCAGTCGTTAGTGCAATGTGTGTATCAGGTGTCCAAATTGTAAGATAGACTCTGGACATTGTTTTCAGTTAGGAAAGAGGAAGTTAGAAGGGTGGACAATGGTTATCTCTATCGGATGGACAATGGTTATCTCTATCTGATGGACAATGGTTATCTCTATTGGATGGACAATGGTTATCTCTATCTCATAATGCCATAATCTAGTCTGTGTCCACCTCTTAGCATTTTGTTGTTATTTGTACTTTTACACTATGTTACTTCAGTTAAAGTTAGAGGTACAGTCAGTTAGTCTTCTTTCGGGAGAGGTGTTCATGGCAAAGTGATCAAGCCACTTGCTTTGCGCTCTGAAGGTGGAGAGTATGTTTTCAGACAGTGTCACTCAGTTCACAGGTGCAGTTATTTTTTGTGTGGAGCATCCTTGGGATCATTGCTGGAACAATGGAGCTTGTGTTGCATGCAACATTCCTGCAGAAAGAGACCGAGCTATTTGGGGTCATTGCTGGAGCTCGTGCTGTGTGCGACACTTCTGCAGAAAGAGACCTAACTATTTGGAATCAATCTGGTCCAGTGAAATCGAGCCTCTTGTCTGTAAAATCCTGTCTACTTTCTGAGTTGTGGTTTTCTCATCGATGACAATTCTAAGACCTAATACGTGAAAGTCATAGCATTTGACATCTCTAGTCTTTCTGAGGATCCTTAGTAGCATAGTGGTTAGTGCACTAGTCTGGCATCAGAGTGCTTCATGCTTCAGTCACCACTATTGGCAGCTTTGGAGTTTTTTACCTTGACTAGTTTTGTTGTTTGTCCATCAAGAATGATGATGACCATTCATTTCATCTAATGGGGTTGAAGGTATGGCGCCGTGGGTTCTAAGATGGCTGATAAGGCCTATTTTGGCTTGAAATGTTCTTTGACAATGTGGACAAAGAATGCTTGATGTTTCTGGAGGAGGATGTCCTGCAGTGGTTTTTCTGTCCTCCCTTTTATTTACAGCTCTTGTAATCCTGGTTGCCTCACACATGACTAGTATGATTCTGGAGTCAACACAGTCTCTGAAAATCGATAGGAGAGTTTTGCTGTTTAGTAAAAGAAGGAAATTAGGCACTCTAGCTTATATTGCGACCTAGCATATGTGAAGATCTAAAATTTCACAGCCTCTTATACCAGTGTCTGCCATGATTTTAGCTTTACTTATTTTGTCTTTTTGAAACCTGTTTTTCTCTATTATCTAACAAATTGCCCTGTTGATTTGTGCTTGTGTTGTTTGTTTTGTGGATAGAATGCTTGTGTTGTTTGTTGTGTGGATAGAATCATTTGTTTGTGTCCATTGTGAAGTATGTTCAACAGATTGTTGACAAAGCCCTGCAGTTTGAGGGTATCCAACTGAAATAAGGATTTGTATGCAACTGAAATGAGACTGTGTATCTAACTGAAATGAGACTGTGTATCCAACTGAAATGAGACTATGTATCCAACTGAAATGAGACTGTATCCAACTGAAATGAGGCTTTGTATCCAACTGAAATGAGGCTTTGTATCCAACTGAAATGAGGCTTTGTTGTATCCAATTAAAATGAGAATGATATAGCTGGGAATGTTTACAGAAACTGTTGATTTCTAATAATACGTTTTCCTCATCTTTTGGGTCATGTGACTGGACATTTATCCTTCTTGGTTAAGATAATAAAACAGGAGATCCCAAGTGCAAGTTGTGCTCGTTTAGAACCCCACACAGCAGGCTATAATGCCACCTCCCTGGCAAAATTATTGGAGCCTTAAAAGCCTACCCACAGGTAGCCAGGTTTGCTTACCTTGCATGGAATTTGTCTCGAGGACAACTTCACACAAATGTATACCAAAGTTTGACACATCAGCTTGAGTTAGGGAGGTGCAAAACTGGGTGTAATGTTCATCCTTCGGGGGGAAAAAAAAAAGAGGGAATAGGAATCAACGAACGAACAGACTTTATTTTCAGAGGGTTAAGAACTGGGCATGTAAAGACAGTGAGGTTGTGATTTATGGTTCATAGCCTGCAGACGGGCATTCATCTCCATCTAAAATTATTAATTGTTTCTCTGTTTTGCATGAAATCATATGATTCTATTCTGTTCTTTTTCTGTCAATGCATTTCATGAGTCATTACTGTATATTAGCAGTACTAGTTAGACATATGTTAAATGTGGTTGTCGGTATTAATATACAAAAATACGTCAATATTTCTTTATTTCCCAAAGTGATACTTAACTGTGTTTGCACTATGTAATCTATTGAGGGTATGTTAATTGTTCATTTTCACCTATTTTTTAAAATATTATATTGAGTCTAGGGACTTCAGGTATATTATTAGAAATTTGCCTCATGTAGATGAGTATATAGTCACACAGTATTTCAAGAAGAATGTTGATATTTTGAAGGCGTATAATTTTACTAACTATACATTTAAAATGTTTTGGTTTGCGCAAAGGGATAGATAAAAGATCCATGTTGGAACAGTTAATGTGATTAAATATGTTTTTCCTGGTATATTCCAGACAGCAAGAAATAAAAACGATGAATAATACAAGATCTTTTGGTGTGGAGTATAGGCAGAATTGGACTATCAAATAGTGTGTGCTATGTCACACAAGGAGCACATGATGTCAAAGGTTAAACGTGCACATCAGTCAGTAAAGGAGCCCTGTACACATCTTCAGTAGGAGGTCAGCGTGGCTGAATGGATAAGAGCGCTTGCTGCTAAACTTCTGGTCTGCTGAAAAAAGATGTCTGGAGATGCATTGAACGTGTGGCGCTAGACCCACATTTGTACAAACCAATCGATACTTTGAATATAAATGTTATAGACGAGTTCTAAGAACATCTTGGGTAAAGAAAAGAACAAATGCATCCATACTTCAGGAGTTGAATATTGAAGAAGGTTGGCTATTAAAGACGATAAAACAAAGAAAATTGAAATATTTTGGTCACTTGAAACGTCACGAAAGTTTGGAGAGAACAATAATGGAAGGGTATATGCCTGGGAAGAGAGGAAGAGGAAGGCCAAAGAGAAGATGGGTGCAGGATGTTTTGGATGATCTCCAGATGGGTGCATCAGACGAGGGACATCTTGCTCATGATCGAGAGGGTTTCCGGAAGGTTGTTATGGGAGCGAGGTTCTGCAAAGGACATGCTACTGAATGAATGAATGAATCGGTACTTGGTGGGTCATGTGCTCAGTATCATGCCAGCCGTCTTTACTTCCCAAGGTATTTCGACGTGCCCATTTTAGACTGGGCCAAATTCGGAACTCAAATCAGTTTTTAAAATTTGAATCCACCCTTGATGCAGATCAAATCCATGACCACTGGGCCATTAGGCGGGCGTTTAGCCACAATGCTACTTTGGCTCCCCAAGGTTAAACGTGAGGGGTTTAAATTTAAGATGAATCACGTCATCTCATAATACATCAAGCAAGTTTATGTGATGATATAAAGTTACATTTATTAATCAGCACTCATAGAAGTGAAGGAAAGAAGTAAGAGGCTAGAGGGCATACTAGACGATCTAAACAGTCAGAAGCTTCAGGCACTCCAGGGTTTTTAACCTGTCACCTTCACACGATGAGAGCACCTCCCTGAGAGAACACATGTATTTAACGTACTCCCAGCTAGAGACCCTAGAAGTTAAGTTTCCCAGAAATTGATCAAGTCAAGATTGTAGTCCATACATTTCACTCCGATGGACATGCCAGTTATGAGAATCCTTCGACTTTTTTTTTTTTTTTAAAGTTACTATTGGAAAGGTTATGAACAAAAATTGGATGGAATTGTGGTAAAGCTGTTAAAATGTAAACAATATAAAATGACACAAATTAGTGCAGCTTTACATAACAGAATTACAACACATACAGGACGTTGCAGCGATTAACCTTCATCAGCAAACAAACACATTCACAATACACAACATATAGTCAAGGAGATCTCCTATGACTACATCAAAACGTGATGACATGACGAGAAAAACAAAAAGATGAAGAAATGAAAGCAATGAAGAGAAAATGAAAATTAAAAATGTTCATACTCACCTCAGAATTTAAAGCTGTGTATAACCTTGGAACCAGCTTGGAACTCCTGAGTTGAGTATGAACATTTTTTCCAATTTTCATTTTTTCTTCATTGCTTTAATTTTTTCATCTTTTTGTTCTTCTCGTCATGTTGTCACGTTTTGATGTAATCATAGATCTTGTTGACTATATGTTGTGTTTTGTGAATGTGTTTATTTGCTGATGAAGGTTAATCACCACAACGTCCTGTATGTGTCGTAATTCTGTTATGTAAAGCTGCAATACTTTCTGTCATTTTATATTGGAAAGGTTAGAATATCAGTATCTCCTATCTTTAGTTTATTTAACAATCCTGTTGTGTCCTGTGCGGAGTCTGAAGATTATGACTTGTTCTGTTTGGTTGAGTTAGTAATATACATCATCTGTCTGGTGGTCTAGACGCTCAGATTTCCACTTGGTTCTATAATTACTGGCTATAAATATCTTGGGCTGATAATTATGTCTATATCAGACTGGGGTAGTTGAGCTCGTAAACCTGGGATTGTTGCTATTTTTTCTATAATTACTTGGTATAAATATCTTGGGCTGATAATTATGTCTATATCAGACTGAGGTAGTTGAGCTCGTAAACCTGGGATTGTTGCTATTTTTTCTATAATTACTGGCTATAAATATCTTGGGCTGATAATTATGTCTATATCAGACTGAGGTAGTTGAGCTCGTAAACCTGGGATTGTTGCTATTTTTTCTATAATTACTTGCTATAAATATCTTGGGCTGATAATTATGTCTATATCAGACTGAGGTAGTTGAGCTCGTAAACCTGGGATTGTTGCTATTTTTTCTATAATTACTGGCTATAAATATCTTGGGCTGATAATTATGTCTATATCAGACTGAGGTAGTTGAGCTCGTAAACCTGGGATTGTTGCTATTTTTTCTATAATTACTTGCTATAAATATCTTGGGCTGATAATTATGTCTATATCAGACTGAGGTAGTTGAGCTCGTAAACCTGGGATTGTTGCTATTTTTTCTATAATTACTTGGTATAAATATCTTGGGCTGATAATTATGTCTATATCAGACTGAGGTAGTTGAGCTCGTAAACCTGGGATTGTTGCTATTTTTTCTATAATTACTGGCTATAAATATCTTGGGCTGATAATTATGTCTATATCAGACTGAGGTAGTTGAGCTCGTAAACCTGGGATTGTTGCTATTTTTTCTATAATTACTTGGTATAAATATCTTGGGCTGATAATTATGTCTATATCAGACTGAGGTAGTTGAGCTCGTAAACCTGGGATTGTTGCTATTTTTTCTATAATTACTTGGTATAAATATCTTGGGCTGATAATTATGTCTATATCAGACTGAGGTAGTTGAGCTCGTAAACCTGGGATTGTTGCTATTTTTTCTATAATTACTTGGTATAAATATCTTGGGCTGATAATTATGTCTATATCAGACTGAGGTAGTTGAGCTCGTAAACCTGGGATTGTTGCTATTTTTTCTATAATTACTTGGTATAAATATCTTGGGCTGATAATTATGTCTATATCAGACTGAGGTAGTTGAGCTCGTAAACCTGGGATTGTTGCTATTTTTTCTATAATTACTTGGTATAAATATCTTGGGCTGATAATTATGTCTATATCAGACTGAGGTAGTTGAGCTCGTAAACCTGGGATTGTTGCTATTTTTTCTATAATTACTTGGTATAAATATCTTGGGCTGATAATTATGTCTATATCAGACTGAGGTAGTTGAGCTCGTAAACCTGGGATTGTTGCTATTTTTTCTATAATTACTGGCTATAAATATCTTGGGCTGATAATTATGTCTATATCAGACTGAGGTAGTTGAGCTCGTAAACCTGGGATTGTTGCTATTTTTTCTATAATTACTTGGTATAAATATCTTGGGCTGATAATTATGTCTATATCAGACTGAGGTAGTTGAGCTCGTAAACCTGGGATTGTTGCTATTTTTTCTATAATTACTTGGTATAAATATCTTGGGCTGATAATTATGTCTATATCAGACTGAGGTAGTTGAGCTCGTAAACCTGGGATTGTTGCTATTTTTTCTATAATTACTTGGTATAAATATCTTGGGCTGATAATTATGTCTATATCAGACTGAGGTAGTTGAGCTCGTAAACCTGGGATTGTTGCTATTTTTTCTATAATTACTTGGTATAAATATCTTGGGCTGATAATTATGTCTATATCAGACTGAGGTAGTTGAGCTCGTAAACCTGGGATTGTTGCTATTTTTTCTATAATTACTTGGTATAAATATCTTGGGCTGATAATTATGTCTATATCAGACTGAGGTAGTTGAGCTCGTAAACCTGGGATTGTTGCTATTTTTTCTATAATTACTTGGTATAAATATCTTGGGCTGATAATTATGTCTATATCAGACTGAGGTAGTTGAGCTCGTAAACCTGGGATTGTTGCTATTTTTTCTATAATTACTTGGTATAAATATCTTGGGCTGATAATTATGTCTATATCAGACTGAGGTAGTTGAGCTCGTAAACCTGGGATTGTTGCTATTTTTTCTATAATTACTTGGTATAAATATCTTGGGCTGATAATTATGTCTATATCAGACTGAGGTAGTTGAGCTCGTAAACCTGGGATTGTTGCTATTTTTTCTATAATTACTTGGTATAAATATCTTGGGCTGATAATTATGTCTATATCAGACTGAGGTAGTTGAGCTCGTAAACCTGGGATTGTTGCTATTTTTTCTATAATTACTTGGTATAAATATCTTGGGCTGATAATTATGTCTATATCAGACTGAGGTAGTTGAGCTCGTAAACCTGGGATTGTTGCTATTTTTTCTATAATTACTTGGTATAAATATCTTGGGCTGATAATTATGTCTATATCAGACTGAGGTAGTTGAGCTCGTAAACCTGGGATTGTTGCTATTTTTTCTATAATTACTTGGTATAAATATCTTGGGCTGATAATTATGTCTATATCAGACTGAGGTAGTTGAGCTCGTAAACCTGGGATTGTTGCTATTTTTTCTATAATTACTTGGTATAAATATCTTGGGCTGATAATTATGTCTATATCAGACTGAGGTAGTTGAGCTCGTAAACCTGGGATTGTTGCTATTTTTTCTATAATTACTTGGTATAAATATCTTGGGCTGATAATTATGTCTATATCAGACTGAGGTAGTTGAGCTCGTAAACCTGGGATTGTTGCTATTTTTTCTATAATTACTTGGTATAAATATCTTGGGCTGATAATTATGTCTATATCAGACTGAGGTAGTTGAGCTCGTAAACCTGGGATTGTTGCTATTTTTTCTATAATTACTTGGTATAAATATCTTGGGCTGATAATTATGTCTATATCAGACTGAGGTAGTTGAGCTCGTAAACCTGGGATTGTTGCTATTTTTTCTATAATTACTTGGTATAAATATCTTGGGCTGATAATTATGTCTATATCAGACTGAGGTAGTTGAGCTCGTAAACCTGGGATTGTTGCTATTTTTTCTATAATTACTTGGTATAAATATCTTGGGCTGATAATTATGTCTATATCAGACTGAGGTAGTTGAGCTCGTAAACCTGGGATTGTTGCTATTTTTTCTATAATTACTTGGTATAAATATCTTGGGCTGATAATTATGTCTATATCAGACTGAGGTAGTTGAGCTCGTAAACCTGGGATTGTTGCTATTTTTTCTATAATTACTTGGTATAAATATCTTGGGCTGATAATTATGTCTATATCAGACTGAGGTAGTTGAGCTCGTAAACCTGGGATTGTTGCTATTTTTTCTATAATTACTTGGTATAAATATCTTGGGCTCATAATTATGTCTATATTAGACTGAAGTAGTTGAACTCTTAAACCAGGGATTGTTGCTATTTTTAAGTAACAACTGTCTGGGGCAGAAAAATTAAAATGAAACCAGTCATGGTTGTCAAAATTTAAGATCTTGTGTACAGTGATGAGAACATTACTGACAAATACGCAAGCAAAGAACTTGTCATTTGTAGATGTTTTAATCAGGTTTTTCAGCATTTATACTTGTTTAATCCTTATTTAGCCTCACTTTTACAGTCAACGTACTTGTAGTATTTGAACCATTTATTATTTTTAGTACTTTTGGGTAACATGCACATTTTGTGTATTTTTTTTAAATTTACATTGTTGTTTTAGAAGTTTTTTTTTCTATTATGTATATTTCTCTCTCATTTTAAAACTTGTTTTCTTAGTTGTCTTAACTGTGTGCAATTTAATGTGTGTTATTTTTACATTTTTATTTACAGTGCTTTTGTCAGTTACCATGTACATTTAATGTTTATAGTGTTGGTTTTGTTTTTCATTTTTGTCACAGTACTTTTTTTTGTCAACAACTGCACAGTTATATCCCATGCAATAAACATAATACCCAAATTTCCCATAAGCTGCATTTGTTGCTTTATTAATTTTTATGTGCAATTCTTCTTAATGTTATTTTGTCTAAATTAGTTGTGTCGTTTTGTTATGTTGAGAGCATGTTTGGTAATGAGGGGCAGGCGTCTTAAGGATGAGAAGAGCGGCTGCATTGCTCCTGGCTTTATGCCATCTGGCTCGTTCTCTCTATGCATAATGCAAGCCGCAGGTTTAGTGGCGTGGCACGAACCATGCAGCTCCAGCAATGATCTCCTGGGGTCTCAGGAAAGATTGCACTCGTGCTCTGAACTATGAAGCTCCAGCAACGATCTCCTAGGGTCGCCGGAAAAATTGCACTCATGCTCTAACTATGTAGCTCCAGCAACCATCACCTGTGGTATCAGAAAAGATTGCAACCGTGCTCTGAACTATGTAGCTCCAGCAATGATCTCCTGGGGTCTCAGGAAAGATTGCACTCGTGCTCGGAACTATGTAGCTCCAGCAATGATCTCCTGGGGTCTCAGGAAAGATTGCACGCATGCTCTGAACTATGTAGCTCCAGCAATGATATCCTGGGTCTCAGGAAAGATTGCACGCGTGCTCTGAACTATGTATCTCCAGCAACCATCACCCGTGGTCTCAGAAAAGATTGCACTCGTTAGTTAGTTCGTTAGTTGACATATCATCGTCATTGTATATCGAAACATTCAGAACATAAGTGCTCGGATCCCCTCCTCAGTTAATCCTGCAGCGTGTAGCGGTTCACGACTCCAGTTCTGTGTAGGTTTATTACTCTTCTCTGGCTTCCTGCGTAGTGTTCTTGTTTGGCCACCCCTCTTTTAACTTGATGTTCTCGCAGCCTGACCATGGTTGTAGATTCGCAAGCATCACTTCCTTCTCGCAAACGGCTTGCTTCTCGTAGCGCATTCAGAATTTCAGCCTGGTCCAATGCTCGACAGTCCTCCACAGTAGCCTTACCAGCAAGCCTGTCATCCCGCTCATTTCCTTGTACACCCGCATGCCCTGCCACAAAAATTAAACTAATCTTTGCCAGCTGAGTTCGCTCCAGAGACAGCAACCACTCTCTCCGGAACCATCCTATATTTATCTTCCTTGGGTGGGGGGGGGGGGGTATGGGGTGTCAGGCATAGGTAGTACCTTTGGTAAGGATGGTTGTCATTCCCTTTTCAAGGGGGCCATTCCCCCACCGGTCCAAGCCTGACATCCAGCTCATGCCTGTGGCTCCTAGTAGCTGTCAGCATGCGACAGCAGCCACACCCCCCCCCCCCACCCCAGGCAACAGCTGTGACAGGCTGGCTAAATCAGGCGTGGGTAGCCGATTTGGTGTCAAACTGATCGGTGAATTAGGGTTTACCTACCCAGCACGTGAAGACAGGATTCGGCAGACTGCGAGGAAGAAATTATTCCTGATTCAACGGGCAAGACGGCGTTTACCTACAAAGCGTTGTGGAATGTAATGAGCACCGCAAGGCACGTAGAGCGCCCTGGTCATCCACTGCACCTGTATTCGTCTCCAGTCGTCTTGACTTGTCTTGCCACTGGACTCAGGCGAGAGAGTGAGGTCGACGAATTGCGCAACTCTTCCTCACTTTAATCCAATTCATTGCGCAAGTCATTCTTCATCCAACGTCATATGTCACCTTCAAGCCCTGTGGCGAGCGGCGAAGCGGCAGGCGTGGGTACGCTGTCAGCCATAGGCGCAGACCTGCACACAGGCGGCTCAGGCCATATGGTCGTCTTCTACTGACCGGAGCAGCAGTGGGATTCGGAAGCTCCCTGAGCGACTGAGCAGCCCTCTATAGGAACACACTGCTCACCTCCATAGCATGAGGAAGGGGCTAGAAAAGGCGCCCTAAACATTGTCTACTCCATCATTACCTAACCAGCTAGCCGCTGTTGGTGGGTACGCTATACTGCGGTCGACATACAAAGAAATAAAAAAACAAGTAAAGCTAAAAGAGCAAATCATATTCCCTTAACAATCGGAACTTGGAATGTACACACCCTACTTGATAGAGACGGCGCGTCGGGTCCAGAGAGACGAACAGCACTGATTGGGAGAGAGCTAGGCAGGTACAACATCGACATTACAGCCTTGAGCGAGACACGACTTGCAGAAGAATGCCAAATCTGTAAAGTAGGCGCCGGCTACACATTTTTCTGGAAGGAAAAGCGAGGAAAGACGCCAATCCGGTGTGGGATTTGCCATTAAGTCGGCCTTGGTTGGCAAACTAGCTGGATTTCCAAACGCTATAAACGACAGGCTTATGACCATTAAGTTGCCCCTGCTGAATGGAAGGAAGCATGCAACCATTGTGAGTGTCTACGCACCAGCTATGACCAATGAAGATGATGTCAAGAACAAGTTCTATAAAGACCTGCACAATGTATTAACATATGTTCCCAAAGGAGACAAACTTATACTACTTGGGGATTTCAATGCCAGAGTGTGCACGGACACCACCTCTTGGAGTGGCATTATTGGAAAGCACGGAGTCGGAAATTGTAACAGCAATGGACTCCTCCTCCTTCAGACATGTGCCGAACACGATCTCTTGATTACCAACACAATTTTCGTCTTCCCATGAAAAATAGGACATCGTGGATGCATCCTCGTTCGAAACACTGGCACCTCATTGACTATGTCATTGTCAGGAGGAGTGACAGACGAAACGTTCGTGTGACAAAATCCATGTGTGGTGCCTAATGTTGGACAGACCATCGTCTCATTATCTCGAAAATAAACATACACATCAAACCACCACGGCGTCTTCAGGGGGTAAAAATGCAAAAAAAAAAACAACAACAACAACTAAATGTCACCCGCCTAAACAGCAAAAAAAAATGCACCTGTCGTTTGAAAATATGCTGGAAGACCGCTTCAAGCCCAATGCTGTAGCTAAACAGAATGCAGAAATAGAATGGAGAGCCCTTAAGGACATAATTTACAACACTGCTATGGAAATCCTGGGTCTAGTCCCCTCGAAAGCATGAAGACAGGTTTGATGAAAATTCCGAGACATCAACCAATTGCTGGCCGAGAAACATCTTCTCCTCAAGGCACATTTGAATGACCCGAAGTCAACATAAAAAAAAAAAAAAAAGATGCCTTCAAGAACATCCAGAGAGTAGTGCATCAGAAACTTCGGCACATGCGGGACTCCTGGCTGTGCATCAAAGCTAATGAAATTCAAGGTTTTGCTGACAGACATGATATGAAAAACTTCTACGACTCACTGAAAGCGGTTGACGGTCCTACATCGCCAGACATAGTTCCCCTCCTCAGTGCAGATGGGGGAACATTGGTCACCGATAAGAAAGAAATCCTTCAACTCTGGGCAGAGCATTTCAGCAACATCTTAAATGCAACTTCCTTCTTCGATGATGAAACCATCAACTGCCTTCCTCAAATTCCTAATAATGATACACCTGATGACCTGCCAACCATAGTGAAAGTAAACAAAGCCACCCAGCAACTCTCCAGCGGCAAGGCACCTGGTCCTAACTCCATCCCAGCAGAGATTAGTTAGTTGGTTAGTCGCGGTTCCAACTTCACGGCAACGGGTCGTCCCCATATTGCTCCGTTAATGTGCCAGTGAATATCACAAAATGCTCCTCACTGCCCATGTGAACAATGGAATAGACAGGAGTGTCGGCAAGCCAACAGGTACACTGTGCATAATGCCGCCGCCAGAATGTCAACACAAAAGTCCTCCACGAAAAATACAGTTCATCGTCGATGAAAACGGCAGTCACCAGCAGGTGGACCGGTCCTAACAGAGCAGCTTCACAAGTCTTTACAAACATATGGGTGAACGGGACCATGTCACAATATATCAAGGACGCGTCAATAACCCACCGTTACAAACGGAAAGTTAGTTAGTTAGTTAGTTAGTCGACAGATCATCCTCGTTGCACATCGGACCATTCAGTCCATAAGTGCTCGGATCCCCTCCTCAGCAAATCCCGCAGCGTGTAGCGGCTAACGACGCCAGTTCTGTGTTGGTTTATCAATCTTCTTTGGCTTCCTGCGTAGTGTTCTTGTTTGGCCACCCCTCTTTTAATTTGCTGCTCTCGCAGTCTGGCCATTGTTGTAGATTCACAGTCATCACTTGGTTCTTGCAAAAGTCTCACTTCTCGTAGAGCATTCAGAATGTCAGCCTGGTCCATGGCGCGTCCGCCCTCAACAGTAGCCTCACCTGCGAGCTTGTCAGCCCGCTCATTTCCTTGTACTCCCGCATGCCCTGGCACGAAGATGAAACTAATCTTTGCCAGCCGAGACCGCTTCAGAGGCAGCAACCATTCTCTTCGGATCGACCCCTCCTCTATCCTCTTGATCATGTTCATTGAGTCGCTAAGGAAACAAGCCCTAGTGAATGTCTGTGTCTCGAGCCATGTTATTGCTTTACTTACTGCCATGACTTCCATGGTCAGGCTACTTGTGGTTTCAGTGAAAGCACCAGAGTCCTCCTTCACAATTCTCCCTCCGGCCCGAGCTGTAAAGGCCCATGAGCTTCTCACGTGTCGGATGACCGACCCATCTGTGTAGATGACCGCGTCACTGTCTAGCGAATTCTCGAAAATCAACGCTTGTACTTCAGCCTCAACAGCAGCCGGATTTTCTTGTCTGCATTTTCTATCTAGTTGGATGCAAACTGAAAAGGATGTGCAGAAGTCTGTTGGCACTTGCACCCACTCCTCGCCAGGTTCTAAGTCCTCAAGTGAACACACCTGTTGAAGAATGTCCTCGGCTTGACCCATCCACGACCGTCCTCTTTTTAACCTGCTGCCCTTCACCTTCCTAATTTCACTATGCAGTGGATGCTGTGTGTTTGCGTTAATTCTGAGGTAGGCGCGTGCCCTGCAAACTTGCATTCTCTCTTCAATGGTTGGAAAATCAAGAAGGTAGCGCATCGCCCTGCATGCTGTATCTCTTGTACATCCAAGAATAATGCGCATAGCTTCATTCTGTATCCTTTCCATCCTTTCTATCTGCTTATGGCTGACAGTCAGGATTGCCATTGCATACTCCAAAACAGACATGACCAGCCCCTCGTACAGAAGACATAGATGGCGCTGCTCACAGTTTGCTGCCGCCATCACCCGCATCGCTGCCAAACCCCGCTTGGCCTTTGTTATCACCTGGTCTATGTGCACATTATAAGCAAGGCTTCGATCAAACCGTATCCCCAGGTAATTCATTGCCTGCGTTCTTTCCACCGTCTCTGAACACAGCATTACAGTTGGTGTTGGATTGTTGACAATATGATTATTCAACGAGAACCAAGTCACTGTTGCCTTTGTTGGGTTGACCATTGCCCCAGCTTCATCACACCAAGTACTTATGCGATTGAGTTCGGTTTGTAGCTCCACAGCAACCTCCTCTCTATCCTTACCCTGACGATACACTAAAACATCATCGGCATATGACAATGTCCTGCCAGGTCCAGTGATCTGCTCACTGGTGATTCTCACTGTGTAGGCGTTGAACAGTACCGGAGATAATGGTGATCCCTGTGGTAGGCCAGGATATATTGTTGTTGGTTCCGAAGTCCAACTGCCACATCTAAAAACTACTTTCCGTTGGAAGAGAGCTGCAGCGATCCAACTAAGGAGGAATGGACTTACGTTTAGTTCAAGAAGCTGAAACATTAAAAAATCCAGTGGTACTCTGTTGTATGCGTCCTCAAGATCAATCGCTGCAGCAACGGTTTCAGTGCCTGAGTGGAAACCTTCATAGACATCATGGGCAAAGACTGCTGCATTGGTCCAGGTTTCTCTTTTTGGACGGTACCCACCCAGGGTAGGTGGGAAAACACCTTGCCTCTCTAGTTGGCTTGATATTTTCCTGGCAATTACCTTCTCCAGCAGCTTGCCTATTGTATTCTGCATGGTTATAATTCGATATCCCTGAATTTTCTTGTGGTCTTTGTCAGGCTTCGGCAAGGGAATCAGATAGCTGTGTAACCATTCCTCCTTGATGCTAGCACTCCCTATACTGTTGTTGTACATGTCTGCTAGTTTCTCTAGCTCATTGTCGGTACACCTATTTATGTCGTCGTATCTTATGCCATCAGGACCTGGAGCACTGTTTTTTGATCGTCGAAGCACAGCCTTGATTTCTTGCACTGTCACTGTGTCTTCATCCGAAGTGTTCTGGGCCTTGCATCTGTCTGAGGTGACCTCCTTGGCCAGATTCCGGCCTCCCATGTCTGTCTGGTTGCTCTGCTCAAGGTAGCGTTCAAAGAGGGCTTTGCCCTTGTCCTCGTCAGTCCTCTGCCAGATGAGGTCAGCACCTTGGAAGTCAGAAATGCTCTTATTCTTGACTACACCACTCATGCTTTTATGTAGTCGCCAGAACAATTTCAGTGACTTGTCTGTGCTTACTCTTTGACACACCTCTGCCCATTTTTCGCTTTTAACCACCGTGACCAGTTTTTTGAAATAGCTTACTTTTGTGTGCATCTCTCTTTCTAAGTGCAAGCAGGGACTAGGATGACCAGCTCTGTTCTTCTTGGCATTTTGCCATCTCCTTACAGCACTACGCTTATCCACCCAAGCCTTCTCCACCTCGAAACTCCACCACGGTGGCTGCTCCCAGCTTTTTTTCCTTTTCTTCCTGCCCTGAAACGTTCTGCGCTTGTCACGTCTTATTTTACTCACCACATCTTGCCCTGTACTGTCATACTGGAACGTCTTTACCTTTAGCTTGTGCTGCCTGGTTCTGCCTTTCTCCACCAATATGCTGCATGGGTGGTGGTCGCTGCCATGGTGTCCTAGGACACCCCATCTACACACTGTAGTGAGTGAAGGTGAAACTAGCGCCAGATCAATAGCACTGTCCTCATCGCCTGGACGGCTTGCTGTCCTGGTGACACAGCCACTGTTGATACAAACCAGGTCGATGGTTTCCAGTGCAGTCTCGAGCTCCTCCCCTTGTGTATTGGAGGAAGTGTTTCCCCATGATCTGCCTTTAGCGTTGAAGTCACCACAGAAAATAACATTTCTCTCGTGGCCTAATATGCCACTTAAGCACTGCCACTTCTGGGCGTCCACACTCGCATTGCGGGCATAAACATTAACCAACACGAATGGTGTACTGGAATGAACTCTCAACGCCTGTATTTGTATATCGTCACTGTTCCAACTGGACATGTCTAGCTCTGACGCCACCATGCTGTCGCGAACGAGAATCGCCGTTCCCAGATGTCGTCTGTTATAGAAACATTTGAAGCCGGCAATTCGGAGTAGCTGATCGCCCAGTCTCGTCTCCTGGAGTGCTACAATGTCGTTCCTGTAAACTAGGGTTTCTAAAATAGAGCCCCGTTGTTTTACACTGGCACAGTTCCAATATAGAATACGGATGTTCCTGAGTCCTAGACGGTGACACTTGAGTCTAAAACGTCTCAAGCCACCGCGCTTACCTGGCTTCTTTTTCCCTGCGCGGCTACCACGCCGCTTCGGTATGTTGACTGCTGATCGTTCGGAAAACACACGTTGTTCCGCCATGTTGAAAAAACGTAAACACTGACTTTTGATTGAGAACCACACACGCTGCTGAAAATTCACTCAAGGATGGCTTCGCTCGATGCACGAACTCCGTAGCACCCGCGCAGATCTTGAGTAGAAACTCCTGGTTTTACATCCTGGCACACCAATTACACGCAAGAAATGAATAAATCCATCCCTTACGCGAAAAAGTTAACGAACACAAAACAACACGACCGTCCGTCGCCATCTTGAAACCGGAAGTCCGTGTGAGAAAGGAACGGACAGGAAAGGAAACCGCCAATCCTGTGACAACCACAGAGGCATCTCCTTGCTTCAAATTGCAGGGAAGATACTCGCCAGAATTCTTCGCAGTCGTCTCACGGCCCATCTCAATCAAGGTCTTCTTCCTGAGAGACAATGTGGCTTCAGAAACGAACGAGGAACTGTTGACATGATTTTCGCTGCAAGGCAGCTTCAAGAGAAATGTCAGGAACAGAACTGCTAAATGTTCTCCACTTTCATTGACCTTACCAAGGCTTTTGATACAGTCAGCAGAGAAGGACTGTGGAAGATTATGGCAAAATATGGCTGCCCATGAAAGTTTGTCCAAATAGTGCTGCTATTTCATGATGGTATGCAGGCAAGAGTACAGGAAAATAGTGAACTGTCTTAGCCCTTTCCTGTCACCAATGGGGAGAAGCAAGGATGTGTCCTGGCACCAACACTGTTCAGCCTCATGTTTTCAGCTATGTTGACGAATGCCTTCGAGAACAACAACATTGGAATAGACATTAACTACCGCATGGATGGAAAGTTATTCAATCTCAGAAGGCTGAAAGCTAAAACAAAAATTAACAGCGACACCTTCAGAGAGCTCCTGTTTGCTGATGATTGCGCTCTATATGCCAACTCATAGGCAGACATGCAACACAATATTTCAGCTTTCTCACACGCCTGTGCCAACTTTGGGCTCAATATCAACTTGGAGAAGACTGTAGTTATGTACCAGCCAGCTCCAGGGAATAATCACAATGTGCCGAATATCAAAGTGAATGGTCATAGACTAAGTGTTGTGGACAAATTCACCTATCTTGGCAGCACTGTGTCACAAGCTGCCACAATTGATGACGAAGTGAATGCATGAATCTCCAAGGCCAGTGTGGCCTTTGGCAGACAGTACAAGAATGTATGAGACAGAACTGGAATAAGCCTGCAAACAAAGCTAAAAGTCTACAAAGCAGTTGTATTATCCACACTGCTATATGCTTGTGAAACCTGGACTGTTTATCAGCGACACGCTAGGAAATTAAACCACTTCCACACAGTCTGCCTAAGGAAGCTACTGAAGATTAAATGGCAAGCAAGATCCCAGACACTGAAGTCCTAGAAAGAGCGTCCATGCCCAGTATCCATAATCTACTAGATGAAGAATTAGATTCGCTGGGCTGGTCACTTAACTCGCATGCCAGATCACGAATTTTTTTTTACGGCGAGTTGCGTTGTGGTAAACGCTCCCAAGGCGGCCAGAGGAAACGCTTTAAAGACACTGAAAATCTCACTGAATGCTTTTGGAATTCATCATGACACCTGGGAGGCTGCAGCCAGAGACCGAAATTCGTGGCGTGCATCATTAAGCAAGTGTGCAGTCACGTGTGAGGCAATCAGGACTGCAAGAGCTGTGAAGAAAAGGCAGGACAGAAAAACAACTGCAGGAAATCCTCCTCCAGAAACGTCAAACATTCTTTGTCCACATTGTCAAAGAATATTTCGAGCCAAAATAGGCCTTATCAGCCATCTTAGAACTCACGGCTCCATTCTTTCAACCCCACTGGATGAAATGAATGGTCATCATCATTCTTAATGGACAAACAACAACAACAACAACAACAAAAACAACAACAACAACAACTACAATCTCCATCTTCCTGAGCATACTCATTGAGTCAATAAGGAAACACGCCCGAGTGACTGTCTGTGTCTCGAGCCATGTTATTGCTTTATTTACTGCCATGATTTCCATAGTCAGGTTACTTGTGGTCAACGCAAAAACACCAGAATCTTCCTTCACAACTCTCCCCCTGACCTGAGCCGTATAGGCCCATGAACTTCTCATTTGTTAAACGACGGACCCATCTGTGTAAATGACAGCTTTACCCTCTAAAGCAGTGTTTCCCAACGTGGGGCCCACGCCCCACAGGGGGGGGGGGCGGCAATTCGATTGTTGAGGGGGGCAATTCGAAAATGGAAGAAATCGGCTGGATATAACAAAACGGGGAGACCTGAGACTGAAGTTAACTAAATTGGAACCTGACATAAAATCTCTTTGCAGCAAGCATCAAGCGCAAGGATGTCACTAAATTTAAATAATTACTAATAATTAAAATAATATAGAAAAATCTTTCATTAAAATTATTTTGTACTTGAATTTCAATTCTCCATTATATGTTTTGAAAATTTACTTACTAGTTTGCTCAGTAATTTCCTAATGATTTCTTTCTAAAACCTATCGGTCCTTTGGCTAGGATCGGGTGCATTTGCTGCTCTCCCCCCCCCCCCCCCCCCCACCCCCGCAGTAGTGCACCTGGTCTGGTCTGGGCCGGGATGATCAAATAAAAACCCATCACATATCTTCACCTTAGATGTGGGCCTGGTGGACCACTGTGGGCAATAGCTCACAGTGAGACTAAGGGTTCACACAAAAAAGGGGGAGGTGGGGGAACCAGCTTGTCTGGGGGGGGGGGGGGGATCTCTGGGAACCGTGAGCCCTTCTTTTAAAAAATGCAAGTTTCTTTAGTGAACATTTCAATTTTTGAATATTAAAAATGATGCATATGTTGGGGGGGGGGGGGGCATAAGAATTTTAGAAAGGCTTAGGTGGGGCATAGCACAAAAAAGGTTGGGAAACACTGCTCTAAAGAATTACGCTTCCACAGCAGCCGGATTTTCTTGTCTGCATTTTCTGTCTAGTTGGATGCAAACTGAAAAGTACGTACAGAACTCTGTTGGCGCTTGTACTCACTCCTCGCCAGGATCTAGGTCCTGAAGTGAACACCCCTGCTGAAGAATGACTTCGGCTGGACCCATCCACGACTTTCTTGTTTTTAACCTCGTGCCCTGTACCTTCTCAGTTTCGCTATGCAGTGGATGGTGAGTGTTTGCGTTGACTCTGAGGTAGGCACGTGCTCGGCAAATTTGTATTATGTCCCAAATGGTTGGAAAATCAAGAAGGTAGCGCATCGCCCTGCATGCTTATCTCTTGTACATCTAAGAATAATACGCATAGCTTCGTTCTGTATCCTTTCCATCCTTTACATCTGCTTATGGCTGAGAGTCAGGATCACCATAGCATACTCCAAAAACAGAAAAGACCAGACTCTCGTAAATAAGACATAGATAGCTGTAGCGTATACTACTAGGATGGAAAATAATTCAAAGTAGATACAAAATAGACTTCTACGAATAGAGAGTCGAACCACTGCTGAAGAAGCGATCAAAAAGTTTGCAATTCTAGACGGATGATTTTCAAAGTACCAGAATGGACCACTACTTCTAAACAGTGCCAGGCGGAAAGTATGACGACCAACCGTACTTATAAAAGAAGACAGTATGTCATGTGATTCCTGCAATCGTGCCTGGATGAAAGTGAACCCCCACCGTCTAATTCATTTTCACAACAAGAAGATAAGACAGATTTATATGGATAGATACAGTCCTTTCACTTGTTACACAATCTAATAGGGAGTCTCTGTGGCGAAGTGTTCAAGCCGTTTGACTCGTGCTCCGAAGGTTGTGGGTTCGATTCCGGGCCGCGCCCTTCGGTTTACGAGTTAAATGTTTCAGAGACTCCTGTGGGTCATCGCTAAAAGCTACGGAGTTCGTGCTTTGTGCGACGCTTTCCGCGCTGCGGAAAGAGACCGAGCCATATGGGATAAAACCCGGTGCAATGAAGTCGACCCTGTCGACTTTTAAGCGACTTTTTTTTAAAACACAATCTAATGATACTACTAGATCTAATTCGAATGTGATAATGACAAAGATAGTTGGTTATGTTTACAAATATAACATAGCTGTTTAATTCTATACACACTACGTGAGACCCACGGGGAACTTACGGACACCCAAGAGATACGCAGATCCCTGGTTAGTCTGCTTTTCTACAAGAGTACATCAAGCAGCTAGTGGCGGATATAATCACAGACCATGTTAGCTGACCGGTATAGGACAATAAATGTTGGTGATTGCTGTGAAGTGGCAAACGGGTTGTCAGCCACTTATCTGTTGGTCCTTGGCCTCCTGGGTGATAAGCTGAAAGGTGCTGACTGGTTAGTTGTATGGACATCACACTCTGCTGTATCAATGTGAGTGGTGCGTAGCTCAGTCACCGGTCGTGACTACGACTACTGTTCATCGGGGTGCAGGCTCTGCGAATGACATTAGTGAGAAGGGGTGAATAATCCTTCAAGACAGAGTTGTAAATTCTTTGTCCCTGTCCTAGTCCTATACGGCCTACACGTCTCATATCAACTAAGAACCAGCATGGGCTGGTTTTGCATATTATGATTCATTATACTGAGGTCTACAACAGCACATATCGTTTTTATTAGACTGGGATAGCCCTCAGAAACCCCTCTATATATCCTGTATTATTTTGCATTGTTATCTATATACCCATATATTAGCTAAGATCATCTTGTTTGGTGTGTGTGTGTGTGTGTGTGTGTGCGCGCGCGCACACACACACACACCAAACAAAATGATCTTAGCTAATATATGGATATATAGATAACAATGCAAAATAATACAGAATATGCCCGAGAAGGTTAACCCGGTCAACAAATGCCCGCTGAAGTCGGATGTGTCGGCCTAACGGCGTAAGAACGCAGCTCTGCTGTAAACAGGCACAACGCAATCACGTCCGGAAAAGAAAAAAAACTCCGGATGAACGCTGCAGAAGAAGAAGATACAGAATACATAGAGGGATTTCTAAGGGCTATCCAATCTAATAAAAATGATATGAGATTCGGGCCATCCCGTCACAATGGCGCTGCTCACATGCCGCCGCTGCCATCACCCTCATCACAGCCAAACCCCGTTTGGCCTTTGTTATCATCTGGTCTATGTGCTCAGTATAAGCAAGGCATCGATAAAATCGTATCCCCAGGTAATTCATTGCCTGCATTCTTTCCACGGTCTCTGAACCCAGATTTACAGTTGGTGTTGGAGTGTTGACAATATGGTTATTCAAAGAGAACCATGTCACTGCTGCCCTTTTTGGGTTGACCATTGATCCAGCTTCAACACACAAAGTGCTTATGCGATTGAGTTCTGATTTTAGTTCCACAGCAACCCGATCTCTGTTCTTTCCTTGACGATACACTAGTTAGTTAGTTAGTCACGGTTCCAACTTCACAGCAACGGGTCGTCCCCATTATGCTCCGTTCCTGTGCCAGTGAATATCACATAAAACGCTCCCTACTGCCCAATGTGAAAAGTGGAAAAGACAGGAGTCTCGACAAACAACAGCCGCACAGATACAATGTGCATAATGCCGCCGCCAGAATGTCAACACAATAGTCCCCCACAAAACATCCAGTTAATCTCTGATGGAATCGGCAGTCATTTTCCCATCTGGATGTTTCCTAGATGTTCACCCACACAATCCACGAAAATACAATTCATCGTCGATGGCAGTGGCAGTCAACCAGAAGCCCAGCAGCCACGCATTTCTGCATATGGCAAAAACCGGTCAACTCTGGGACATAGCCAGCTGCTATCGCTCCGAACATGCAGTCACGTTCCAGAAAACCTCAGGCAGATTCAAAAGCATTTCACACGAAACTCATAGCTCACAGTGTCGAATCACGCACTCACTCAGTAGCAGGGCGACGGAACCATATCGTCCTTAGTCGCCTCTTACGACATGCGTGGTAGGCTACAGTGTTGCTATTCTTTGCTTCCCTTATGGGCCCCGGCAACACACGGGAGGACGATCCACTAACATATCTCCTGCATACGAAAATGTCCACCCCGGTCCTATATTCTGCAAGCCGGTGATTCTCACAGTGTAAGCATTGAACAGCACCGGAGATAATGGTGATCCCTGTGGCAGGCCAGGATATATTGTTGTTGGTTCAGAAGTCCAGCTGCCACATCTAAAAGCTACTTTCCGTTGGAAAGCATATGAAGCACACATATGTCTTTCTTTGTCTATACTTATCTTTCTAATAGTGTTCGTAATGTGTATATTTCATTGTTTGTACCTTTTCCTTCCACAAATCCATACTGTTCTTCACCAATTTCAATTTTTATTTTCTTCCTTGTTCTTCTCATTATGATTCTGAGTAGAAGCTTAGTGACATGATTTATGAGGTTAATTGTACGAAAATCTTCGCATTCTGGTCTTTTTCGGTATAGCTATAAACATATCGCTTGGTATATATCCACTGCTATAAATATCATTCAGCATTTTGGTTAATATATCTACTCCAAATTCTCCCATTACTTCTAATTCTTCTATTGTGATTCCATCTGGCCCAGCTGATTTTCCTTTTTTCATATGCTTGATAGCGTCATCAACTTCTTCTTTTAGAATAGGTGGACCTTCTAAGTTACTTTATTCTGTTAATTCTGCCCTTTCTCCATCATATAAGTCTCTTATATACTCATTCCACCTCTTCATTATAGCATCTTCCTCCAATAATATATTTCCTATTTTTGATTTTAAACAACCTGTATTTATTCTTATTTTTTCTTCCTGTAATCTCACTGATTTGTTTGTGCATATTTTTTGTAACTTTAATAGAATTTAATTCAATTTTCTTGCACTGTTAATTTAATCAACTTTCTTTCGCCTTCACACAATTATTGTTGTCGGTACACATACTAATGTCATCATACCTTATGCTACCTTGCCTTGGAGAGCTGTTTTTCGTTCGTCGAAGCACAGCCCTGATCTTTTTCATTGTCACTGTGTCTTCATCTGAAATTTGCACTCCTGCGCTGAACGATGCCGTCTGAAAACGAACTCACGACTTTCAGTGCACTAGGCCGGTGGACTGACCACATTGCTATGTAGGCCCACGAGTGGCATCTTATGTTGAAACTTGGGCAAACGGCCTTGGTTCACTCCCCATCCCGTAAAAAGTCTTCCAGTACACTAGCAATGGCGTAAAGGGCAAGAGGATCTACTTCGTTGCACCGGGTTTCATCCCACATAGCTCGGTCTCTTTCTGCAGGGCGTCCTGCCGAAAGCGTCACACAAAGCACGAACTCTGTAGCTCCAGCGATGATCCCCTGCCCCGGGGCATGCCGTATCGTAATATGATATAGAGAGGCGGCCGCATCAATCGGCACCGAAGGGGACGGCATTATCGGGAAGGAGGGGCGGCATTTCAAGGACTTGAACCATACTGCGAAAATCTACCCCCTCCCCCAGGTGGGGGGGGGGGGCCTCTCCGAGAAAATAGCGCTCGCTAACCGAACAATGTGGCCCGGAATCGTACTCACAACTGTCGGAGCGTGAGGCTGGCGTCAACACTTCGCTACGAAGACTCCCACTAGCAGTGGTAATTATCATCATCAAGTGCCTTTTTTGGTTGAGCATGCTTTTCCACGCCTTGTGATCTCCAACGGCCCGTATGGATTCGTGTGTTGACCCTGCCGTGCCATGGCACAAGATTGTCAAGAATTTTGTTTAGCAGCCTTTGCCTATCTCTCTTTCTACAAATATGTCCGGTTGTCACATGTTCCAGTTTTTGTTTTTTTGTTTTCAGTGATAATGTAGCCGCCAACCTTCGTGGCGAAGAACTTACGGACGCGATTCTTAAGCCCGCTTACCCGCGTTCGAAACACATCTGCGACCGATTTGGCAGCAGACCGCGTTGCGCTGGGTTGTAACGAGTTGGCATGGGAGCCGGTCGTTCAGAAAAATAATACAAATGGCAAAGTACTGAACGTAAACTTGCCAAGGCATCAACAACAGCAGTAAAATGCTGGTGTTGACAGCCTGTCATGCCATGTATAAATGATATGGAAAAAAAAAAAAAAAACATGTAGCCAAATATTATGATTGCCTGTTTTTGATGTTTGTGATAAGTTGTCTTTGCAATTTCTCCCTAAACATGTCGAGATGACTAATTTAGCTGACCAAACAATTGTCAGCATTCTTATTATACAAAGCCACATCTCCAAAGCTTCAAGAGATTTGTTCGCTGTTTACCAATTGTTCAGGATTCGCAGTTGTATATTAGACCTGGTTCTATTAAGCAATAAAACATTCTACCCAGTATGGATATCATATTGAAAACATTTGGCTCTCTTATTTTTCTGTTAATTAGATGTAAAGCGTATATATAAGTTTCTCCGTGTAGCAGGTGATCTCCCTGTTATTGCTCTGAATGTGCACCCCGAAAGCACCCCCCCCCCCCACCCCAAAGTTATTTGTTCCTTTCTCTCCATCAAATCCAGATTTTTCTGCAATATTTTTCATCTTTATTTCCGGTCTTGTTTTTCTTATTATGAATACTAGTAGGCGTTTGGTCACATCTATAAGTATAAAATACAATGTCTGTCTGTCTGTATGTATGTTATTTATGCGTTCGCGAACGATTAATCTCCGATTGAGATGAAATTTTCTACACGTGTTCTTCTCATTCCCGTGCTGCCAACTGGCATAGTTTGTTAGTTTACAAACAGTTATTTACGTAATAAAATTTAATTTTGTAATTATATTATAATTTATATATAACGAGGGGACTTAACTTAACAAAAGTTATATCAAGGGACATACCTTTTAATAACATTGCTATATATGTAATTAAAATAATTGTTGCATATTTCTCAAATAGGTGGACCTTTTCTCTACTGTTATCTACAGGCATATGCGTTATAATATATAATGATAACATCTTTAAGGAATTTTCAAAGTTTTCATAAAAATAATGCATCTATTTTAAATACGTGAAAATGTTCTAACTCATCTTTTTATTTCTCTTCGACATTTATTGGGTTTTCGTGATATCTTGGTAAGTTTACGTTCAGTAGTTTCAGATTGCCCTATTTAGTTATTGGGATGAAGATTGTTCTCTTCCAATCTGTTCGCCATACTTCCGGGAACGGTAACGGGAGCTTATATGACTACTAATATGAATTAAATGAGACGCTCCCCACCAGGGACTGGGCGAAGCCGGGCCGGGTTGTCTTTTTTGGGAACGGGACCAGGGGCCGAATATGAATTAAATTAGACGCTCCCTGCCAGGAGCTGGGCGAAGCCGGGCCGGGCTTCTTTTTTGGGGAACGGGAACGGGAGCAGGGGCCGATTATGAATTAAATAAGATGCTCCCCGCCAGGAGCTGAGTGAAGCCGGGCCGGGACAGCTAGTGGTTTATAAAATGTTTGCAGTCAATCTACCCATGTCTCTTCTGTAAAGCTATAAATATAAATATCAATTTCAGCATATCACTAGGCAACATTGCAACAAAGAACCTGAAACTACAGTTACTACTGAAGTCACCACGAGGAAGATCAATGACAACCCTCCACAGACAAGAGCCAACACAGCTGAGAAGGAGGAGAAAAACACCAGAGTCAGAAACACTGACTCAAAAACAATCAGATGATTTGTCAAGCGTGGAGCTGCCAGACGAACAAATCACGAAGCAGCTACAAGATGAGAATCTCAACATCCGAATCTTGAAGGCGGCGCAGATTCTGACGTACTCAGAGATCCCTACCACGCTGGCAGTGGTGACGACTGAGGGCAGCGAGATACCACCCCAGCTATCGATAGACAAGAAAATACAACAACCTGAAGGAGTCATACCAAGAATCACTCAGTGTTCAGATGCCAGAGGGCCGGTCACAGCAGAGCAACATGTCGCAGTAAGACGGAAATCTGCCGTTACTGCGCCGATCAACATGCTTTCAAGGAGTGTCCATTGACCAAGTTGGGCACGGACTTTCGAGCACCCACCAACAAGAGAAAGTGCGCCAACTGCCTGGGCATGCATGGAGCAAGACACTTGGGCTGTCCGTACCACCAATAACACCGAGACGTTTTAATGACTGCCATTACCACAAAGACACCGTACAAGGAAGCAAGTTGGAGGTGCGAGACAGCCACGGGTATATCACAAGCTGAAAGAGATCAACTGCAACACAAGATAAACGAGTTGAAGAAGCAAGTCAAGGCACTCCTGACGACGACTCCAACCAGCGACAATGAGAAACTGCTAGCTGAAATAAAGGAGATCCATCAAAACATCAAGCAAGAAGTGGAACATATGGCACTGATAAAGAAGGAGAACGAAGAAATTCTAGAAACCATTTAATCAGAGCGAGAACTACAAAAAGTTGAAATGGAACTTGTCCAAAACAAACCAACAGAAGCCATGCAAGAAACCACAGAGAAACCGCAAGATGAAAACCAAGAGGCCGAGCCTGAACCGCAAGCTAAAGCCAGCAGCCCAACCAGGACAGCCCTAGACATACAAGGGGAAACCAATATCCCGCCAGACATCTGAAGAAAACCGCGATGAGCACCCTGATGGCGGCGTGGAGAGGCCACAGGGACCTGCCTTGAAGGAGTGCCTAGAATCGATAAAATTGCAGGCAATTTTACAGGAACCCGGGCGCAAGGAATTCAGAATACACTGGAGAGAAAAAGAAAAGAAGAAGCCAAAGTAACCCAGGGGGCAACCGATAGAATACCCAAATACACACTATCATTGTGAGTCCGGCTTCAAGTACTGTATAGATGACGGAGAGATCATCCCGTGGTTGTCCATGGAGGAAGACTGAAAGGAAACATTAAATATTTATCGAAATATAAAACAGGTGCAAGGAGGAAAATGACAACATCGAAAAGCTTCTACGGACAATACACAAAAAAGGAGGCAAACAGACCAAATAAAAAGTCCTTATAAGGACTGCACCCCGCCAAGCCAGATGAGCCAGCACCAACAAAGAAAACCTCAAGAGGAGACGGGCACAAAGGATAGCTGCCGACCAATCCCCCCAGCTGACGTCACAGACACAAAAGCCGATATAACCAGTCCAGGTCAGGACCAACTCGTAAGAGCGCACAAGACAAGAATCAGGGTGAATCATCATCATCCACTTCTGCCGTCAAGCGTCGTGGGGAGGAATAATTTGCGTTACAGTGCCCGGTGGGCGGCACTGGATAGTGTATCAGGGTGAAAAAACCCACAAATACCGCGGACTTCAATAATTACAGCTGAAAGAAGCAGGTTGAACAAGGCCGAATTTGGAATTTTTGTTTTTCAAGTCAAGTCAATCACTAGGCACGTATCCACTGATGTAAATATTGCCCAACAGCCAAGCTAATATTTACTTTCCAAATTTCTCAAATACTTATAATTTCGCTACCATTATTCCATCTGAACCTAATTTGTTCCTTCCTCATATCTCATATCTTTGATAACATCAATAATAAATACTAATTACTATTTCCACTGTGGACGACAATTTCTTTCAGATTAATATCCAAAAAGTGGCTGATTCGTTCACAAGATTGTTATTATTATTAATCGGAGGCTGGGATGAGCCTTAATTATAACTTCTCTTCTGAGATTGAACGAGGCAGAAGGTAATGGAAAAATAACGTATAGCATCAGTGCATCAGTGACTTCTTTGTTTAGTATAGGTATTAGGTGGCCCTTCTACATTCTTGACAATTTACTGTCTTCGATCATATGACTCTTATTTATTACTCCATATCTTTATCATTGCATCCTCTTCCATCAATATCTTTCATGTCTTTGATTTTAAACATCCTGTTTTAATCTGATTTTTCTGATCTTCCATCATTATCTTTCATGTCTTTGATTTCAAACATCATGTTTTAATCTGACTTTTCTGATCTTCTTCCATCAGTATCTTTCATGTCTTTGATTTCAAACATCCTGTTTTAATCTGATTTTTCTGCCTGATTAATCTGTGCATTGAAAAAAAAAATATCTTTAACCGAAGTTGATTCAGTTTTGTAGCAATGATCGTTTAACCAGTTTTTTTTTTTTTTTTAATGCATCTATGCCATATTTCTTCTTTTGTTTGCTTGAAATTCATGTTATTTCAAAATGCATCTGTCAGTTTTTCATCATAAAGAGCACTACGCTTCATATCATTACATGTTGCCCTTTTTAAGTTAATGATATTATTTTTTTAGAGTTCCCATATTGCCGCATAATCTCCCAAACGGATTCTCAATTAATGCTATCAAAGGCCTTTTCATAATCCACAAATTCAGTATAAAGTGGCAAACGCAGCTCATTACTGCACTCTATTATAATGCGTAACATGACTATCTGTAGTATCTGTTTGGATGAAAGCCTGCCTATTCTCCCAGACACTACCAAATAATTTGCGCAAAAGTTCAGTTGAAGTTTTGTATTGGTTTTAATAGCTTCTGTTGGGACACCATCTGGGCCAGCAATTTTCCTATCTTTCAGTAGTTTGATTGCTTTTCTAAATTCTTCTTAAGATGGTTTTTTTTCACAGCTAGTATCCAGCTCCACTTCAGCCGGCTGGATATCGTGAGGGTTATGTGAAACTGGTCTGTTCAAAAGATCCGTAAAGTATTCAACTTATTTGAATAACGAAGACAAAAACAATAGATTGCACGATTTATTGCCTGGCATATTTCGCTGCATTTGTTGGCGCATAAAAACATCTCTCTATCTATGGAACACGAACACAACGAAGCGTTGCCGTTCCTAGATATTCTAATGAGACGTAGAGAAGACGGCACAATTCAAAGATCGGTGTATCACAAAGGAACATGGACTGGCCAATACCTAAATTTTCAAAGCTTCACACCTGTCCAGTACAAACGGGGCTTAGTAGAGGAGACTGGGGAGAAATGGACATAGGGGAGAAATGGACCACCCCCTCTCTGGCCCCTGGCTGTGATGCAATGAAAGTGAAACCATAATAAGTTTGTTTTCCACATCAAACATAGTCCGAATTTTTCATTTGCCATCGACTTCCCGTACAGGTCGTTCTCACGCAAAGTTTGAAATATTTTCTGCACTAAAGTTTCTTTTTCCAGTTCCAGACACCATCGTAAAGCAGACACATAGTCAGGAATCAGGACAAGGTAATTACGTTAATATCTTTATTTACTTGTTATTTAAGAGTTCATATAAAAAATATAGCATATAATATTAGATTTAAGAGACTTTATGGCTGAATAGTTTAATACATTGATGGGGGAGAAATGGACCGGTTCATTTCTCCCCATAGAAGAAATTGACAAGACAGTCTGTTGTTATTAAAAGTGTTGAAGATTGCAGTCGAATATCAGCATTATTGATTATTTTTAATACTGGGGTCTAAATCTAGACCAATAAAACTGTTAACAAATTTGATTTCAGTGATTTATTAAAGATGCACGCCATTCGTGCTATGATCAGTATTTCTTTGCAAATGATAGGCCTACCATTCTAAATGTTATATAATTCTGTCACTCTTTTGTTTCAGATGCCAAGATTGTACATCAGAAACACCAACAAGGGTCTCGTTACGGAGGAACGTATGAGAGAAGCTGTTAATGCTGTGAAAAATTGAATGAAAGTGAGGAAAGCTGCAAGAGAGTACGGCATTGCTCGCTCTACCCTCAATAACAATCTTACAAAACACAGAGAAGGAAATGGTCTGCCTACTAGACTCGTACCAAATTATAGGCATAGCCTTGTTTTCACAGCTAAGCAAGAAGCTGATTTTGCTAGTTACTTGAAAGATTGTGCAAGAATGTTGTTACTTGAAAGATTGTGCAAGAATGTTCCATGGACTCACAACTAAAAACGTTCGTATTTTGGCGTACGAGATGGCGAAAGTCAATAACATTGCACATCCTTTAACCTGGGATGAGCAAATGATGACAGGGAATGACTGGCTTTGTGGATTTTTGCGACGGAATCCCGAGCTGACCATAAGGCAACCTGAGGCAACATCTCTGGCTAGAGCTACAGCTTTCAACAAACATAATATTTGCACCTTCTTCAACATTGTGAAGGAAACCATTACAAAACTAAATGTGAGTGGAGCTCAAATCTACAATTTGGATGAGTCAGGTCTGACCACTGTACAGAAAGTGCCAAAAGTAATTGCCCCACGAGGAGTGAAGCAAATAGGCCAGGTGACATCCAGAGAAAGAGGAGAACTGGTCACAATCTGTTGCATTGTGTCAGCTGCGGGTCACATTATCCCTCCAGTTTTTGTGTTTCCCAGAAAAATTTTAAAGAATTTTATGCTTGCTGGAGTACCTGAAGGTTCCCTTGGCCTTGTGAATGAATCAGGTTGGATGACCCGTGATAATTTCGTCAAAGTTATAAATCACTTCATTAAGCATTCAAGACCTTCCAAAGACTTCCCTTTGATTTTAATCTTGGACAATCACGATTCCCACATTTCATTTGAATCACTTGAACTGTGCAAGAAAAACAACATTCATGTGATCACGTTGCCACCACACACCTCATCTAAAACTCAGCCCTTGGACCGTTCAGTTTTTGGACCCATGAAGTCGGTCTACAACAATGCGTGTGATTCATGGATGATGAAAAATGTTGGGACACCACTGACAATCTATCAAGTTGCAAATCTAGGAGGCCACACTTTTTTTAAAGCGGCAACTCCCATTAACATTCAATCAGGCTTTGCAGTGTCAGGTATTTGGCCCTTTAACGAAGATGTTTTTACAGAAGATGATTTTATGCCTTCAGAAATAACGAACAGGCCCATCAGCAAGGACAGTGAAAATGCCACTTTAGAAAGCAATGAATAGACAGGATCAGCATCTCCACATTGTGGTACCAGCACAGATCAAACTGCACAAGAATTTCATGAAAATCAGAAAGAGTGTAATGTTGAGAACCTTGTAGATGACTTGCAGGAAATATCAGGGAGTCTTCAACATAAAGCTACTTCTTCCTTTACTTCGCCTCATGTTTTCAGAGGACTACCAAAAGCTGGTCCGTGAAAAGATTCAAATAATATGAGGAAAAGAAGAAAAACTATGCTGGCTACTTCTACGCCAGAAATGGATCGAATTAGGGAAAGAGCGGTGATGAAAGAAAAGGCAGCAAAAGTTCCACCCAAAAAGGCAAAGAGACAGCTGCTGAAAGAAATTGATGTTGATTCAGATCCAGAAACTGACATTTCGTTTTGTGATAACACAGATTCTGATGTTTCATTTGGTGAAAATGAGGAGTGTACGGTTAGCTTGACTGGTGTGCGTGAGGTTTTTGAAGGCCAGTGTGTGCTATGTGAATATGGAACAAAGAAGACTTGTGTTTACTATGTAGGAATTGTAAGGGGAGACATTGATGATGATGGTGATGTTGAGGTAGAGTTCTTGCGCAAGAGTGAGAAGGTTGCTGGTAAATTTGTTAAGCCTAAGGTAGAAGATGTCGCCAGTGTCTCAATTACATGTATAAAGCACAGCTTACTAGATCTACAATCACTGGAACCACTTCTAGGACCAAAGATGGCTATGTCTTCAAAGAAAGTCTTGCAGGCATAAATGTTCGATAAAACTTTATATTAGATTAATATATCATATTAAACTTTTTTTACTGTCGCTTAAAATAATAAAAAAAACTGCAAATATCCTTTTAATGATTATATATTTCTTATAGCAATATGGATGAGTTGTTGCTGCTTCTTTTTAAAAAAGGTCCATTTCTCCCCACTATGGTCCATTGCTCCCCACGTGCTGGTCCATTTCACCCCAATGGTGGTCAATTTCTCCCCATGTTCATATACATTTTTGAAATGCATTTTGTAAAGAAACATATAGAAATAGATTGCTAAATGTTTTCCCCTTTTAAAATAAATGAATGTACAACATTTTAGTCATGGTTTTGTTATGTTTCGATAAAATCTGTTCCAGTGATGAGCAAAAATTGAAAACTACAAAATTGCTGGTCCATTTCTCCCCAGTCTCCCCTACGGACCTTGTTTGACCGTGCTAGAAAGATATGCACCCAGGACACACTGACAGAGGAATTTGAAACTCTGAAGAATGTCTTAAACCTGAATGGGTACTCCACAGGATTTATAAAGCGCCACTGCCAACAGCCCAAACCCAAAGCAGACGTAACTACAGTCCCTAAACTCAAGGTATTCATCTAGCTAACCTTTTGAGGGGATGACGTAATGCAACGTCTACAAGACCGGCTTACTACAGCTGTAGGCTGAACATTCTGTGCGGCAACTCCAGTCATTAGATTTAAAACCGTACCGATTCCTACACCAGCAGTCAAAGAGCCTGTTCCTCTGTACGCCACAAACAATTGTATTTACCAATTCACATGTAGATGCCAGGCCGTTTACATTGGTAGAACTGAGAGACAGCTTAACAAACGGGTGTTAGAACACATACCTCAATATACAACAGATACAACACACAGGAGATGCTAGCCTCGTGGGGCCGACACACCGGAAGCTCCCGGCGTCTTCAATTGGTAGGCACATCGTCGACAGTGGCCATGTTATGGACAGAAACACTGCCTTTCGCGTGTTGTTTAACACACAAAATACTCGCTTGTTAAAATTTGCAGAAGCAATTATGATCTATCAACGCAAGCCAGACTTGTGCAAACAGAAAGACATGTTAGTCAGTTTAAAATTACCGTGATAGATAAGTGACATTACTGTGCGAATATGTGTATATTTCAACTTGAAGGATTTATCTAGTTAATTCACGTAAGTTGTGTGATTTCTGCAGTATGTACCTGACGAGATGCAGTGAAATATGCCAGGCAATAAATCGTGCAATCTATTGTTTGTGTCTTCGTTATTCAAATTCACTACGGGAAAACATTGTTTTGGAATTCAACCTATTGTTTACTGCACTATAGTTGTTGATCTCATCCCTCCCGTGGTGGATCTAAGTGCTTGAATTTGAACCTAGTCCAGCTCTTGTAGTGTGGTATGTGATACTGAACAACCTGCAATTAACCCATACTCCAGGTGTGGTTGTATGTGCTGTTGATACACATTTCTAAGGGTTTTACCTCTGGCCCTCAATGTGGTTCCACTTAGTTTTTGCTTTTAGGATGGCTATCTGCCTTCTGTTGCTGTTTTGCTGATGAATAGCTGGAACTTCTTCTTCAACCCAGCATGCTCTGGTCATGTCTGACAATGTACATCTCTGTAAACCCGCCCGTCCTGAAGGGTGTGTTCAGAGTTATAGGTCCAGTTGCACATGGGTATTTGTGTGAGGAAGATTTTGAGATAGAATAGGTGGTCGAGTAGTCTGTATGGAAGACTGAGACAGAATAGGTGACAGAGTAGTCTGTATGGAAGACTGGTGGCCGAGTAATTTTCATGGAAGATTTTAAGACAATAGATGGCCAAGTTGTCAGTGACCAAGTAGTCTGAGTGGAAGATTGACATAGAATAGCTGGCCAAGTAGTTTTCATGGTAGGCTTCGACACAAAATAGGTGGTTGAGTAATATTTGTGGTAGCCCTTGACACAAAATAGGTGGCTGAGTAATTGTCATTGTAAACTTTGACACAGAATAGGTGGCCAAGTAGTTTTCATGGTAGACCTTGACACAGAATAGGTGGCCAAGTAGTTTTCTTGGCAGACCTTGACACAGAGTAAGTGGTTGAATAATTTTCAAGGTAGATTTGGAAATAAAATAGGTGTCCAAGTAGTTTTCATGGTATTCTTTGACACAGAATATGTGGCCAAGTAGTTTTCATGGTAGACCTTGACACAGAATAAGTGGTTGAGTAATTTTTATGGTAGATTTTGACAAAAAAATAGGTGGCTGATTAGTTTTCATGGAGGACTTTGACACAGAATAGGTGGCTGAGGAATTTTCATAGTAGACTTTGACATAGAATAAGTGGCCAAGTAATTTTCATGGAAGACTTTTAGACAGAATAGGTAGCTAAGTAGATTGTGACCAGGTAGTCTGGGTGGAAGTCTGACACAGAATAAGTGGCCAGTAGTCTGCATGGAAGATGTTTAGATGTTTCAAATGGCCAGGTAGTCTGCAGTGGCCATTATTTTCAGGTAAAAGTTTGCAGTTTACCTGTTCCTCGAAGTTGCACCAGTGTCATTGAATGTTATTACCTTTCATCAGCATTAATACAGGGTGTTTGTAAAGTCTCACTACACATTGTATGTAGAACAAATCTGAAAAATTCTTTCTTATGTTGATAACATCATTCTGTTTGGAGTGCAAAGAATTACTCCAGCAGACAACAGCTGTTCGCTGCATATTACTTCATGATGGACAATGAAGAACATTTTTTTAATGACATCATGTACTTCATTTTTCAAATTTGTTATACATACAAAGTGTAGTGAGACTTTACAAACACCCTGTATAAAGTAAGTAAAGAACACTTAATATGCCTGCAGACGCTTGGGCATATGGTGCTAGACCCATATTTTTATACAGTAAATTTAAAAAATCTGCATCCATGTGGATTCAAACTCTTGACAACTAGTCCAGAAGACAAGTGTATAGCCACTACACTGCCATAGCTCAGAATTAATAAGACAGATACAAATCACCAGTTGCTGATTACAAATGTAGTTCACAGATAATCAGCAAGCGGAGCTTCTGTAAAATGTGAAAATAATCAATACTGATGAAACAACACACACCTAAATAACAAAATAAGCAAACTAAAATGTAATGCTTATATACTGTTTATTTAAAACAGTTAAATAAATACACTATTTCAACAGTGTTGCATAGGTCAGTTTCTCAATGTCCGGGCTAACGAGGGCAGATTATTGTCCATTTATGCTGAAATAATCAGAAAAAAAATTAATTGCAGAATGACTAAAAGTATATTTTATGAATACAATTTAACGTTAATAAACATCCACATGTTTTCTGATATTTAAAAGTGTTATATTATAACATTCAAATTATATTTCACAGTACTAAAATATACACAATACAATACAGATGAAAGATCAGTCAAACTTTCAAGTATGTATAATGTTCTTTTATATATACCACCTAATGAAGAATGAACATTCCAGTAATGCATAATGTTGTTCTATTATATATCACCAGATGAACAATCAATATTCATGTTTTCTGTTTTGGTGAACATTTTGCTGTTAAAGATAAGTGGACGCTAAGATAGTGTGTAATGTTACAAATGTATAGCTCTGATATCATCTTAATTCTGAAAGCTCTCTGGCTCATTCTTTATATATATATAAATATATAATGGAGATGGATTGTATCTGCAGCAAAGAACCTCAATGGCTCGGAACGCTGAAGAAGAAGAATATATATATATATATAAGAATTTTAAGTGACAATGAAATAAATTATAAATTACATGTTATTTCTTGTATACATATTCTTATTGTGCTTTGGTAAACAATCACTATCAGTGCACACAGATATCTCTGTAAGTGCTCAGCCTTCTCCCAAAGAACGTACAAGGAGAATCTCAAACCTAGCACCAGCGAGGAACTAAATGTGTAAATATATACTAGAATCACACAGACTATAAATAGTCTTTTTCAGTGTAAGTAAATAAAATGTGTATATATACCAGAATCACACAGACTATAAATAGTCTTTTTGCATGTAAGTGAAAAAATGTGTATATTTCCAGAATCACACAGGCTATAAATATTCTTTTTGCATGTAAATAAAACAATGGTGAAGGATCCTCATACCTGCCTTCAGGCATATTATGTATATAGTGCAAGCTCCATGTTTGTATATACTAATTGGCCATAGATTGGTGATAGATAGGCCGGCTGTCTTTGCCTCTCAAGACATTTCTTGATACTTATCTGAGGCTGGGTCAACCTGGGAGCCCCTGTACATTTTTACAATCCACCACGCTGGAGATCTGAACCCAGGACCACCAAGCTGGCAGGCAGACACCTGGTCACTAAGCTACCACGGTTTCCTCCCTTACATGTCTGATTTGCAAACATCTTCATGACATGATTACTTACTTCCACATTGTTCACAGCTGCAGCTGGAAATGAAGCTCACTTTAATCCTCGTCTGTTGACCATCAGTGCAGTTAAATGTGACAGATGTCACATCGAAAGCAGCCTTGCAACATTTGCAGCTTGATTGTGTGTTAAGTTCAAAGATGCCTGAGTCTTCATTGTAAATGTTGGACATGGTAGCATCTGTACTAGTACCACAGGTGCCAACACATTGCTGGTGAAAAATATTGAGTTAGTTATTATCTAATTATATGTTTCTTGTCTAATCTTATGCATCATCATCTTTTTATCTAACAAATTAAACTTCTTAGAAGATAACTTAAGCATAATAAACTTATCTAATATGACATGTATAGAAACATAATATCCCATAGCATGTTGTATAAATATCTATTTATCTTATGATATACGTGGCATAAGCTGATTATCAAATAATATATGTGGCATAAACTTACTATCTAATAAAATATCAGTCCCATACTTTTTAATTAGAAAATGTAAAAATAAGAAGGCAATAAGGCTGCAGTGACATCTATTGGATCATAGCTAGTGACTGAGGTGACAGTGAGGGCAGAAGCAGAGGCAGGGAAAGAAGCTGGATTTTCTATGTTCAGTTGCGGTGCAGTGATAATGTTGGCAGATGCACCAGGTGCACAATGTTCACCTCCCTGAGGGTGGGATGGTTTCTGAGTAGATACAATAGTGATGTCAATATGGGATAATTACGATACACAGAATGTCTTGAAGGTGGATATGCAAATGCATAACAAAGAAAAATGGAGTCACGACCTAGGTTGGTCCGATCCATGAGAGTATAAAGGAGATAAAGGGGCCAAAACATTCAGCAAGGGGGACTTCTTATGATGATTGAAAGTCACTTGTTATGCTTGCTCTTTGGCATACTGCTGTGGCATAAACTTCCTGTCTAATAACATATATGTCACACACTTCTTATCTAAAAAAAATATAGTAGAAACTGTCCATCCCACAAAAAATACCATCAACTTCTTACCTAATGATATATATGTGGCAAATACATCTTATCTAATAATATATATGTCATACATATTATCTAAAATACATGTCATATACCTTATTGTTAACTACTAGACCACCTATTTTGTGTCAAAGTCTTCCATAAAAACTACTTGACTACCTATTTTATTTGAATAACGAAGACACAAACAATAGATTGCACGATTTATTGCCCGGCATATTTCGCTGCATCTCGTCAGGTACATACTGCAGAAATCGCACAACTTACGTGAATTAATTAGATAAATCCTTCAAACTGAAATATACACATGTTCGCACAGTAATGTCGATTGTCTACCACGGTAATTTTAAACTGACTAACATGTCTTTCTGCTTACACAAGGACGGCTTACCCATTCAGGTTTAAGGCATTCTTCAGAGTTTTAAATTCCTCTGTCAGTGTGTCCTGGGTGCATATCTTCCTAGCACGGTCAAACAGGGTCCATACTAAGCCCCGTTTGTACTGGACAGGTGCGAAGCTCTGAAAATTTAAGTATTGGCCAGTCCATGTTTCTTTGCGGTACACCGATCTTTGAATTGTGCCATCTGCTCTACGTCTCATTAGGATATCTAGAAACGGCAACGCTTCGTTGTGTTCGTGTTCCATAGATAAAGAGATGTTTATATGTGTCTCGTTCATTGCGGCCTGGAACGACGTTGCTTGTAGCTCGTCTGTGGTGATAATTAGTATATCGTCCACGTAACGACGGTAAAAGGCCAAGTTATTGATTTCTGAGGATCTCTTTTCTTCTAAGTGTGCCATGAAGATGTCCGCTAGAATAGGTCCAAGTGGGCTCCCCATGGCCACTCCGTCAATTTGGCGATACGACTTGTTTAGAAAGTTGAATTGTATGTTGGCAGTACATAATTTTAATAGCCTCTCTAGAATAGCTGATGGTATGCCTAGTTTTAGTTGTTTGTCTTTAATGCGTTCACTTATTATATTCACGGTCTCATCTAATGGAACGTTGGTGAATAAAGAGGCAATATCCATGCATGCCATGTGTTTGTTGTTTATGTCCATGGTATCCAATAATTCCACCAGTTCGAATGTATCCCTGAGTGTTCTTGGATCGAAGGACTGTCGTACTGGCTTTAAAATTTCAGCTAGCCATCTCGCCATTTGGTGTTGTGCCGAGTTAACCATGGAAAGGATCGGTCTTAGTGGGATGCCGGGCTTGTGAAGCTTGGGTAGACCGTACATCTGAGGTGTGTGGGAGCCACGCGGTGTGAGCGTTTTTGCAGTGGCCTCACTGATGAGTCCTGCATTCACAAGTGACTGGATTTCTTTCCTCATTTTTGCATCCAGGTCCTCCGACTTGTTGACTGTTTGCTCTACTCTGAATTTAGATGCGTCTGATAATATATCATCCATTTTTCTCTGGTAGTCTGATATGTCCATCAGTACTGCACCACTCCCTTTGTCAGGTTTCAATATTACAAGGGTTTTGTTGGCCTTTAACGCTTTTAAGGCAGTAAGGTGTTCATTGGTCAGCGGACATGTCTGTTTAGAGGGGGTTGTGCGATACTGGTGTTCTAAATCTACCAGTTTGGCCTTCAGCCACCCGACTGACTCAGCAGATGTAGGTGATAACTTGGAGACTTGATCAAACAACATGTCAAATTGTGCTTGCGACTCAACACGGTTACTGTGTTTGGGCTTTATGCAGAATTTTAATCCGTATGCAAGGGCCTCCGTTTCAATGTTGTTGAGTACGTACGACGATAAGTTCCTCACATATTTCTCTGGGTTGTCTAGTACTGACGTAGTTATCTTTTCAGTGCTCAGTGATTTGTTGAGGCGAGCATTCTCTGCGATTTTCACCTTGTACACTGTTTCTGTACAGAATTTGGTGAACTTCAAGTAGCCATACAAGCTCAATTCTTTGGTGACGTAGTAGGCAGAACTGTGTGTGCGCTTGAGGTTGGCCAGTTTAGACTGGGTTTCTTCTATCTGGTTTTTTGTCAGTCGTCTCAGGTTTTTTCTTGTTGGACATATTCTGTCCGCCCTGAGAGATCTGAAATACCGGTGAGGGAATATTCCCGTCTTTAGGCATTCCTCGAGAAATCTCAATCGACACTCCTGTACCGATATTTTACACTTCAGCTTGAGTAATCCATCCAATCGCTTCACTGTTGATAATGGAAGGCGACGTTTCAGAAATTCAAAACAATGTTTTCCCGTGATGAATTTGAATAACGTTGTACCTGACGAGATGCAGCGAAATATGCCAGGCAATAAATCATGCAATCTATTGTTTGTGTCTTCGTTATTCAAATTCATCATGGGAAAACATTGTTTTGAATACATATTTTATGTCAAGTCTTCCATAAAAACTACTTGGCTACCTATTTTGTGTCAAAGTCTCCCATACAAACTACTTGGCTATTTTCTCAGAGACTCTTGGAGGTCGTTGCTGGAGCTATGGAGTTCATACTTTGTGCAATGCTTTCAGCAGGCTGCCCTGCAGAAAGAGACCAAGCCATATGAGATAGATCCCAGTGCAATAAAGTTGACCCTCTTGCCTTTTAGGCCCTTTTTAAAATATGTCTCAAAGTCTTCCCTGCAGAATACTCAGTCACCTATGTTGTCTCAAAGTCTTCCATACAAACTACCTGGGGTTCAGTCTTCCACACAAACTACTACCTGGGGTTCAGTCTTCCACACAGACTACTACCTGGGGTTCAGTCTTCCACACAGACTACTACCTGGGGTTCAGTCTTCCACACAGACTACTTGCCCACCTATTCTGTCTTAAAGTCTTCCACGAAGATTACCTGACCCCTTTTCTGTCTCAAATCTTCCATGCAGACTACCTGGCCACCTATTCTATGTCTGTCAACTTGGTCACAAACTACTTGGCCACCTATTCTATGTCAGTCTTCCACTCAGACTACTTGGTCACAGACAACTTGGCCATCTATTGTCTTAAAATCTTTCAGAAAAATTACTCTGCCACCAGTCTTCCATGCAGACTACTCAACTACCTATTCTGTCTCAGTCTTCCATACAGACTACTTGACCACCTATTCTGTCTCAAAATCTTCCTCACAAAAATACCCACGTGGAACTGGAGTTCAAGCCTCTAAACACAACCTTCAGGAGTGGCGAGCTTACAGAGATGTACATTGTCAGACATGACCACAGCATTTTTAACATTTGTGTAGGTAAGTATTCATGGGAAAGTGATACAATAGTTTGCTCAAAGCTGAGACATCCGGTTGCTATTTCTTACAGTGTGGATGTACAACTGTTCTGCCCAATACTGTAAACAAAATCTTGCATGACCTTAGCAGAACATTGCAATCAACCTCAGGTGAATTTTCTAGGCAATTTTACATCCAGTAGTTTACCATTGCTTTCTGAAAGAGAAGTCAACATTTAAGTCCCAACTGAACGTGTTGGGAATGAACCCACTACTACAACATCAGCACACAGGAAGTTTAAGACTGAGGGTTCTTAACCTTTCAGCCATGCTGACCACTATCCACTACTGTAAATGTATGTAAAACTTAACTTGCTGCTTAAAACATTTAGGAATGTGGTCTTAGGCCTATCACTGGTGCTAATGTAAGTCTTATATGAATTTTACTATCCTTACACCATGTAGATTTTACTTACACGAATCTCAAGAAGTTCAGATTGACACAGTCCGTGGTTAGATGTATTCAGTTTCAGTATTTCTTTTCCAGTAGCTTCGTATTGACACTTCTTGGGTCTTTCTAAGCATACTGGGCAGCATGCATTGTCTGTTGTAACTTGCTGATGAGTTTCCTGAAAGATTATTAAAGAGTTGAAGAATTAACTCACTTTGTACTAAGCGATTCATCATATGTTTATGAGTTACTTCTTACACGACCAATACACCTTCAGTTTTCTTAAATTCTATACTTTTTAGCAATTATTACTTGCACCAGCTCTTTTCTAGATATTGCCTAAACCAGTGGTTCTCAAACTTTTTTGGCCCATGCCCCCCTTCACCATATGTTGAGAATGTCATTCCTCCCCTTTTGTATTTCCTTCCTATAAATCCCCCCTCCCCCCACCCTGCCCCTACATAGTATATGTAAAAATGGAAGCTAACTTTAATAACACATTCTAGAACAAGTTTAGGCATCTACATAAAACGTGATTAGTGGGTCTAATTACGTTACAAGATTAATATCAGAAGGACGAGGAGTACAGAACCGTAAAGTATGGAGGAAAAAAACAATATCAGGTAATCGGTTCTTGTATTAACGCGATCTTGAAATAATCTTCATTCCCCCCATGGAAACTCTAAAATCCCCCCCCCCCCCCCCCCCCCCCCCCCGGGGGAATTCCCCACTGGTTGAGAATCACTGGTCTAAACTGTTTCTTCCTTAGTTGTTTGCTTCTTCTTCAATTATAACTTCAGTGCTATCTCTATGTTATCATTTTAAAATAATAGCTGCAGGGATTTAAAGACTTAACTAGGACTAAAAAAATAGTGTTGCAGAGAAAAGGCACATTATGAAATGATAATAAAATCATTTAAGTCTATTATTACATCCAGTATTAAGATGGTGTGGCCATGTTGAGCAAAAAGGCATAGGTGACATATATGGAGCATGTCTAAGGTACAAAAAGGCATAGGGGACATATATGGAGCATGTCTAAGGTACAAAACCTTGAAAGCATCCATGAAAATATAGAAGGACAGTTTGAAATTAAACCTAATATCATTGGCTGTCATGGAATGAAATGACATCATCAGAGGTGGAGGGAAATGGAAACAGATTGTCCTTCTGGCAAGAGCCTTATAGACTCAGGATACTGGAAAGAAGAAGAAGAAGAAGAGGAGAAAGAAGAAGCAGTAGAATTTTAAACAGAGGCAGCCATGCAAGTTGAAGTAGCAGCAGTAGATGTTGAAGCAGAGGCAGTTGTTGGTGTTACAGCAGGGGCAGAGGAGGAGAAGGAGGAAGAAGATGAAGAGGTGGAGGAAGAAGATGAAGAAGGGGCTGATAAAGATGATATAGTAGTAAGGGACGCAGATGTGTTTCCAAAGCACCAGGGCCAGGTTTTATACTGGCCAAGACCTACTAACATGTCCTAGTCGTGCGTTCTGGGCAACAGGAACCTTCGGGGTCCAGGCTAACGTAGTAGGATCGCTGATTCTTCCGAAGTCGGAGAGTATCTGCCTGCATGGCGAGGAACCACTAGTCTGCACACCAATAAGCCAGACATGGGACAACGGATACTCACGCAAACCTCAGTCCGGTATGACATCACACTGATGTTGGACAACAGGACGTCTTCATTAAACATACAGGACTTCCCACTGGAGTTCACAGCCAGCGAACGCAAGCAAGCAGCAAGCATATAGTAGTAATAATAGTAGTAATAGTAAAAGTAGTAGTAACAGGAGGATACACCAGCCTTAAAGGTCTCGCATACAAAGTGTTTGAATAGAACAGAATAATTTCTTTAGCACATATTGTCAAAACATATTACTTATGTGCCATGTAAAAGAATTACTTACATTGTTGCAGTTATCGATGGCTTCCTTGCATTCTGGTGTTTGGTCATGAGGAATACACTGTTTTATTCCATCTACACAGTAGCATTTCTCAGTGCAGTCCTCATTTATCCAAGTGTCTATAGATAATATAAATTTATATTACTGCATGCACCAATTTCACACAAATCATGGTGGTTTTGTGGTTAATGTGCTTGCTTGGAGTGCTCTGGGTTTAATCTTCAATAGTGTTGGATAGTCAGGAAGGGAATTCATTGTTTTGAATTTAGTCTTAGATTGTAACTACATCATAGAGCACCAAATTGACCACACATGACATATCATGCATTATGACATGTTTAACTTTCTGAATTAATCACCAGCTGTACAAGTGTTCTTGAGGAGATAGGTAGCCGCTTATTAAGTAGCTGGCTGTCCCAGACACCCACTCTAGGGATATCCATGGTAAGTTTGCTGGATGCAGGGATTATATACTTCTGCTGTATGCAGGTGTCTTTATCATTTTACTCCAAAAAGGAGGTTATGATTTACACAGCATTGTCAGTATGATAGTTGACAGATGGTGGTGTGTGAACTGTTTACATTGGTTTCATACAACATAAATCAGTATAATAGTTGACAGATGATGTGTGAACTGTTTACACTAGTTTCATACAACAGAAGTCAGTAAAATAGTTGACAGATGGTGGTGTGTGAACTGTTTACATTGGTTTCATACAACAGAAGTCAGTATTGTGTGAACTGTTTACATTGGTTTCATACAACAGAAATCAGTATAATAGTTGACAGATGATGTGTGAACTGTTTACACTAGTTTCATACAACAGAAGTCAGTAAAATAGTTGACAGATGGTGTTGTGTGAACTGTTTACACTAATTTCATACAACAGAAATGAGCTTAATAGTTACAAATCTGCAAATCAAAGTATGCCAAATAAGACATTATTTAATTTGTTTTTATCATCAGAAAGTTGTTAGTTACTAATTATCTAGAAGTTAACTAGGGGGTTGAACCCCCTACCTTGCCATCAGTGAACTGGAAGTATCAGAGGAAGTGTTCTTATCATTTTGGCCACGTCAACCTTTACTTATTGCCTAGCAGTTACTGTCTAGCAACTGTTCACAACTCAACAAATTCCTTTAAAGTATGGAGAGTATGATAGATCAAATGATGGTTGTAGCTCAATATACACATACCTGCATTCATACACAGGGTCATATTAAAAATAAATAATATTGAAAAATAATTTTACACATGTCAGGTGTCTAATAACATTAAATTATATTGTATCAACATAATAAACATCATTGACTATCATTTTGTTAATATTTTGTATGAGATTTTAATTTCATTTGTCTGAAGTCTCACATTTATATACTGGTTTAATTGATAGAATATCATAGCATTTTTATATATTCAATAGTGCAATTGATGACAACTTACTGTCTGGCTTTATCTGGCAAGATACATTTCCATTGTAGCATTCACTGTTAAAGGGAAATAATATAAATATATGAACTGAATGTTGCAAAGATTAGCAACAGAAAGAATTAACTGTGAAATGACAAAAAAATACCATTACAAACATGATACAGAAGGAATGGGATATTTTGTTACAATTACAGCCAGAACGGGGTGGATATGCTATGTGGGGGTATTACGCTGACTGAGACCTTCTCCTAGTGGTGCATCAAAGACACTAATTTGGCAAATAAAAGGTACATTTGCACATAATCTCCATTATGATGATGGTTGAGAAGATGAAATATTTTGCACACTGTGAGGCTCACAGAAAATCACAGTAGCTTCCAATGATAATAATTGATGGTTAGCACTAATGCTTTGCATGGACAGTTCATAAGTATTCGAGTTGCTGGTCTGGACAAGTCTTCACCATAGATGGGAATTTTATCATTGTCTATTGGCATGGACCAAGTATTCACCAGAGATAGGAATTCTATGATTGTCTACTGGCATGGACCAAGTATTCACCAGTTATGGAAATTCTATCAGTGTCTACTGGCATGGACCAAGTATTCACCAGTGATGGGAATTCTATCATTGTCTACTGGCATGGACCAAGACTTCACCAGTGATGATAATTATATAATTTCTGTCCAGAGTTGACACTTGAAAATGACAAGATTCAAACAACGATCAGAACAAAGTGTAAACTAAAGGTTTGTAATCTATATCTATAAAACACAATGTATGTCTGTGGGGATGTATTTGATGCGTTCGATAACGGTCCATCCGATTGAGATGACATTTTCTACACATCTTCTTTTCATTCCCATGCAACCAACTGTCATAGTTTTTTTTATTGTACAATCAGCTATTTACTTACTAAAATTTAATAATTAAATTATATGACTAACATAAGAAATAATATATAAAGGGACATAACTTTTAGTAGCATTGCTATATCTTAGGTTAAGTCCCCTGGCTATAGATAGATAGATAGATAGATCTGACCCGATAGATAGAGAGGGTGGGATAGACGGAGGGAGAGACGGACGGGCGGGCGGGCAGGCAGACAGATAGATACATAGACAGATAGATAGATAGATAGATAGATAGATAGATAGATAGATAGACAGACAGCCGGGTCATCAGACAGACAGACAGTCGGTAACAGGAGCTTATATGACTACTTATATGAATTAAATGAGATACTCCCCACCAGGAGCTGGGCGAAGCCTGGCCGGGTCAGACAGACAGACAAACAAGCAGACAGACAGACAGATAGATCCCCACCAGGGCCTGGGCGAAGCCGGGCCGGGTCAGCTAGTACTATTATAAATATAACTTGAATATGATTCAGTATTGTTAGTTACTCTGGCATCCCAGGTATTCACAACATTCGTCTCAGGAATAACATCTCCATTGCTTCCAAGCTGTTCCTAAGTGTTCATTCATGGTCTATGATTAACTACTGGACAGCAAAACAGATTCTATATAACATTTCATTACTGCCTTTCTGACATCAAATGATAGTGACTTATTGCTTTACCTATTTTTCATTTTCTGAAATGTTTCTTTTGCTTGACCTATTCAGCTCTTAATCTCTGTCATACATCTTCCATCTTATGTTATAGTTGTCCCTAGGTTAGTTAGTTAGTTAGTTAGTCGCGGTTCCAACTTCACGGCAACGGGTCATCCCCATATTGCTCCGTTCCTGTGCCAGTGAATATCACAAAATGCTCATCACTGCCCCATGTGAACAATGGAATAGACAGGAGTGTCGGCAAGCCAACAGACCGCACAGGTACACTGTGCATAATGCCGCCGCCAGAATGCCAACACAAAAGTCCTCCACGAAAAATACAGTTCATCGTCGATGAAAACGGCAGTCACCAGAAAGACTTCATATGAACGTGGTTAAGTGGTTTGGTGTTCTCTTTTTCATTGATATAAACAGTGTTTCTGTTTTCTTGATGTTTATAAGCACAAATATAGGACATATGTTACTTTTAAAAATCTGTTGTTGCAGTTATTTACACCTCATGAACAGCATTACTATTCTCATCAGACGACAGTACAGGCAATATGATAATTTAATGACAATTTCATTATTATTTTGAAATGTGAAATACTTTGAATTGTAATGTATACCAACCATTCACGGCAGTTATCACCAAACACTTCTGCATGTTTGTATTTTTCATCTCCAAAATCACATGGACATTCTTCGGTGTTACACTCTTGAACTTGCACAGCTGGTTCATTACTGCAGTTACCTCCAGAGCCATATTTTTGCCTTAAAAAGATACAAGATAATGTTGTATTTAAATGTATTATCTTTGACTTGTGTATCTGACTTCATTCTCAGCCACTGAGATGCAGCTAAAATCATTAACAAAATACGATGGTATTTTATGTTTACACTGCTATATAAAGTGGTAGCTCATTGCCTATTATTCTTGCCTAGTGGTCATTCATTCAAATCTGCATTGAGATGGGGATAAAAAAAATGCACGTGGGCTCCGGGTCAACCCAGCCTAAATTAGGTACCATAAAAAGTTCTGGAAAGCTGACCTGATACTGGCCACATCAATCATTAAGTGCCAAGTGGTCTATAAAAAGTTCTGGAAAGCTGACCTGATACTGGCCACATCAATCATTAAGTGCCAAGTGGTCTATAAAAAGTTCTGGAAAGCTGACCTGATACTGGCCACATCAATCATTAAGTGCCAAGTGGTCTATAAAAAGTTCTGGAAAGCTGACCTGATACTGGCCACATCAATCATTAAGTGCCAAGTGGTCTATAAAAAGTTCTGGAAAGCTGACCTGATACTGGCCACATCAATCATTAAGTGCCAAGTGGTCTATAAAAAGTTCTGGAAAGCTGACCTGATACTGGCCACATCAATCATTAAGTGCCAGGTGGTCTATAAAAAGTTCTGGAAAGCTGACCTGATACTGGCCACATCAATCATTAAGTGCCAGGTGGTCTATAAAAAGTTCTGGAAAGCTGACCTGATACTGGCCACATCAATCATTAAGTGCCAAGTGGTCTATAAAAAGTTCTGGAAAGCTGACCTGATACTGGCCACATCAATAATTAAGTGCCAGGTGGTCTATAAAAAGTTCTGGAAAGCTGACCTGATACTGGCCACATCAATCATTAAGTGCCAGGTGGTCTATAAAAAGTTCTGGAAAGCTGACCTGATACTGGCCACATCAATCATTAAGTGCCAGGTGGTCTATAAAAAGTTCTGGAAAGCTGACCTGATACTGGCCACATCAATCATTAAGTGCCAAGTGGTCTATAAAAAGTTCTGGAAAGCTGACCTGATACTGGCCACATCAATCATTAAGTGCCAAGTGGTCTATAAAAAGTTCTGGAAAGCTGACCTGATACTGGCCACATCAATCATTAAGTGCCAAGTGGTCTATAAAAAGTTCTGGAAAGCTGACCTGATACTGGCCACATCAATCATTAAGTGCCAAGTGGTCTATAAAAAGTTCTGGAAAGCTGACCTGATACTGGCCACATCAATCATTAAGTGCCAAGTGGTCTATAAAAAGTTCTGGAAAGCTGACCTGATACTGGCCACATCAATCATTAAGTGCCAAGTGGTCTATAAAAAGTTCTGGAAAGCTGACCTGATACTGGCCACATCAATCATTAAGTGCCAAGTGGTCTATAAAAAGTTCTGGAAAGCTGACCTGATACTGGCCACATCAATCATTAAGTGCCAAGTGGTCTATAAAAAGTTCTGGAAAGCTGACCTGATACTGGCCACATCAATCATTAAGTGCCAAGTGGTCTATAAAAAGTTCTGGAAAGCTGACCTGATACTGGCCACATCAATCATTAAGTGCCAAGTGGTCTATAAAAAGTTCTGGAAAGCTGACCTGATACTGGCCACATCAATCATTAAGTGCCAAGTGGTCTATAAAAAGTTCTGGAAAGCTGACCTGATACTGGCCACATCAATCATTAAGTGCCAAGTGGTCTATAAAAAGTTCTGGAAAGCTGACCTGATACTGGCCACATCAATCATTAAGTGCCAAGTGGTCTATAAAAAGTTCTGGAAAGCTGACCTGATACTGGCCACATCAATCATTAAGTGCCAAGTGGTCTATAAAAAGTTCTGGAAAGCTGACCTGATACTGGCCACATCAATCATTAAGTGCCAAGTGGTCTATAAAAAGTTCTGGAAAGCTGACCTGATACTGGCCACATCAATCATTAAGTGCCAAGTGGTCTATAAAAAGTTCTGGAAAGCTGACCTGATACTGGCCACATCAATCATTAAGTGCCAAGTGGTCTATAAACATACGAGCTAGCACCATATGCCCAATGCATGGTAAAGGATCATTTAAATTTTTTTGTTTTGTTTTAAATGGATGTATAAAACTTATTTAGCTTTATTTGTTTGCTTCTTCTTCTTCTACTTAGCCATTAGGCATTGTGGGGGTGGGGGTGGGGTGGTGGTAAGGGGTAGGGGGAATTGATATTCCATTTGTCACTGGATATTATTATTAACTGCTTTCAGAAAAGTCACAAGCATTTGGTTCTAGAAGAAATAAGTTCCATACCGGTTTGCTAGACCAGACATAGGTTCGTCATTATTTGAACAGATAAGCACATGATTTGCAAAACAGGATACAAGGACCAAAGATGTGTCAGAAAACTATTATATTTTATACGTCTGTAAAAACCTACTTCTCAAATAAATTATTTTCTCACTAAAACTTGGCATAAAAATATATTTTAATAACGAAGCCACAAACAATATATAGCATGATTTATCGCCCGGCATATTTCACAGCATCTCGGGTACATACTGCAGAAATCACACAACATAAACTAATTAGATAAATCCTTCATGCTGAAATATACAGCACACATATTCATACAGCGATTTCAATTGTCTACCACATATATTCTAAACTGACTATGATGTCTTTCTGTTTGCACAAAATTGGTCTCTGTAAATTAAAGGTGATTGCTTCTGCCAGCTTTAACATGCAACCATTTTGTGTGTTAAGACCTGATCATTCAGGGCCACATTGATTGACGGATGTCAGTCGTGGTGATCAGGCAAACTTTGAGCTATAGCCTACAATGGGTAATGTTGTGATATTCTAGTATGATAATTTGGTCGCGTCTATCATGAGCCGTGTGGTCAAGTGGTTACACACCCACCTCACATGCCAGTGATCTGGAGTTAAATTCTGGGTTCAGTCAGGGATATGCACTACTGACGAGCTCAAATGAGAGCGAAACTCAAGTCTAGTGCTTCCAATCCGATGTGAACAAGGTTCGTACCGGAATATGATCAGCGTTGCCAGTAGGGGGTTGTGCTCAATCATCAATTAAACATACAAATTAGCATACATCCAAAAGAAGATGTGGAAGATCACCACTGAAAAAAAAAAATCAACCTGTATCTCAAGGCTAAAGGCAGTGAGGTCACCTCAGGGAATTGCATTATAATCATGTGTTCTACAGGTGTACAGTAATGCTGGGAGATAGCATGCTGTTCGTATACACAATGGAAATAAAAGGTACTCATATCTCTAATTTGGAACTCACCTAAGTCTTTTTTGTGTTCCTGCTCCACATGTCTGTGAACATTCCGACCACTCTGACCAAGGTTCAATATTACAACCTGAAATGATAATTTATGTATAAATTTAATAATAATTTATTTATTTATAGATTAAATGAAAACTTATTTATAGTTTAAATGATAATTGATCTAAAATGAAAAGATACTAATCATGTATATCCTAAAGCAAGTTCTACAAGAAACCGTAAATTAAAACCGTAAATTGATTCAAGAAATTAGATGTAGATAGACAAGATCTTTTGAGCACATTATGAGAAATGAACTAGATAAGAAAACGGTGAAAGAAGAGAGATAAATATCTGGTTGGCTTGGCCATATGGCATAACTGAAACAAGAACATTCAACTGATCCTAGACACTGGTGATCGTGTGAGATGGTCACCCAGCAACGCCAATGCTTATTGACGTGGCACATAATGATGACATTCTAAAGACAGTGAGTAATTGAATGCATATAAAACAAGCAGTGGATGTTGGAATGAAACATCAGTGTTTTTCATAACTTGAAGTTGACACCATGAAGTACTCTAGATTTCATTAATGTAAAATATATTGTAATAAACAACGTGTACATTTATTGACACCATACTGCCATTTCTATTTAACACTGACATGATGAATAACAGAAAACTTGACAAGAACTGACAGTCACATGTCATTTCTGGGACATTGCCATCAACCCCAACCCCAGGTTAATTTTCTAGGCAAGTTTACGTTCAGTAGTTTGCCAATGCATTCTGAACAGGAAGTCAATGTTGAAGTCTAACTGACCGGTGTAGGGAATGAACCCCATACCCTGCCTTCAGCACACTGTGCATCAAGCCGTGTGGCCACGCTGACTTCTTGAGCTAACAGTAATGTCATTAAATAAGACAAGAGTGATAGAGCACCTCATAATGTGTTATAAGATATAAGGGAAGCAAGAAAGGAAAATATAAATGTAGAACAAATAATATTGAAGGAGCTGATATTTGAAAAGAAAATCTATTGATAAGAATCATTTTGACTTGGTTATAATGGCAACAATACATACACTAGTAGTAGTAGGAGATACTACGTTATTTAAAAGAATGGTGGCGTATGATTTACTTACAGTCAGGACGTGGATCACAATGAATTCCACTGTTTGTACATTCGCTGTGAAAGGTTAAAAAAAAAATACAGTGCTTCAGTATGAAAAATATAATAGAAATCAAAGCTAGAAATGAAAGTCAAGACATAAGTCTTTATATATCATATTAAGTTTCCCATCTTGGGTCATTTGTGTGTGTTATAAACATATTCAGCTGATTTACACTGTCTCCCCACGTGTGTGTATTTATATTGAATCATGTCCATGTTGATTAAAAGATCGCAGGTAGAGGGGTCAATAAAATCTTTAAGAATTAATTTCACTTTTTTTCAAATCTACATTGCTCATTATTTCTTCAAAGTTTTCATTTCTGTTTTTTATATCTGCATTCACTATACTCATCACAAATGCTGGTATATGTAGTATTGTGAAATCTGGAACTTTTTCCCCTCAGTGATTCTTCTTTATTTTGGAGGAATATATGTAAATCTGGCCGGTCTCCCTGGTCGAGGGGTTAGCAGCTTTCTCCGTAACCCCGAATACTCTTGTGGTTGACGTGAGCGCATGAGAATTAGAAGTGGTTCGAGTTACGCCAGTGACTTATGAGAGTATGGGAATCAACATACAGCTGAAAGATGCTGATGTTGACTGCAATATCCTGAAACAGGATGGAAACGTGGAAAAAAAAAATATGTAAAGCTGGATAGGAATCTGTTTTATACTTCAAATACTGAGTTCCCTAAATCAATTCTATTATTTTTCTTATATCATATCTTGTTCCTTAACACTTGTTCACGTTTTGACATCTTCATGCTCTAATAAAACATTGCTCGTCTGTTCAGTTATTTCATTTAAAATCTGTTGAACATCTGCCAGGGTGTCAGATATCTGTTGAATATCTGTCAGGGTGTCAGATATCTGCCGGACATCTGTCAGGGTGTGAGCTATCTGTTGAACATCTGTCCAGGTGTCAGATATCAACAGATAGATTTATTTCTGTGTAATTATTTTCTGCTTCAAAAGCTATACAGGCAAAACTACTTGAGTGAATAAAGAGTCACTTATTTGATGCAATTATTTCTCTGTAAACATTTTATCTTTACATTAACATTTTATTGTCCAGATTAATTCACTGATTTACACACAATCTTTTCAGTATAAACATCAAGGTATGTAACACACAGTTCAGCATACTTACCAAGTTAAACAAGTTGTGCTTGTATTTTGTTTATAACCTTGTGGCAATGGTCTACCATTGTCATCAATGCAATCACATTCATCTTCTGGGGTGCAGTCACCCTTAGCATTTCTGAAACCCATAATTTCAAACTGTAAAGAAAACTGATTTAATACATAAAATACAAAATATGAGTCAAAAATTATAATGTCTTTTAAATTTCTTTGAAAAACTATCATTTTCTGTTTAACATTTCAATTCTGACAGACAGACAGACAGGGCAGGCAAATAAGCCTGCACACACACACTAAATCACATTGTTATCATCTAAAGTTATCTACTTAACTTTGGAATTCCAAAATATAAATTTTATTTTAATGCTATTAGGGCTCTTCCTTTGAATCTAATTAATTTGTAAAAATAATAATAACAAACATACACTTTTACCATTATTTGTAAAACTGTATTATTGTCTTTACCATATTTGACATATCATTTATAATACACATCTTTATCATCATTCATCATCTGTATAGTTGTAACTTCATCCTTGTAATGTTTGCGGGATTTGTATCCACGGACAAAGAATCTCTGAATTTCTGTCACATGGATTTCTTGAATGTGGAAGATACTGATGTTATTCTCCCTGAGGAATTCTTGAAACCCTGGCTGTTTGTAGATGACTGTGTGAGTTTCACAGTGTCTGGGTAGCATTTTCTGTCTGCAGTCTTCCATAGTCTTTCTATATCCTGATGAAACCCACAAGGTAGAAGCATGATTTATTTGCAGACGTATCCTTTCCCCATGGCTTGAACTTACAGTGGCCCATGTTGGCATGATGTTACCAATGTACAAAGTATTTCAGGGGGTAGCAATGCCATATTTCAGATAAACGCCATCAGTGGGTGTTCCATAGAAGCAGCCTCATCCAGTAGGGAAAGTCATGTGCCCCAGATGACTCAGGACCATCAGAATGCATTGAGTACACAAGATTTCCTATGCTTAGAGTACTGACATGGAATGTTTGCAGAAAGAGTTAATACATTTTATCTTCTAGTCATTCATACCTCCTGTATCCATGTTTGCAAACACAGCCTTCGTCCTCACAAGATTCATCATCAATATGTTGGTCACATGATGAGTTCTGCATGTAAGATGCACAAGACTCGCTGCACATAGTGTACTTTGTAATGCAGTCTGTAGAAACTTCGTTTTCGTCACACTGATATGGAGTCGTAGCTGTTGGTGGATAAAGGAATGCTTCAGTTTTCATGCATCATTTCACAAATTTAATGAGAACTGTTTAGAAGGGGAAATACAGCAGTCTGGAGAAAATTCTTTCTTATTTTGTAGTAAATTAAAATGAAACATTGTTTTCATTTCATTAAAAATTTTTTATTTCATAAACTGAAGAATGTTTCATGTTTGTCAAGGAATATGAGAGAGAGGTTCTTAACAGCTATACAGAACTAAATGTCATGCAAGGAAGTGAATCATGGACAATTAACAGAATAGTGAGCAATTATTTGCAGGCCAGAGAGGTATGGTTGTTTAGAATAATAAAAAGGAGTTAAAAGAAAAGATGATCAACTTCATAGCACCAGGTGTTATTCCATCTAGCTTATATACAGAGTAAAATGATGAGACGGATCCATGGTGGTGCAGTTGCTAGCATATTTACCAGCAGCATGATGGTTGATGTTCACATCCCCATTGAGGCAGGTATTTTTAAAAGTAGCCTAGCCAGGAAATGTTCTGGGAAGTAAAGGCGGTTAGTGTGATACTGACCACATCAACCACCGAATGCCATTTGGCCTATAAAAATCAACCACTGAATGCCAGATGGCCTATAAAAATCAACCTTTGAATGCCAGTTGGTCTATAAAAATTTGCCCAGTACTCCACAAGGTGGGGAAAAAGAGTCCTTTAATTGACTGACTAGAATGAGAGACTGATGTGTTGTGGTATTGTGGTATGAAACAGCGCTGTTTGTTGTTGCGTCTGCTCACTTTCAACTTAAGCATACCTCACATATATGCTGCTGCTACTACTACTACTACTACTACTACTACTACTACTACTACTACTACTACTACTACTACTACTACTACTACTACTCATAGTAGCAATTGCTACAATTAGTGAGTGCACTTGACTGATTTTTGCGTGTGGGTTAACTTTCCTTATTGCCAAGGTCCCCTGCCATTAGGCGATCCAATTCTGACTTTTGAGGTTCTTGAAATTTATGTCCCCAGGTCAAGGATGAGGAGACAACATTGAAGTCCATCTGACCGGATAAACCATGCGTAGCGACAAACAGAATATAATCTGCATGATTTTTCTTGTCATTTCGATGCTGTGTACAATTACATTTTATGGCGCTGTTTGTGGGGGACAAACATTAAAGAAGTTATTTTGATTATCTTTCTCATGTTCCTCAAAACTTGAGTAGCTTAGAACTATCACTAAAATGAACTCAGTGTTAAGTATGAGTCACAACACTTCAAGTTCTCCTTCCCTGACAGTTTCTGTGATGATATGTTTTCTGTGGTGATTTGTTTTCTGTGGTAATTTGTTTTGTTTTTTTGTGTGGCAAGGCTAGATGACTGACAAGCATTAGCTCCTATAGATTATGACAGGAGAAACTCACCCCAGTGCCAAAGTCTGCAGCACAGATGATCTCACTTGATAATGGTTAGAAGCTGCTTCATGAGTAACTAAATAACTGATAACAATATGATAAAAACGTTTTTCTTACTTGTAGGGCAATAACCACAAACTTGAGTCTGGGAAGTATTAAAATTTTCTTGTCCGCAGGTTTCTTCACAACCTTTACATGAGCGGGTGCGCTCTTGCCTGCAGTTCAAGCATGAACCCCAAGGTGACCATGGACTAGGGCAGTTCTCAGGTGCTGAAGATCATGGAAATCAAATTAGTATATAATTTCAGTTATAAACGAATGAGAGAAACAAGAATTACATTTTCTAGATGAAACATGACCTGATATTTATGCAACATTGTCTTGAGGCAACCAGATCATAATTTAGACAGGATATTTCAAATATGATTAGTATAAAATACTATTAGTATTTTTGTATTTGTTTTTATCTTCTTGTTTGTGTATTTCTCTATTATACTCCTTCCATCATTCTTCTTAAGACTCCTTAGTGGAGTATAGACCTACAACCGGGCATGTCAAGCCCTTTGTATGCCAGTTCCTGATTGGCTGGATGTGTGATTCTTTTTCTATGGTGTGAAGTAGGCAGTCTCACACCAACTCTCTTTAGTCACCTTTTATGATCTGCACAGCAGGTTAGTGTTACTTTTCTCTGTCTCTCCTTTGGGGCTGTGTCAACACATCGGCAATCTCAGAGACCTGTTATTGCTCATTACAATTGGTCTAACCCCAGCGCCTTCTTCTTCTTCTTCGTCTTCTTCTGCGTTCATCCAGAGTGGTTTTTCAGACGTAATTGTGGTGTGTCCAGTTATGCACCCTCAGACCAACACATCCGACTTAGGTGGGCGTTTGTTGATCGGGTTAGCCTTCCTGGGTGTTTCTCACAGTTGTGGTGCCATCCACATCCCAGCTGGTCAAGTTAGAATGGTCGAAAACTTCACGGTCAGCCCGCAAGTTAAGGCAGGAGCTGTCCATGGACATTATCCACCATGCAAAGAGGCTACCATGATTGCAGAGCCAACACATAGCGCTCTGGTACTGGGCTCACCCAAGGAATCGCTACATCCTGAACATGGCTGCTGCGCACATTCTACTTCTTCGTATAGTCCATGTGGTGTGTCGTTGGTCATCATGTTTGTCCATAGTCCTCTGTCTCGTGTGTTGCCAATCATTTCTGATGCTGATGTTCCTCCATACCATGATCTCCTCTGTCTCATGTGTTGCCAATTATTTCTGATGCTGATGTTCCTCCATACCATGATCTCCTCTGTCTCGTGTGTTGCCAATTATTTCTGATACTGATGTTCTTCCATACCATGATCTCCTCTGTCTCGTGTGTTGCCAATCATTTCTGATGCTGATGTTCCTCCATACCATGATCTCAGACTGCCCAGCATCTTCTCTGTTGTTTGCCTGCTGAATCTCTTCCTCTACTCCGTTCCCATAGTGATGACATACTCCAGCTTTCCTTTTGTCAAGACATACCCAAAGAATGTGGACTGTCTTCTTCTGTAACCAGTTCTCTTTGTGAGTTCACTTCTTTTAAGATGTCTTCATTGCTCTTTCTGTCTGTCCATGGTGCTCTCATCATTTTTCTAAAACACCACATCTCTTCAACTTCCACATAATTCCTCAATAGTCTGATAACTGTCCATGACTCACTTGCATACATGAGAATTGGTTAAATATCTCTTAAGAACTTTTTTCTCGCCTCAACTGACACAGATAAATTGTAGAGAATATTCTTCATCTTGTGAATTGCTGCCTTTTCTTGGGCTGTTCTGCATTTAACTTCCTTCGTACATCTTCCAGTACTCAAAAACTTAAATACACTGACTTGTTTACTACATCTTCCTTCTGCTGTTATTAAAGTACTCAAAAACTTAAATACACTGACTTGTTTACTACATCTTCCTTCTGCTGTTATTAAAGTACTCAAAAACTTAAATACAATGACTTGTTTACTACATCTTCCTTCTACTGTTATTAAAGTACTCAAAAACTTAAATACACTGACTTGTTTCAGAATGATTCCATTCACATGGGTGTTGCATTAGGATATGACAATTGTTCTTTTTTACTTAGACCCCAAAAAATGGTTAATTAACTTTACAAAGTTTACTGCTCAGAAATGTAAGCTTACTTGTGCAAGTTTCAGGGACGCACGAAGCTGCTTGTGTTTGACATTCAGGGGGTACTCCATGCTCATTGAATGTTTTAATGACCTTTGCTTCTGTGCAGTCTCCTTCGCAAGATTCATCTGGGTTACTAGGACACTCCTCACAGTTGGTCTTATTGCATACAAGGCTGGTACCCACACAGTCACTGAGAACACAAATTCATGACTATTAATCCTTCACCTAATTGTCAATGATACATCTAGATTGTAAACACATTATACATTAGTAGAAATAACATAGGTTTGGTATTTACAATTGTTAGTCATACTTTTTCTGTTCTATTTTTCTGTTAGATGGAATATGCAGGATCTTTTTACTAACAAATTACAAGACATTATTAAAATTAGTGTGTTTCAAGAAAAGTTAAATCTTAATTATAAAAATCACATATGCTTACGGTCTCTGACATGTAAAAGGAATGAACGAATGAGCAAACAAACTATTTCCAGAAGGTTAAGAATTGAGCACTCAGGTCCATCTAGCATTCTGCCCTTTTGATCTCCCTGCTGTTATACATTATTTCATTCACATATAACTTATGAGGCTAATTTTAAACAACAATAATATATACATTAAAAGTTTTTAAAAGTATAGGAAATGTGCAATAATCATTAATACATGACTGATTAATACTAATAATTTTGACAAAGAAATCATAATTTTCTAAGGTTAGTAGCATGTTTATTATACAATTTTTTTTTTTTAGTACTAGCTATAATATGTTTGAATAACGAAGACACAAACAATAGATTGCACGATTTATTGCCTGGCATATTTCGCTGCATCTCGTCAGGTACATACTGCAGAAATCACACAACTTACGTGAAATTAACTAGATAAATCCTTCAAGTTGAAATATACACAATTTCGCACAGTAATGTCACTTATCTACCACGGTAATTTTAAGCTGACTAACATGTCTTTCTGTTTACACAATTCTGGCTTGCGTTGATAGATCATAATTGCTTCTGCAAATTTTAACAAGCGAGTATTTTGTGTTCTAAACAACACGCGAAATGCAGTGTCTCTGGACACAACGTGACCACTGGCGACAATGTGTCTGCCGATTGAAGACGCCGGGAGCTTCCGGTGTGTCGGCTCCTCGCGGCTAGCCACTCCTGTGTGTTGCATCTTGTTGACCCATTGAGGTATGTGTTCTGACACCCGTTTGTTAAGCTGTCTCTCCGTTCGACCAATGTAAACGGCCTGGCATCTACATGTGAATTGGTAAATACAATTGTTTGTGGCGTACAGAGGAACAGGCTCTTTGACTGTTGGTGTAGGAATGGGTACGGTTTTACATCTAATGACTGGAGTTGCCGCACAGAATGTTCGACCTACTGCTATAGTAAGCCGGTCTTGTAGACGTTGCATTACGTCATCACCTCGAAAGGTTAGCTGGATGAATACCTTGAGTTTAGGGACTGTAGTTACGTCTGCTTTGGGTTTGGGCTGTTGGCAATGGCGCTTTATAAATCCTGTGGAGTACCCATTCAGGTTTAAGACATTCTTCAGAGTTTCAAATTCCTCTGTCAGTGTGTCCTGGGTGCATATCTTTCTAGCACGGTCAAACAAGGTCCGCACTAAGCCCCGTTTGTACTGGACAGGTGTGAAGCTCTGAAAATTTAGGTATTGGCCAGTCCATGTTTCTTTGCGGTACACCGATCTTTGAATTGTGCCGTCTGCTCTACGTCTCATTAGAATATCTAGGAACGGTAACGCTTCGTTGTGTTCGTGTTCCATAGATAGAGAGATGTTTTTATGCGTCTTGTTCATTGTGGCCTGAAACGATGTTGCTTGTAGCTCGTCTGTGGTGATAATTAGTATATCGTCCACATAACGCCGGTAAAAGGCCAAGTTGTTGATGTCTGAGGATCTCTTTTCTTCTAAGTGTGCCATGAAGATGTCCGCTAGAATAGGACCAAGAGGACTCCCCATGGCCACTCCGTCAATTTGGCGGTATGACTTAGTTAGAAAATTGAATTGGATGTTGGCGGTACATAGTAGTAGTAGCCTCTCCAGAATAGGTGTTGGTATGCCTAATTTTAGTTGTTTGTCTTCAATGCGTTCCCTTATTATTTTCACTGTCTCCTCTAATGGAACGTTAGTGAATAGGGAGGCTATATCCATGGATGCCATGTGTTTGTTATTTATGTCCATAGTATCCAATAATTCCACCAGTTGGAATGTATCTCTGAGTATTTTTGGATCGAAGGACTGTCGTACTGGCTTTAACATTTCGGCTAACCATCTCGCCATTCGGTGTTGTGCAGAGTTAACCATGGACAGGATAGGTCTTAGCGGGATGCCGGGCTTGTGAAGTTTGGGTAGACCGTACATCTGAGGAGTGTGCGAGCCACGTGGTGTGAGCGTTTTTGCAGTGGCCTCACTGATGAGTCCCGCATTCACAAGTGACTGGATCTCTTTCCTCATTATAGCATCCAGGTCCTCTGACATGTTTACTTTTTGATCTATCCTGAATTTGGATTCATCTGACAATATTACATCCATTTTTCTCTGGTAATCTGACATGTCCATCAGTACTGTACCGCTCCCTTTGTCAGGTTTTAGTATGACGAGGGTTTTGTTAGCCTTTAACGCTTTTAAGGCAGTAAGGTGTTCGTTGGTCAGCGGACACGTCTGTTTAGAGGGTGTTGTGCGATACTGGTGTTCTAAATCTACCAGTTTGGCCTTCAGCCACCCGACCGACTCAGCAGAGGTAGGTGATAACTTGGAGACTTGATCGAACAACATTTCAAACTGTGCTTGCGACTCAACACGGTTGATGTGTTTAGGCTTTATGCAGAATTTTAATCCGTATGCAAGGGCCTCTGTTTCAATGTTGTTGAGTACGTATGACGATAAGTTCCTCACATACTTCTCTGGGTTGTCTAGTACTGACGTTGTTACCTTTTCTTACCGTTTATAATATGTTTGACATATAAAGATAGAAACATCAGATTTTAACATAAGTGGAAAGAAATAACAAGTATAATTGGTCTGACATGTCAGGAAACAAATACCAAATACAATATCTCTGACATGTAAGAGTATAAATATGAGATCTGATATGTCATACAATTAAAGTTAGAAATGCCAGATGTAATATGACTGACAGGTATGGTTAGAAATATCAGATCTAATATGTCTGATGTGTACACAAACTAGTGTATTACGGTGTAATAACATATTAGCGATATTTCAATTTTAAGTTAAATATTCTTGTCCCTCATCCCCCCCCCCCTCTCCCCCCCCCCCCCCCCCCCCCATTGATAAGCACTTTAGTTGAAATATTCACTTGTAGCTGGTTGTATCTTTCCTTTCGTCAAGCTTCCCAATTAAACTGTGTGTTTATTTATTGAAAATAACAAATAACAACTGCTTGGCACAAAATATCACAGTGGTTTAGAAAGAACAACAATGGAAAGTATCTTTCCCGGAAGATGATGATAATGATAGAACTATACTACTCTCAGATAAACACACACACACACAATATTTTTCTCATTATACCTCTCTCTCTCTCTCTCTCTCTCTCTCTCTCTATCTCTCTTTCACACATAGACTTTAATACTGGTGTAATTTGTATCTATCAAAAGATAACTTCACTTATGCACAAGCATTCACATTTCTCTACTTGCTTCAGACCTATGCTAGCCACTTAAATAATTCTCTGATAGCTCAGACATGATTCTAACAAACAAAAAGGTTAACTTATATATGTTTTAAAAAGCAAATTGCGAACATACCAGACATAACAATAACCTATGGCGACAGCTCCATTTTCCAAGAATCCTCTATTTTCATCACCATAGTAAATGGTGTTACCGTCGGTATCAACACCAAACTCCCCATCTAGAGGCAAGAAATCCAGTTCTTTTAGAACAGTCTCATCAACCAGCGCACAGAATTCTGGAGACAAAAGCAAGCATATGCATGATTACATTCAAATATTTTACATTTTGATTTCCTAAATTTTGTTTGCAATATGCTTTCTTATTTTGCACTTATCACATCATAATTGCTGTCCTCATCTTCATTGTCATCAAATGGCTTGCCAAATGAAATAAACTATCATAGCTCTTTCACATCGCATGATCTCAAACTGAATTATCGGATCGGGTACTGGCACCTTTCCATGTCATGATGAAAGGCTGTCAGTATGCTTCTGTCAACACCAACATACATGTACAAATGTGTACAGTACACATATGCATACCCACGCACACACAAACATGCATGCATACATACACGCACGCACACACACACACACACTCTCTCTCTCTCTGGAAGTTCTATAATGCGTTTGGTTTTCTGAAAGCCCTCAAAGTAAGCTTACATATATAATGTTATATTAAGTATAGAGAAAATGCAGCCTGAAGTAAAGCACTCACAATCTTTACAAGTTATCATCATCATCATCATGTGCCATGCCAATAAGGGTGGGCGGTCATAGTTCTCCATCTCACATGATCACCAGATTCCTGGACCAGGTCTGTGTTCTTCTCCTTCATATGCCATGTGACCAAGCCATCCAAGTATTTATCTTTCTGCCTTCCCCTTGCTTTTTTCCCATCAATCTTGCCTGCTGTCACTAGGTTTTCTAGTTTATTTCTCATAATGTACCCCAAAGAAAATCTTGACTGTCTATGTCTAACTTCTCTAATCAATTTACGCATTTCATTTGTTCCTTCTAGGACTTGCACATTCATTCTTCAGTCCACCCATTGTATTCTTGGCATTTTCTTCAGAACCACATTCCCCTTGCCATTCAATGTTTCTAAGCCAGTCTGCCTATTGTCCATGTTTCACATACATATAACAGTATAAGTTCTATGTAGCACTTCAAGACTGTTTTCCTTGAAGCTATTGACAACTATTTATTGATCAATATGTTTTTCATTTTGCTAAAGACTAACTTTGTCATAGCGATTCTAGCTCTAATCTCTAAAAGGCACACTCCATTAGATGTTTTGATTGTTCTGAGATAGTTGTACTGATTCACTTGTTAAAAAATTTTCTTATTTATTTGAATGTTGCACTGTGGTATTTCTTTCTTCTTGGAGATGACAATAATCTCTGTTTCATTACTCTGTTATTCTAATCTTAGCTGCTCACTCACTGTGTACAAAACGGCATCTATTAAATGCTGCAGACCCTGTTTCTTGTCTGCAATCAATCCTGTATCATCTGTAAATCTTATATTATTAATGCAATGTTATGACCCGCAGTGGTGATTCCTCTCATATTCTCTTTACAAGTCAGATACATAAAATAGATAGGAATCTAACTTACTGAGAAAATAAGTGTTATTTATTATAAATATTTGAGAAATAAATAACTGTTTGAATACATATTGCCTTGTACTGTACAGGAACTGTGCATCATTTAGTCAACACCGACCCATTCTTGAAAAACTACTCTATGGAAACGATATTGTAGTCTTACAAGAAACACAGCTCGGCGACGGAACAGTCAATGTCGCGGGTTTTCAGGGCTTCTATAACAGGCGGCACCTCGGACAGGCCATTCTGGTCTGCGACAACATACTGGTGTCTGAGATCGATATGTCCGCCTGGAACAGAGATGCCCTGCAAGTGCAGGCTTTTAGAATAATGACGCCAGTGCAGCTTGTAATCATGAACGTTTATGCGCGTAATGGGAAGGTCTACGTTCGACAATGGCAGAGTTTGTTCAATATGGATGAAAGGCATATCATCTACTGTGGGGACTTCAATGCCAAAGGTAGTCAATGGAGGAATAGCATCACTAATAGACAGGGAGAAGATCTGGAGGATGCCCTGGCATCTGCTGCCATAGTCTGAATGATGGGAAGGTCACTAGAATAGCGACTCTACGAGGTGATTCTGACAGCGTCATTGACTTGGCCCTGGTGTCATGCACCATCGCACCAAGGTGCCGGTGGGGCACACTGGGATACCACGACAGTGACCACTACCCTTGTGTCATCCTGATCAAGAAAGACGGGGCCATGAGTCAAAGAAACAAGACCAATGCCTTCCCGTACGACACCACTGGTCAAGACACCATAAGCAAGATCAGAAGAAGGAAACTAACTTCCTCCCGTAGGAGACAAGAAAGATGGCTGCAGCCACCATGGTGGAATGGAGAGGTCGAGAAGGTGTGGCTGGGAAAGAGGCAGGCTGTCAAAGACTGGCAAAAGGCCAGAAAGGCTAACATGCCACAGGTTGAATTGGCGAACCTGAAGACTGAGGTCGTTAGGACGACGACTTTATTCAAATCCTGCGCCAAACAGGCCAAGGCCGAGAAATGGGGCGAGTTCTGCATGAAGGTGTGCTCCGAGCGATCTCTTACGACATTCTGGTGCCTCCATAAGAGCATGAACGGTGCTGCACAATGTAGGGATATTCCAGACTTTCAAGGCACAGACCTCACATGGAAAAAGTCGGATGCGGATAAAGGTAAAGCCCTTCTTGCACGCTACATAGAGCAGACTGACCAGAAAGACGAGCCCGCCAGACAGAGGACCACAACAATACTCTCTCAGTTGTGCGATGGGGTCAGGACAGATGAAGAATACATAATCACAGCTGAGACAATACGTGCGATGCTCAAGAAATCACCTAACACCACCCCAGGCCCAGAAGGCATCCGATATCGTGACCTACTGGTGATGTCAGCCAGATGATGACATGGAAGAACTGGCCAGAGAATTCAACACCAGTATCCAGAAGGGTCAGATCAAAGAGGAATGGCTACACAGCTACTTGCTGCCGCTGCCGAAACCAAACAAAGACCATTCCAAGATAACCGGCTACAGAATCGTTACGATGCTGAATACTGCTGGCAAGCTACTGGAGAAAATTGTAGCACACAGACTTGCTTGTGACTTGGAACAACTCGGCTGCTTCCCGCCCACACTTGGAGGATACAGATGTAACAACGAGTCATGGCTGAATGCGGCAGTCTTTGCTCAAGATGTTTACGAAGGAATTCAGGTCAGAGAAGAGACATGTGCGGCCACCATAGACTTCGAGCACTTGATACAAGCCCTCCTCAGACTGAAAGTTTCCCCTCACCTTGTACGATGGATAGCTGCAGGCCTGCTCCAAAGGAAGGTGGTGCTAAGATGTGGGAGTTTGTCTTCTGAGCCGATAACGATATGTCCAGGATTGTCGCAGGGTTCACCACTGTCACCAGTACTATTCAACGTGTATATCGTGCCGAGCACTGAACAACAGTTGGACGGGAGGGGTAGGACTCATTTACTAATGGCATTCTCGTGTATCGACAGGGTCGAGATAGACAGGCGGTTGTCAATGATATGTAGGGTGAACTAGATCGAATTTCTTCATGTGTGCGGATGCCAGTGCCATTGTCAACCCTGCAAAGGCATCGGTTACATAGTTCTCCCTAAACAACCATATTATGAACACAGACCTGCTGGCAGTAAGAATGGATGGGAGCATTTTGAGTAGAACCCAGTCAATAACATATCTTGGCGTGAGGCTTGATCGTAGCCTGTCCTTCAGAGATCATGTCGATTATGTCATAACAAAAGCTCGAAAAGGTTTGTCAGCAATGAGAGTCATGGCGACTGCCAATATCGAGCAAAGACTGCTAATACTTCTGTTCCAAGGACTGGTGCTTTCACCCATCGAGTATGCCCTGGCCATCCTTACTGTCAGCCCTACACAGATTGGAAGACTTGAAAAGATACAAAACGAGGCCATGCGCATCATTTTGGGCTGCACGAGAGACACCAGCTGTGTAGCGATGAGATACCTCATTGACTTCCCGACAATGAACCACAGGATCAAGATCTGGAGAGCTCGTGCATACTTGAAAATAAGTGTGGATGAGCAGCACCCTTTGGATGAAGATATATTCAGAGAAAAGGGCAACAGGCTAAAGAGGGGCAAATCATGGATGGGTGGCGGAGGATATCATCAGACAGGTTTGCAGTCTTACGAGTATCAACCCCGGCAAGGAATGGGTGCCTGTGCCTCCAGCTTTTAAGTGCACCTTCTCCTGCATTATCACACTTGACAGACGGTGCAGAGAACAGAATCCTGTCACTGTCAATGCGCTCATCAATGAACACGCAGACAACCCCGAAGTGCTCATCTATACAGATGGATCTGTTGTAAAGAAGCAGAGAAGTGCCTGGGCATTTACAGCCCGTTCAGCGGGCCGAAGCGTCCAAGAATCCAGTGGTGCCCACACTATGCCCACGAGCAGCATGACGATGGAGGTTATAGCAGTAACACAGGCTTTCCTATGGCTAGATGCACAGCATTATACCAACGTGTGTGTACTAAGTGATTCAATGAGCATGATTCGGAAGGTCGAACCTGGATCTGTTCGTAGACAGTGGACTGAGTCGCTGAGGAAGTCTGTTGTCTGTAAAGTCACCTTCATCTTTGTCCCGGGATATGTGGGAGTCGAGGGAAATGAACGAGCTGATAAAATGGCTGGCTCTGCACCCCCTGCAGATGGCCAGCCCATGGATTGTGCCGATGTTATTAACGTCCTTAAAGACATGTCGAGAACAGAAGACTTTGACGTCAGTAAATCCACATTGCTGTCCAGGATGAAAGACTTGGGAGTAAGAATTGGCACGGCCAGACACGAGAGGTACATTGGGAAAATGAGGTACCTCGTTAACCAACACAGAACTTGCACTATTAGACACTGAACGCTAATTTTGAGGATCTGAGCACCTATGGACCTGTCAGGAGTGCAATGAAGATACCCCAACTGATAACTGATACATATTGCCTTGCCGAAGGCTTGAAGTTTACTGGTGAAAATGTTAGTTGGCAGACTTCTGCTTATGAATTGTTGTGAACTAGGAGAAAATGTACTACTACACTGCTATTATTATTTTCTTCTTCTTTAGATTATAATAATGATCTTAGTTTCAAGCAAAAGGTCAAAATACTATAATTGGATGACTTTATTTACTGTCCACTTAATGTGACTTCTTGAGCAGCTCAAGATGAAGTCCAGCTTCTGCAGTTTTGCCAGTGGCCTCCTTTTGTATAGCAAGTGTTCGTATGGTTTCAAGTGTAACGAATGCCACATATAGCTGGTCTGCCACATTGTGTTCGTATGGTTTCAAGTGTAACAAATGCCACATAAAGCTGGTCTGCCACATTGTGTTCGTATGGTTTCAAGTGTAACGAATGCCACATATAGCTGGTCTGCCACATTGTGTACGTATGGTTTCAAGTGTAACGAATGCCACATATAGCTGGTCTGCCACATTGTGTACGTATGGTTTCAAGTGTAACGAATGCCACATATAGCTGGTCTGCCACATTGTGTTCGTATGGTTTCAAGTGTAACGAATGTCACATATAGCTGGTCTGCCACATTGTGTACGTATGGTTTCAAGTGTAACGAATGCCACATATAGCTGGTCTGCCACATTGTGTTCGTATGGTTTCAAGTGTAACAAATGCCACATAAAGCTGGTCTGCCACATTGTGTTCGTATGGTTTCAAGTGTAACGAATGCCACATATAGCTGGTCTGCCACATTGTGTACGTATGGTTTCAAGTGTAACGAATGCCACATATAGCTGGTCTGCCACATTGTGTACGTATGGTTTCAAGTGTAACGAATGCCACATATAGCTGGTCTGCCACATTGTGTTCGTATGGTTTCAAGTGTAACGAATGCCACATAAAGCTGGTCTGCCACATTGTGTTCGTATGGTTTCAAGTGTAACGAATGCCACATATAGCTGGTCTGCCACATTGTGTTCGTATGGTTTCAAGTGTAACGAATGCCACATATAGCTGGTCTGCCACATTGTGTACGTATGGTTTCAAGTGTAACGAATGCCACATATAGCTGGTCTGCCACATTGTGTTCGTATGGTTTCAAGTGTAACGAATGCCACACATAGCTGGTCTGCCACATTGTGTTCGTATGGTTTCAAGTGTAACGAATGCCACATATAGCTGGTCTGCCACATTGTGTTCGTACGGTTTCAAGTGTAACGAATGCCACATATAGCTGGTCTGCCACATTGTGTTCGTATGGTTTCAAGTGTAACGAATGCCACATATAGCTGGTCTGCCACATTGTGTTCGTATGGTTTCAAGTGTAACGAATGCCACATATAGCTGGTCTGCCACATTGTGTTCGTATGGTTTCAAGTGTAACGAATGCCACATATAGCTGGTCTGCCACATTGTGTTCGTATGGTTTCAAGTGTAACGAATGCCACATATAGCTGGTCTGCCACATTGTGTACGTATGGTTTCAAGTGTAACGAATGCCACATATAGCTGGTCTGCCACATTGTGTTCGTATGGTTTCAAGTGTAACGAATGTCACATATAGCTGGTCTGCCACATTGTGTACGTATGGTTTCAAGTGTAACGAATGCCACATATAGCTGGTCTGCCACATTGTGTTCGTATGGTTTCAAGTGTAACGAATGCCACATATAGCTGGTCTGCCACATTGTGTACGTATGGTTTCAAGTGTAACGAATGCCACATATAGCTGGTCTGCCACATTGTGTTCGTATGGTTTCAAGTGTAACGAATGTCACATATAGCTGGTCTGCCACATTGTGTTCGTATGGTTTCAAGTGTAACGAATGCCACACATAGCTGGTCTGCCACATTGTGTTCGTATGGTTTCAAGTGTAACGAATGCCACATATAGGTCTGCCACATTGTGTTCGTATGGTTTCAAGTGTAACGAATGCCACATATAGCTGGTCTGCCACATTGTGTTCGTATGGTTTCAAGTGTAACGAATGCCACATATAGCTGGTCTGCCACATTGTGTTCGTATGGTTTCAAGTGTAACGAATGCCACATATAGCTGGTCTGCCACATTGTGTTCGTATGGTTTCAAGTGTAACGAATGCCACACATAGCTGGTCTGCCACATTGTGTTCGTATGGTTTCAAGTGTAACGAATGCCACATATAGCTGGTCTGCCACATTGTGTTCGTATGGTTTCAAGTGTAACGAATGCCACACATAGCTGGTCTGCCACATTGTGTTCGTATGGTTTCAAGTGTAACGAATGCCACATATAGGTCTGCCACATTGTGTTCGTATGGTTTCAAGTGTAACGAATGCCACATATAGCTGGTCTGCCACATTGTGTTCGTATGGTTTCAAGTGTAACGAATGCCACATATAGCTGGTCTGCCACATTGTGTACGTATGGTTTCAAGTGTAACGAATGCCACACATAGCTGGTCTGCCACATTGTGTTCGTATGGTTTCAAGTGTAACGAATGCCACATATAGGTCTGCCACATTGTGTTCGTATGGTTTCAAGTGTAACGAATGCCACATATAGCTGGTCTGCCACATTGTGTTCGTATGGTTTCAAGTGTAACGAATGCCACATATAGGTCTGCCACATTGTGTTCGTATGGTTTCAAGTGTAACGAATGTCACATATAGCTGGTCTGCCACATTGTGTTCGTATGGTTTCAAGTGTAACGAATGCCACACATAGCTGGTCTGCCACATTGTGTTCGTATGGTTTCAAGTGTAACGAATGTCACATATAGCTGGTCTGCCACATTGTGTTCGTATGGTTTCAAGTGTAACGAATGCCACATATAGCTGGTCTGCCACATTGTGTTCGTATGGTTTCAAGTGTAACGAATGCCACATATAGCTGGTCTGCCACATTGTGTTCGTATGGTTTCAAGTGTAACGAATGTCACATATAGCTGGTCTGCCACATTGTGTTCGTATGGTTTCAAGTGTAACGAATGCCACATATAGCTGGTCTGCCACATTGTGTTCGTATGGTTTCAAGTGTAACGAATGCCACATATAGCTGGTCTGCCACATTGTGTTCGTATGGTTTCAAGTGTAACGAATGCCACATATAGCTGGTCTGCCACATTGTGTTCGTATGGTTTCAAGTCTTCTTCTTCTTTCGTTCGCTTGAAATATGTCTATATCTGCAATGTCGTCTCTTGCATGAATTGAACTGTTTTTTTCAGTTCACACAGTGGTCCATAGAGTTTATCTTCCACTGTCGTCTCTCTAGGCCAGAAGGTTTGCCTAGATATGGTATATTTTGGGCAGTCTTGGAGTATGTGCTCTGCTGTCTGCGACGCCAATCCACATGTGCACATGGCTGTTTCACCAATCTTGAATTTTGTATACATGTGGTTGCGTAATCTATTGTGTCCTGTTCTGAGGCGCAGAATAATGACTTGTTCTGGTCTGTCCATAACGTGGTAGTCATCTTGAGCAGGTTTTGGTGGCTTTCTGACTGATTTGATCATTCTTTTCTTTTGGTGGTATGTAACGGGCACAGGCTGTTCTTCTTTGGCTCCTTCCTTAGCCAATTGATCAGCTCTGTCGTTTCCGGGTACTCCACAGTGGGATGGTATCCACTGTGTGGTGACTTTATGCTGACTGCTAAGTTCAGAAAGTAGTGTCCTTAGTACTGGCAATTTCCCAGAGAGGAGCGCCTCGAGTACTTATTTTGCATCTGTTAGTAGCACCACAGGTTGTGTATTATTGCTGTTATTTAGTAATTTCTCTGTTGCTATCTTGATTGCCTCAATTTCGGCATCATAGTTATGGCAGTACTTTCCTGTCGGTACTCTGGCTGTGTCCCTAGTATTATTTGGGTATTCTATGTACACTCCCGCTCCTCCATTTCGAACAGCATTTTGTGCTGACCCATCTGTGTAGACTCGGATCCAGAGATCCTGTGGGTATTCTTCATCAAGGAAGCTGAGAGTGGCTGTTCTGCGCTGCACACTGTTCTGTTCTTCCTTGTCAAATATTCCTCTCACTTTTGTCTGGATTTGTAACGATAGTCTATGCTCATCTTTCCATGGAGTTCGCTCTGGAATAGTTGTTAGAGGGATACCAACTGTGGGCAGATCAGTGGTTTCTCTGCAGAGTCGTTTGGCCTGGTGGATAAAACTACTTCTTTTCAACCGCCCCATAGCTAGGTTTTAAAATCTGTTCTTTATAGGGTGGCCTGGCAAGCTGAGGAACTTTTCTGCTTGTATTAGCGTTTTCGTATCTCTGCGCTCACTCAGTGCCTGTGTCCTCCCCATCTTCTCTATTTCCACTATAGGGGTTGATCTCATCCCTCCTGTGGTGACTCTAAGTGCTTGATTTTGCACCTTGTCCAGCTCTTGTAGTGTGGTTTTTGATGCTGAACACCACGCAGTTGACCCATATTCCAGGTGTGGTCGTATGCTCTGTTGGTAAACTTTGCTAAGTATTTTCGTACTGGCTCCCCATGTGGTTCCACTTAGCTTACTCAGGATGGCTATTTTCCTTCTGGCTTTTGCTACTGCTTTGTTGATGTGCTTTCTCCATGTCAGCTTGCCATCAAATGTTACTCCAAGGTATGTTGGTTCTTTATCTTCTCTTAGGGGTGTTCCATTTATCTGGATGATCCCTGCCTTTTGTTTTGGAGAGATGGTAAATAGGGTGGTGCTGCACTTGTCAGTGTTTATGCTGACACACCATCTATTTGCCCATGCAGCAAATGTATCTACAGCTCTTTGTAGCAATCTGGTGGCCACTGATGCATATTCATTTGTGCTCCACAGAACCAGGTCATCGGCGTACATTGCCGCTTTAATTCCATGCAGTAGGTGAGCAACAAGATCATTGATGAAGATTAGAGAAAGTGTCGGGGACAAGACTCCGCCCTGGGGGACACCGTGACGCAGTAGTACTTTCTTGCTCTTGAGTCCGTCTATCTGTACTCGGGCTCTTCTGTTGTGCAAGTATGCTTTCACCCATTTGTACATTCTTCCATTGACTTTGCAGTTTCTCAGTTTCTTCATCAGACCTTCTTTCCAGACTTTGTCAAAGGCTTTCTTCAGATCTATCCATGCCGCAAGCACCAGCTTCTTCTCTTGGAATGCATCCTCAATTTCTTGAGAGAGGTAGGTTGTCTGATCTTCCGTAGAGTAGCACTGCCTAAAGCCAGCCTGCTGTGGCACAAGGATGTTTTTACTTTCAATGTACCACTGCAGTCTGTGATTGATGATGCGCTCCATTGTTTTGCAGAGACAGCTGGTGAGGCTAATTGGTCTGTAGCTAGAGGCAATGGAACCATCTTTCCCTGATTTTAGGAGGGGTATCATGATTGCTTCTCTCCAGGCTTGTGGAACAATGCCTAAGGTCCAGCTGTTATTGAAGATCTGCAACAGCTTTGTTTTGGCCTCTGTTCCTAGGTTCCTGATCATTTCATTGGAGATACCATCAGCTCCTGGTGACTTTCTCATTTTCAGTTTTGATATGGCTAGCTCCCGTTCGCTGACTGTGATGGGTACCTCCAGAACCTCATGTACTATTTCCTTCTGTCCTGTATGTTGCCGTTTCTCTCAAATCTCTTGTTGTTTCTCTGGACTAATTTTGATATTGCTATCTTGTGCGAATGAGTCCGCAAAATGGTCAGCTGCTTGCTTTCTTGTTAAGATTTTTCCATCTTTATGTAGCGCAATTTTTGAGTTTCTCCCTGTGCCCTCGTCATTAAGCTGTTTTATTAGCTTCCACAATTTCCTTGTGTCTCTTTCAAAGTTCAGAGACTCCGTTTTCTCCTGCCAGCTTTTCCGTCTAGCCTGCAGCTTGGCCCTTTGAAATTTGGCTTTTGCATGCTGGAATTTATTGTGGTGCTCTTGGCTGGGTGTGGCCTCTGCTTGCTTTCTACACACTTCAACATCATTATGCAACTGTTCCAGTTCACTACTCCAGTAGGGTTTATATTGTTTACGGGCTCCTCTTGGTACTGTTTCTCGCGCTGCCTGTAGTATGCATTTCCCAAACTCTTCAACTACTTTATTTATGTCCTTCTCAGTGTTCAGGTATTTAACCAGTATGCTGGTGCGATGCTTGTACATTGCCCAGTCTGCTTTCTTGTAGTTCCACCTCGAGAGGGTGCTGCTTTCACTTACAAGCTCATTTTCTATGGTTAGAAAGACTGGCCGATGGTCACTGCCACCAAGTTGTTTCCCAACAATTCGTGTAATGTTCCACTCCAGGTCTGGTGAATGAAAAGCCAGGTCAGGTGTAGTTGTAGAGTGCCATGATCTCGAATAGAAAGTATGTGGGTCGGACGGCTTGTTAATCAACATGAATCTATTCTCATCCTGCCAGTCTTCCAGTCTCTCTCCTCTCTGGTCCATGTGATCATAGCCCCAGCTCTGTGAGTGGCTGTTGAAATCGCCACACACAATCATTTTTTCTTTTAGTGGTAGTGTGTCCAGAGCCTGTGGGCGGTCACTTGGACAGTAGTAATTGATCAGATGTAGATCTGTATTACCTGTCTTAAGTTTAAGTGTCTGATACTCAGCCCCTTCCATGTAGACTTTGATTTGGGAAGCCATGATGTTATTTCTTACAAGGGTCAGTATCCCACCTTTTCGCCTGTCCTTTCGGTCGGATTGGTAACACTGGTAGCCTCTGATTTTGAAGGCTATATTTTCATTGAGGTGAGTTTCTTGCAAGCAACATATGCTTACTTTTTCTTGGTCCAAGATTTTTTCTAATTCTATTTTTTTGTTGCTGAATCCCTCCGCATTCCAGTGCATTATTTTAAGTCTTCGTTTGGTAAGGCCAGTCATCCTATTCTCATGTCCCCTGGCTCCACAGGACATCTGAGAAGGACCTCCAGTAGTTGGGGTTGGACCCTTTCGAGACATAGGGCCCGGCACTGCACCTGCCTGGGGGTCCAAAGCAGGGCGAGCACCATAACGATTAGCAGTAGTCGACATATTCCATTTTGCGTGATTGCGTGGCATCCTGATTTCTGTGGTGCGCCTCTTGGCTGGTTGCCTCCGACTTCAGCACCTTTCTTTGCTAGAGCAGACTGTGGTCTCACTCGAGTGTAGATGTGTACACGCGCACACACCTGTCTGCGCATGCATGTACGTGTATACACATCTAGAGCATACTGGTTATTTTCCGGCGCCAGAGATTCGCCGTCGCCCCTTCTCCTGTTAGTTTAAACAGGTCCGCCGCGTGAAGGCCAGGAGTTTGCTGCATAGGTTATGTATTCACGAGCCATTGAGGTATTTAAGCAATGTTGGGCGCTCACCCCAACACCGCGCCTCGGCTACATACAGCAACATTTGGAACCCATGGTTTCAAGTGTAACGAATGCCACATATAGCTGGTCTGCCACATTGTGTTCGTATGGTTTCAAGTGTAACGAATGTCACATATAGCTGGTCTGCCACATTGTGTTCGTATGGTTTCAAGTGTAACGAATGCCACATATAGCTGGTCTGCCACATTGTGTTCGTATGGTTTCAAGTGTAACGAATGCCACATATAGCTGGTCTGCCACATTGTGTTCGTATGGTTTCAAATGTAACGAATGTCACATATAGCTGGTCTGCCACATTGTGTTCGTATGGTTTCAAGTGTAACGAATGCCACATATAGCTGGTCTGCCACATTGTGTTCGTATGGTTTCAAGTGTAACGAATGTCACATATAGCTGGTCTGCCACATTGTGTTCGTATGGTTTCAAGTGTAACGAATGCCACATATAGCTGGTCTGCCACATTGTGTTCGTATGGTTTCAAGTGTAACGAATGCCACATATAGCTGGTCTGCCACATTGTGTTCGTATGGTTTCAAGTGTAACGAATGCCACATATAGCTGGTCTGCCACATTCTGTACTTTATATTTTTAAAGTGTTTGCTTGAGTTTAGCTCAAGCATAGTCCATACATGTGCTACTACTTCCAGTGCATTGGACTGATTTTTGAGAGTGGATGATCTTTTCCCCTTACTAATGTCTTTTGCCATCAAGCGAACCCACTCTGACTTCAGAGGTATAAGTAATTTACATCCCCAAGTCAGGGACGAGAAATCAACATCTTTGTTTAACTGACCAGTGTAGGGATTGAATCCTCTAATTCGGCATCAGCACACTGGAAGTATAGGAGCGAGCATGTTTATCCATTCGGCCATGCTGACCTCCCATTCTGTACTATTATTATTATTTTTTAAAAATTCCCCCTGTGTGTCCATTCCACTTAAAACAGCAGATAACAGTTCATTGGTTGGCTGTCAAGAGAGAGCATTCTAATTTTTGTTGTCACACTTTTCTTCTTCAACTTACAATTAAAAAGTAGTTGCAACTCTTCAGTGGTGAAATAATTTAGCTGAGTGACTAGAAGTTCATCAATATCTTGATGTTCTGCTTATTTAAACTCCACTTGCTTTGCAAGTTATGTCAGCATGCATTATTAAGTGAGTTGCGCTGCACTGTTTCGTCAAGCTTGTGGTTCAGTTTATAGTAATTATTATAGTTTATCTGGCAATGACAATTATTTTGATTTTTTTTTTTGCCGGGGGGGGGGGGGGGGGGGGGGGGGTGTTGCTTTCCCTAGCATTTGGCTGTTTCATCTACTTACAAAGCAGCAGGTTTGTCTGATCCATACCCCTTGACCTGTCCTACATGGAGGACCCTACCAGTAGTAGGAATAGTTGCATCACATTTCTATCAAAATACTATTACATTTTCAGCCTGTTCCGTTCCTTTTAAACTGGGTGATGTTATCTGTATTCGGCCATGATTCTTTCAGTTGAAATCTTGCAAAATCTGTGGTATATGTTTCATTAAAATTATTCCACAAAACATAAATTTTACTGAAATCAATAGAGGTTGTAAAACATCTGTTAAAAGAGAATATTCTCTGTCTCTCCCTCTCTCATCAGCCTGGGCATGTCAACAGGAGACTTTAAGGATATATAACATACCTGTGTCTGGAAGACAGATGTCAATCTCTGTGATGATAAAGTTAAAACCACTTGAAGGTCCTTTAACAGAAACGACAATTTCTCCCTCATCAGGAAATTTAAATTCACGTTCGAAGGTGCCAGTTTCATCCTAATTTTGGGAGAAATGAGACATGTAATCAATGTGTGGAGTATTTAAAGCATATTTAATGATTAATGCCTACACAATTATTCAAGAATTTTGTTAGTTAAATAAATTAGCCTACACCGCAAGGTACTATAGGCAATGTTAAAAATGTTTTGCATATCCTTTACAGGACATTGCTGTCAACACCAGCATCTTTCAGCTGTCTGTTTATTTCTTGGCAAGATTACGCTCAGTAGTTTGCCATTGCTTTCTGAGCGGCCGGCTCTGTTATCCCGCAAGTCACTAGCGGGGGTCGAACCACTCCAGCTCTCGCCCCGCTACGAGACTCTGCGTGATAAACGGGATTACGGAGAAAGTGTTGTAACCCCTCGGCCAGAGAGACCGGCACTATAGGCAATAGATGACAGTTTTTTTTTTTTTAAACAATCAATAAATTAGTAGGCTGAAAAAATCTGGAGAGTAGTTTTGTTTACTCTATTTCCGTTTGCTCATATATAACCCTCACATAAAAGCTGAATTATATTTTAAAAATAAACTATGTTGTTTCAAATAATTTATGTACACATAAATCTAACACAGAAAGTTAATTTATATGTCTTTCAACAAGAATTTGGTATTTTACAATTTAAAAGTCATCTATTATTGTGAATTCCTACCTTGGGAACCTTTATTGTGTCAATGCCTATACGAATTGTTACTGTAACTTCTAAGCCCGAGTTGTCTGCAACCGTAAGTTTTATAAACACAGAGCCAGCTGGAAGAACAAGAACGAAGATGAACTCAGGGTGTCCTTCTTTCACATTGAACTCATGGCCGTTTCTCTCAACTGACTGTTTATCAGGTTTAATTATTTTCTCTAGTATCGGTAATTTAAGCAGCACATCAGCAGGCAATTTAACCAGCTCTTTGCAATCTGAAAAAAATAAAGTTATTTGTGATTGTTACCTTTTACTGAGGAAACTTTGGAGTGGAAAAGTCAACCACTAAATTCTAAACTTACTAGAGAACCAAGTTGCAAACACAGAACTAAAGCAAGAAATGACAATGATTGTCAAAGTAAGAAAATCAGTTAGGCAAGACTTTCTATTATCTTAAACCTATCAATGTTTATATGCTAAAAAGATGATGTACAGTACAAGGCTACTAGATAACATCACATAAAGATTATAGCAGGTAGTGAGCAAATACATGTCACCACATCACATAAAAGGAACACAAAAGTAATTTACACAATTTTCTTGCCAGGATCAGTGATTCATCGCAGTCTAACTTGTGTTGGGAAGTGAGCCACTTATGTACCCAGTGACATTTGTGATTCATCACAGTCTAACTTGTGCTGGGAAGTGAGCCACTTATGTACCCAGTGACATTTGTGATTCATCACAGTCTAACTTGTGCTGGGAAGTGAGCCACTTGTGTACCCAGTGACATTTGTGATTCATCACAGTAACTTGTGCTGGGAAGTGAGCCACTTGTGTACCCTGTGACATTTGTGATTCATCACAGTAACTTGTGTTGGGAAGTGAGCCACTTATGTACCCAGTGACATTTGTGATTCATCACAGTCTAACTTGTGCTGGGAAGTGAGCCACTTATGTACCCAGTGACATTTGTGATTCATCACAGTCTAACTTGTGCTGGGAAGTGAGCCACTTATGTACCCAGTGACATTTGTGATTCATCACAGTCTAACTTGTGCTGGGAAGTGAGCCACTTATGTACCCAGTGACATTTGTGATTCATCACAGTCTAACTTGTGCTGGGAAGTGAGCCACTTATGTACCCAGTGACATTTGTGATTCATCACAGTCTAACTTGTGTTGGGAAGTGAGCCACTTGTGTACCCAGTGACATTTGTGATTCATCACAGTAACTTGTGCTTGGAAGTGAGCCACTTATGTACCCAGTGACATTTGTGATTCATCACAGTCTAACTTGTGCTGGGAAGTGAGCCACTTATGTACCCAGTGACATTTGTGATTCATCACAGTCTAACTTGTGCTGGGAAGTGAGCCACTTGTGTACTCAGTGACATTTGTGATTCATCACAGTAACTTGTGCTGTGAAGTGAGCCACTTGTGTACCCAGTGACATTTGTGATTCATCACAGTCTAACTTGTGCTGGGAAGTGAGCCACTTGTGTACCCAGTGACATTTGTGATTCATCACAGTCTAACTTGTGCTGGGAAGTGAGCCACTTGTGTACCCAGTGACATTTGTGATTCATCACAGTAACTTGTGCTGGGAAGTGAGCCACTTGTGTACCCAGTGACATTTGTGATTCATCACAATAACTTGTGCTGGGAAGTGAGCCACTTGTGTACCCAGTGACGTTTGTGATTCATCACAGTCTAACTTGTGCTGGGAAGTGAGCCACTTGTGTACCCAGTGACATTTGTGATTCATCACAGTAACTTGTGCTGGGAAGTGAGCCACTTGTGTACCCAGTGACATTTGTGATTCATCACAGTAACTTGTGCTGGGAAGTGAGCCACTTATGTACCCAGTGACGTTTGTGATTCATCACAGTCTAACTTGTGCTGGGAAGTGAGCCACTTGTGTACCCAGTGACATTTGTGATTCATCACAGTAACTTGTGCTGGGAAGTGAGCCACTTATGTACCCAGTGACATTTGTGATTCATCACAGTCTAACTTGTGCTGGGAAGTGAGCCACTTGTGTACCCAGTGACATTTGTGATTCATCAGTCTAACTTGTGCTGGGAAGTGAGCCACTTGTGTACCCAGTGACATTTGTGATTCATCACAGTAACTTGTGCTGGGAAGTGAGCCACTTGTGTACCCGGTGACATTTGTGATTCATCACAGTAACTTGTGCTGGGAAGTGAGCCACTTGTGTACCCAGTGACATTTGTGATTCATCACAGTCTAACTTGTGTTGGGAAGTGAGCCACTTGTGTACCCAGTGACATTTATTAAAAGAATGAGTTAGCTGAATCAACAAGCTTTTTGACAATGGAGGCTCCTGGGAATGCATATCTAAATTAATATCTAAACAGGTGTATTGGGCATATGGTGCAGGGCACATATTTTAATAAACCAACAGGCACTTGAGGGGTGATGTGGTCAATATCACACCAGCTACCCTTCCCTTTCCAAGACATTTCCTGGTGTCATTCTAAACTGCACATTCCACTTAAACCAATACCCGTATCAACAAACACCGCATGCTTTAATACCCAGCTCTGTTCACTTCCTCTGCACCATGTATTTAATCAGTATGAACAACACAAACATATTCAGCGTGTGTACCTAACGTGATCTAGCATTTTTCTGGTATCTTGTTTTCAATAAATAACCACATACAGAATCCATGCATTTTTATTATCTGAAGCAGTGAAATATATACTAACAATATGATGATATAAAATTTATATAAATGAAATGCAATACCTTTGGGAGTGCTTGTGGTTTCTGTTGGAGTTGTTGGAGTAGTTGTTCTAATTTCTTCTGTCAATAAATAAACAAACACATAGTGATGATGTAAATAAAGATAATGTGCCAAATATAGAACAGATTTAATGTTTTCTTAATCATCATAGTTAATTATATATGTATATGTACTTATATAACTGTATACTCTGATTGGAATAGTATATTATTACTATATTCATTGACATCTGTGGTGCAGAGGTTAATGAAATGCAATTTCATAATTCCCTGACATACAAAGCCGAGGGTTTGAAATTAGCTGCCGGTGATTTGGAAGTATGCTGCTTTGCACTGATTTCGATGATATGAGGTGTCAGCTGTTTAGAAAGCAATGGCACACTTCTTCTTATAGTTCATGCGGTGTGGTGTTGGTGACCATGTCTGTTTTGTATGCTGCCAATCATTTCTGATATTAATGTTCCTACATGCCAAACTGACTAGCATCTTTTCTCTTGTCTCCATTTACTTTTCCTCCCATGCAACTTTTCTGTTGTGATCACTTACTCCAGCGTTCCCCTTCTCATAACATGCCCAATGTGGACTGTTTTCTGCTGTGAGTAACCAGTACTCTTTGTGAGTTCACTTCTGTCAAGATATCTTCATCTCATCTCATCTCATCATGTTCCTCTTGTACCTTGCAGTTTCGAGGTGAAGTATAAACAGCGGGAGATTGCCTGCTTATGGGCTTCATGTATCGATATTCCCATGGCCTCTGTTGTTCCCTGCGTCCATCGTTTACGTGTCGGCCTCTTCCTCTGTTTCCCTCTGGTCTGTACATCATTGCTTGTTGTGGTATACTGTTAGTTGGTAACCTACTTGCATGGCCAAACCATTTTACTTGCTGCCTTCTAATAAAATCTAGTGCAGCTATAACCCCCACTTTAGTCCTGATTTCTTCATTTCTGATCGTATCTCTTCTTGATACATTGAGTATTCTTCTCAGTAATCTCATTTCTGTTGTTGTGATTTTTCTTTTCTCTTTTTCTGTCAATGCTAACTTGCTTTGATCATCACTTGTTTGCAGTTGTACATTTTTATTGGTCATATCCTAGTAATCAACTAGAGACTTGTGAAATACTTTGCACTTGAAAAGACATGACACTCTTATCAAAATAATACTGGAGGGAAAAAGTTGAAAGCTGTCAACCAAGAGGTAGATAAGAATACAAGTGGGAAGGTAAAAATCAAGAAGTGTACAAACAGCAGTCAGCCAGAGTATGCAATCACAGCGAGAGATAGAAAGTGTTGAAGTTTAATTGCTGTCAACTGTCACTGTGATTGACTGATACTAGCTGAATAGTTGTTAATATGTATCACGAATTAGCAGTAAAGCATGAAAACTTAAACTATACTCGGAAGGTTATTGAGAGGCAGTGAGCGGATTCTGTTTAGAATACGTAAGATGTGGTGACTAACTGTCCTACAGAGTGCACATTGTGACATGGGTCATTTGTCTGTTAGTGTCCAGTGAATATTTAATTCACAAAGATCATGACCGTGATTTTCATCGTTGAAAGGCATATTAAGGTGTGTACAAGGATCCTTTACTACTGTTTTACAGTTGGTGTTACTGACCAATGAACAGGCTAGATATTTACAATAGCATCCACTTTCAATTGATGAAAAACTTTTCTCTTATCCTTTATAGGTAGGATGCCTCCAGATTAGATTGCCAAGTGCTCTGACTAATCATCCATCTGCTCCAAAATACAGATCAGACCAGTTACCATCATCATGTGGACAGTCAGTTGATGGTTGCAATGGATTTCAATCACTTACTGTCTTTCGTCATGATTTAAATTTACTATTATCTCTCAATTTTTCTGTTATCCTCCTAATAGAACTGTTGTCTTCCTCTTGTACATTGCCTCTCACCTTTTCTCCTTGCACTGTTTTCATCATGTCTTTCATCACATCTTTGATGTGCCCATGATATTTATTATGTCAAACTTTGATCCCATTTATTAATTATCTTTTCAATCCTAGTTTTTCAAGGATTTCTTTATTTGTAAGTATTTGATATGATTTTCACCTCATTTCTATACATCACCATTTCAACAGCAATAATGACTTTTTCTGCTGATTGTTTGTAGTCCATTTCTCAACTCTAGTAACAATGTAGAGTATAAATATCACTTGTTGACTCTCAGGTTTATTTAATAACATAATTGTTTGTTAGAATATTTCACATGTTGTGGAATATACAATTTTGGTCATGACAATTTTTATTGTCAAGAACACGACAAGAACACAGACCTAATCCTAATGTTTAATATTTACATTTTTATTCTGATTTCTGCTTCATATTGACACTCATTCATTCAGTAGTATGTCCATTGCAGAACATCGCTCCCATAACAACCTTCCGGAACACCCCCCCCCCCCCCCGATCATAAGCAAGATGTCCCGTGTCCGATACACCCATCTGCAGATCATCCACCACACCCTGCACCCATATTCTCTTTGGCCTTCCTCTTTCTCTCTTCCCAGGCATATACCCCTCCATTAATGTTCTCTCCAAACTTTCGTGACGTTTCAAGTGACCAAATTATTTCAATTTTCTTTGTTTTATCGCCTTTAATAGCCAACCTTCTTCAATATTGAGCTCTTGAAGTATGGATGCATTTGTTATTTTCTTTAACCAAGATATTCTTAGAACTCGTCTATAACATTTATATTCAAAGGCATTTATGTGCTGTTCAGCTTGTTTAGTAAGTGTCCAGGTCTCACAGGCATATGTTGCAATTGGAAAGATGCATGCTCTTAAAAATCTAATTTTTGTAGTTATATCTGTCCTACTCCACAATTTATTCAGTTGTTTTAGTCTTTGAAGAGTAACAGATATTTGTCTTTAACTTTCTTTCATTGTCTCACCACTGTTGGTAATCAATGACCCAAGATATTCAAAATTGTCCACCAGCTCCAATTAACATATTTCTTTCTCCATAGTAGTTTTATCTGTATGCATTATCTTTGATTTTACTATGTTAAGATATAGGTTTTGATTTTCACTATTGAGTTGGGTTGAGGTTATTAGGTTTTCTATACCATTCTGTGCCGGTCTCCCTGGTCTAGGGGTTACACGACTTTCTCCGTAATCCCTGTACTCTCGTAAGTAATGTGATATGCGCGAGAACTGGTAGTGGTTCTCGCCATGTCGGTAACTTACGGGGTATGTGAGCCGGTTGCTCAGAAAACAATGGCAAACTACTGAGCATAATTTTGCCAAGAAATCAACAATCAGCTGAAAGATGCTGATGTTGACAGCAATGTCCTGTAAAGGATATGCAAAGAAAAATTAAAAAAAAAAAATACCATTCTGTGGTGTGGATAACAATACTGTTTCATCAGCATATTGAATCTCTGGTATGTCATGACCAACCATTATTTAGGACATCATACTGCTCCCTGTTTATATCATCTCTGACATTTCTCAATATATTTTCGGCATACAGCCTGTAATTAATTAATTTGTGATAAATATATAAACAGCAGTGAGTTATCAAATGGTAGATATTGCCATTGGGGTGTGATAGCCCTTCATATAGTCCTGGCAACCAATTGGAGTAGTGACTTTCCTTCCCCATGGTCTTTCTTTCTCAAACAGTTTTTAGACAATTTGAAAATTGCCTGGTATCTATTTTATGAGGCTGGGTGATGAAACAATAATTTGACCTATTGCATTTTCTTGGCAGTCAAATGCATAACCTCAATGCAACCATGGTTCATTCCCAAAAGAATGGTGCATAGTGAAATAAGGTCATGGTAACCTACCGTGTTACTTAACAATATTGTGGCTTGGCTACTTGCAATAATTGGGACAAGAACACAGACCTAATCCAAGACTGGTGAACCATATACCACCCACACTTATAACCATGGCACATGATGAACATATTGTGGCAGTTGCACACACATAGTAGAGTTATTCTTACTCATGTACGAAAGAAAAGAAAACACAAGTAACAAAGAATGAGTGAATGTTAAAACTATTTCTTGAAAGATGTAGAAGATGTAGTGGGGAAACCATCAGTGCAATCCACAACTAGATCACACCTATACAACACAGTCACAGCCCAAGTCCATAGCTTGTTGCATGTTTTAACTGGAAGAAAAGTCAATTCAGTTTAAAAGAATCATGTTTTACTTATGTAACACACAAGGATTTTTCCTTTTTAAGCCAATTTTTAATGTAATGATAATCTTACCTGGTGTGGTACTTGGTGAGCTTGGTGTTTCTGATGGTGACCCACTTGAAGGAGCAGATGGAGAGCTAGGAGGTTGTGATGGAGACCCACTTGGTGAGCTTGGTGTTTCTGATGGTGACCCACTTGATGGAGCAGATGGAGAGCTAGGAGGTTGTGATGGAGACCCACTCGGTGAGCTTGATGTTTCTGATGGTGATGCACTTGGTGAGCTAGGTGTTTCTGATGGTGACCCACTTGATGGAGCAGATGGAGAGCTAGGAGGTTGTGATGGAGAGCCACTGGGTGAGCTTGGTGTTTCTGATGGTGACCCACTTGATGGAGCAGATGGAGAGCTAGGAGGTTGTGATGGAGACCCACTTGGTGAGCTTGGTGTTTCTGATGGTGACCCACTTGATGGAGCAGATGGAGAGCTAGGAGGTTGTGATGGAGACCCACTTGGTGAGCTTGGTGTTTCTGATGGTGACCCACTTGATGGAGCAGATGGAGAGCTAGGAGGTTGTGATGGAGACCCACTTGGTGAGCTTGGTGTTTCTGATGGTGACCCACTTGATGGAGCAGATGGAGAGCTAGGAGGTTGTGATGGAGACCCACTTGGTGAGCTAGGTGTTTCTGATGGTGACCCACTTGATGGAGCAGATGGAGAGCTAGGAGGTTGTGATGGAGACCCACTTGGTGAGCTTGGTGTTTCTGATGGTGACCCACTTGATGGAGCAGATGGAGAGCTAGGAGGTTGTGATGGAGACCCACTTGGTGAGCTTGGTGTTTCTGATGGTGACCCACTTGATGGAGCAGATGGAGAGCTAGGAGGTTGTGATGGAGACCCACTTGGTGAGCTTGGTGTTTCTGATGGTGATGCACTTGGTGAGCTAGGTGTTTCTGATGGTGACCCACTTGATGGAGCAGATGGAGAGCTAGGAGGTTGTGATGGAGACCCACTTGGTGAGCTAGGTGTTTCTGATGGTGACCCACTTGATGGAGCAGATGGAGAGCTAGGAGGTTGTGATGGAGACCCACTTGGTGAGCTAGGTGTTTCTGATGGTGATCCACTTGATGGAGCAGATGGAGAGCTAGGAGGTTGTGATGGAGACCCACTTGGTGAGCTTGGTGTTTCTGATGGTGACCCACTTGATGGAGCAGATGGAGAGCTAGGAGGTTGTGATGGAGACCCACTTGGTGAGCTTGGTGTTTCTGATGGTGACCCACTTGATGGAGCAGATGGAGAGCTAGGAGGTTGTGATGGAGACCCACTTGGTGAGCTTGGTGTTTCTGATAGTGACCCACTAGATGGAGCAGATGGAGAGCTAGGAGGTTGTGATGGAGACACACTTGGTGAGCTTGGTGTTTCTGATGGTGACCCACTTGTTGGAGCAGATGGAGAGCTAGGAGGTTGTGATGGAGACCCACTTGGTGAGCTTGGTGTTTCTGATGGTGACCCACTTGATGGAGCAGATGGAGAGCTAGGAGGTTGTGATGGAGATCCACTTGGTGAGCTTGGTGTTTCTGATGGTGACCCACTTGATGGAGCAGATGGAGAGCTAGGAGGTTGTGATGGAGACCCACTTGGTGAGCTAGGTGTTTCTGATGGTGACCCACCAGATGGAACAGATGGAGAGCTAGGAGTCTGTGATGGTGGCCCACTTGCGGAAGTGCCTGGTAACTGTGGTGTCTCTGATGGTGACCCACTACTTGGAGGTACAGGTGAGCTTGATGTTTCTGATGGTGATGCACTTGGAGAGCTAGGTGTTTCTGATGGTGACCCACTAGATGGAGCAGATGGAGAGCTAGGAGGTTGTGATGGAGACCCACTTGGTGAGCTTGGTGTTTCTGATGGTGATCCACTAGATGGAGCAGATGGAGAGCTAGGAGGTTGTGATGGAGACCCGCTTGGTGAGCTTGGTGTTTCTGATGGTGACCCACTTGATGGAGCAGATGGAGAGCTAGGAGGTTGTGATGGAGATCCACTTGGTGAGCTTGGTGTTTCTGATGGTGATGCACTTGGTGAGCTTGGTGTTTCTGATGGTGACCCACTTGATGGAGCAGATGGAGAGCTAGGAGGTTGTGATGGAGACCCACTTGGTGAGCTTGGTGTTTCTGATGGTGAACCACTAGATGGAACAGATGGAGAGCTTGGAGGTTGTGATGGAGACCCACTTGGTGAACTTGGTGTTTCTGATGGTGACCCACTTGATGGAGCAGATGGAGAGCTAGGAGGTTGTGATGGAGATCCACTTGGTGTTTCTGATGGTGACCCACTTGATGGAGCAGATGGAGAGCTAGGAGGTTGTGATGGAGACCCACTTGGTGAGCTAGGTGGTTCTGATGGTGACCCACTTGATGGAGCAGATGGAGAGCTAGGAGGTTGTGATGGAGACCCACTAGGTGAGCTTGGTGTTTCTGATGGTGATGCACTTGGTGAGCTAGGTGTTTCTGATGGTGACCCACTTGATGGAGCAGATGGAGAGCTAGGAGGTTGTGATGGAGATCCACTTGGTGAGCTTGGTGTTTCTGATGGTGATGCACTTGGTGAGCTAGGTGTCTCTGATGGTGACCCGCTTGATGGAGCTGAAATATTTAACAAATGTAAATCTTCCTTACCCATTATAGGTAATTATATATATATGTACTCATATATCCATCTACTCTGATTATATTATTACTATATTCATTGACATCTGTGGCGCAGAGGTTAGTGAAATGATGTTTCATAATTCCCTGACATACCAAGCCGTGGGTTCGAAATCAGTTGTGGGTGATTTGGAAGCATGCTGCTTTGCGTTGATTTTGATGGTATGAGGTGTCAGATGTTTATAAAGCAATATCACACTTCTTATAGTCCATGCGGTGTGGCATTGGTGACCATGTCTCTAAACTGCTCTCTGTCTCATGTGCTGCCAATCATTTCTGATACTGATATTCTTCTATGCCAAAATGGCAAAGTGTCTAGCATCTTTACTCTTGGTTTCCCTCTACTTCTCCTCTCATCCAACTTTTCTGTTGAGATGACTTACTACGGCTTTCCCCTTACCATAACAAGCCCAGTGTGGGCCGTCTTCTTCTGATGTGAGTAACCAGGGCTCTTTGTGAGTTAAATTCTTTCAAGATATCTTCATTTGCTCTTTCTCTCCGTTCACGGCGTTCTCATCATTCTTCCATAAAACCAAATTTCCATAGCTCACAAACAATTCCTCAAATGTCTGCTAATTGTGAATGATTTGCATTCGTAGAATATGACTGACTCAATTTAGCTCTTAAGAACTCTTTGTCTCAACTTGATTGACAAAGATATATTGCATATGTAGAGAATATTCTTCATCTTGTTAAATGATTCTTTTCCTTGGGCTATTCTACAGTTAACTTCCATAATACATCTTGCATCTGCTGTTATTAAAGTACCCAACTACTTAAATACATTACTTCTTTCAAACTGGTTCCATTCATTTTATTGTTGCATCTAGGTATACTGTTTTTCTTTATAATAACAATTACTTCTGTTTTCCTGTAATTCAAACTAAGTTTCTCGTTTTTACTTTCTGTTGCAATTATATATATCATTTTTTGTAACTGCGTTTCATTTTCAGTGACCATGTTATCAGCATAATACAGGTTATTTACATTATGCCCCTCAACTGATTTTTCTGGCATGTCTTACCTGGATCTAACTATTATTTCAAGGTACATATTTTGCAATGGCAAACTACTGAAAGTAAACTTGCCAAGAGATCGCAACAGAAAAAAATACTGGTGTTGAGAGAAAAAAATACTGGTGTTGACTGCAATGTCCTGTAAAGGATATGCAACTAACTTTTTAACATATTGAACAGATTTGGTACACAATCCTATCTAACACCATATTTAATGTGAAATAGCATTGGAGACCTTCCAGGTAAGTATTCCGCTGTGTTGTCTGTTTAACAAAAATATTGTTAGTGTTCGTTTTTGTGGTTACTTTGATAAAGGCTGGTAGAAACGTTTGCCTATATCTGTGCATCAAGCTTTTGAGCCATTATTTGTTTTTTCAATTGACAACCCCATAACAGCTTGACAGCAGTAAAGCCCTTTTTTTCTACAACAGAAATAGACCACTTTATAGAGTGAGAGGAAGTCAAAGCAACAAATGAATATATTCACAGGTATACTGCACTAGCCGGTCTCTCTGGCTGTGGGGTTACAACACTTTCTCTCTGTAATCCCGTTTATCACGCAGAGTCTCGCAGCGGAGCGAGAACTGAGGTGGTTCGACCCCCGCTCGTGACTTGCGGATACTGAGCCGGCCGCTCAGAAAGCAATGGCAAACTACTGAGCGTAATCTTGCCAAGAGATCAACAGACAGCTGAAAGATGCTGCTGTTGACAGCTAAGTCCTGTAAAAGGATACGCAAAACATACTGCACTAACAGAAACTAAATAGTCAGGGTGTCTCCATTATGAAGGCTGTGATTCTACAATATCTGAAACAGCAGAACTAGACAAATGATTCTAGAAAATGCACACACATAAACTTCAGTATCATAAACATGTCATGTCGATATACATGGGCAGTCACGGTTCACCAACTCACACTATAACCAGTATCAGATCAAGTCCTCAGTTCTTGATTTGATTACACGATGTGGCCAAACCATGCAGTTAATTATCCCTTCTCCTTCCCATTTTTTCACACTGCATTTGACAGACATTTATCCATTGTAGACATTGCACACTCACTAAACAACCAAACACTCTCTCTTCAAGTGCCCTGTAATTTCAAATGCCAGAAAAAAGTTACTGCAGCTATCTCTAACAGTTATTATCTCGCTCTATGGATCTCTGGAAAAACTGTGGACGATCTGCAGCTTTGTAAGAATGTCATTAGACGGCCATGTGTAGCCAAATTAGTAGCACTGGAACCAATAAAAGTAATTAGCTATGGAATATAATTACTATATTGTACCTGAACATGAGGTATATTTGACTGTGCTGCCTTCAGGCACAATAAGATACGTATCACCATGGCCTACAGGTGTGTTTCTGTTTTCTTTTAGTGTCTGAAATGTTAAAAATAATGTCATCAAAAAACAACAAAATCAAAGATAAAAATAACAGCAATTAAAAAAAAAAACACCCTAAAACATAGCTTAGTGTTTCAGCATTAATTAAAAAATCTACTTTACAGAGTTCATAACATAAAATAACACCACTTTATAGGTCTCTTTTGCAGACATGTTCATTTTATTCAAGAACATTTTACAATTATACATGATCATTAATTATACTTTCATTTATCACTTCTTCTTCTGCACTTCTCTTTTGAGAGGAGTGTGCCATATTTAATTATGCACCTCAAAGATTAGAGTGTCTGACTGCATCAAGCAATTGTGTAAGGTTTACTTTTTTAAGAGAGATTCCATCCATTTTAGCGAGCTCTATCTACCATTGGGCAGGTTTTCTTTTCCTAGCCATTTTGCTAGAGATGCAGCCTTTGCTATTTCCAACTGCCAAGGAATTTTTAATGTGCACAACTTGCAGACAGTATCTCCTTTTTTGTCCATATATGAGAAGGCTATGTATCCCTTACAATACCACAGAGATCAGGGAGATTTATGATATCATTGGCTACCATTAGGATCATCACCCTTCAAAATACATTTGGGAAGGTTTTAGAGAAGATAGTCGCTGTCAAGCTGCAAGAGTTTTTGGAAAGGGGGAAGCTTCTTCCAAGAGGCCTGGGGAGTTACAGGCCAGGAAAAGATACCTGGTCAAATGCACCCACTTTTGCCTTTGATGTTTATGAGGGGTTCCAGAGTAGACAAGAAATGATGGCTGCGGCGCTTGATCTTGAGGATGCGTACACTAGAGTTCGATATGATATTTTGATGACTGCACTGATGGAGAAGGGGGTCAATCCCTGGTTAGTGAACTGGATAGCGGCCGTCCTACATTCTTGTTGGATTGCTCTCCATCTGGGTGCATGGACCTCAGAGCCACATATTTTAACCCCGGGACTGCCACAGGGATCCACAATCTCACCAGTGCTCTTTAACGTGTATATGAGCAAAATTGCAAACTTAGAAGCACCAGGGGTTGGAAGGATACTAACATTTGCAGATGATATTCTTGCATATAGGCAGGGGAGAGATAGGGAGAAAATAGCCCAGGAGCTACAGGCGACAGTAGACAAAGTGATTGACTGGTGCACTGAAATGGGTGCTGTCATCCACCCGAAAAAGGCAGCTGTTTTGTGGTGCTCTCTGGACAACAGGATTGTGAGAGCTGATGTCCCAAGCCTCACGATAGATGGTGGAAGCGTTAACAGAGAGAACAAACTGAAGTATCTGGGAATCACATTTGACAGGAGCCTGTCCTTCAAGGATCATGTGGAGACGGTTGTGACAAGATCTCAAAAGGGACTCAACGCACTTAAAACTATGGCTGCAATGGACATAGAGCAGAGAATGCTTTTCAGACTATACCAGCACTTGATCCTCTCAGCGATTGATTATGGACTAGGACTGCTCACTGTCTCAAAGAGTCAGCTGGTGAGATTGGAGTGCATACAGAACGAGGCTATGCGGGTCATTCTGGGATGCACCAGAGACACCCCAGTGGTGTGTATGCGGTACATCCTTGGTTTGCCGACTGTTGCTGGTAGGTGATGCAGGCGAAGGCATACCTCAGAGTAGCTGCTGACACAGATCACCCGTTGCATGAGGCACTGGACGCAGTTAAGGGCCAGCGACTGATAAGAGGGAAATCATGGATGGCTCAGGCGGAGGATACGATCAGACAGGTGTGCCCCTTGGAGAACATTAGGCGAGGAGAGGAGTGGGTCAGAGTGCCAGCGGAGCAGTCAGACTTGTGCAGAGTTATAATCACACTGAGCCGGGAGTGCAGGGAGTGGCCAGCAGGGGCCACAGAAGTGGAAATCCAGCAACTAATTCAGGATAATGCTCGCTCGGGTGATGTGATTATCTACACAGATGGTTCAGTGTTGAGAGGTAATTGAAGTGCCTGGGGTTTCTTGGCATAGGCTAATGGTCGATGTTTGGTGCAGGAGAGCCTGGCATATGATACCACAACATCTAGCTTAAGAATGGAGGTGGAGGCAGTCAGTGCAGCTTTCCGCTGGATGGAGAATACGACACACACACACATTGTGATTTAAGAAAGCATGCTGAGTAGGGTGAGGACTGGCAAGCTTCATGCTGAGTGGCTTGCTTCGCTTCGGAAGTCACAGGTGGCAAGCATCGTCTGGATATTTTCTCCGGGGCATGCTGGTATGTTGGGGAATGAACAGGCAGACAGATTGGCTGGCACTGCAAAACTTGGTGGAGTATTGATGCATGATAAGGCAGACGTAGTTTCGGCCTTGTGGGAGCACGTGTACACCTTGGAGGAGCAAATGGATCACCATGGTCTGGCAAGAATGCGACAGCGTGGAGTGACGAGGGGATCTGGCCGAGGCTCGACGCTTAGAGGAAAGGCGAGACGCACATATAATCAGATTGCTACTGGTACTATTGGGGTTGGAACTCTTCGCTGGCTTCTGAGGATGGTGACAGAGTGCTTATGGGAATGCCCCGAATGTTGTGATGTCGGTTCCTAAATCAATCAATCAATCAATCATTGGCTACCAGCGGTTCTTGGAAACATTTTCAGCCCAATACCGGGGTCAAAACTGGTATTTTCTGAGTCTGAGACAAACACAGTAACCTCTCATCCATGGCTGCCCTTTCATTTATCACCATTTATTGAAACATGTGAGTATTGACCTGTAAAATATGAGCTGAAAACATTAGTATTTGTCTGTAAATATGGAGCTTTTGTTTGCGCTCACTTGCTTTGATCTCAAGCTTAGTCCATACTTGTTCTACTAATTCTAGTGCAATGGACAGATTTTTGCGTGTAAATTAGCTTTCCATATTACCAGTATCCCTTCTCATCAGACAAATCCACTCTGACCTCTGAGGTGCTTGTAATTTACATGCCTAAGTCAAGGATGAGAAGTCAACATTTTAGTCCAACTGACCGGTGTAGGGGTTGAACCCACTACCTCGACACCAGCACACGGATGTTTAAGAGCAAGAGCAGTTATCCATTCGGCCATGATGACCTCTAATTATGGAGCTGAATCAGTAATAAACTAATGACGGATTTTTGTATGTGCACAATATGTACACATGTCCTCCTATGTTATCATCCAAATCCGAGAGGCTAGGCATCAGATCGAGTTTCCCCCAGTATTAGAGGGATGGGGGAAGTACATATCCTCAAGTCTCTTTATTTTGTACAAATTCACACCATGATTCGTACCTCACAATTGGTCTTTTCAAACCTGAGGCTCTTGACTAAAACGCTTGACTATTCCAACTCAAACTGAAGCCATACAATTGGCATTAAAAAACACTTAAGAGATTGTTTTTAAAAATTCTGAAACTATACAAACCTCAACAGTGTATTGAATAGTATCTTTCGGAAGCTTTTGTGAATAGTCTTCATTTTTGTTTGTGACTGCTAAAAACACCAATGTTTTAATGCCATCTGAATTTGCCAAGAAATACCACCAACTCTCTAGCTCTGTAAAAATAATAAAATAAATATTAATAAATAAATGTACATTGAATATTATTGGGGGTAGAGTGATATACTGATGTGAAAATACATAGTTGTATAATATATTGATTTATCACATGACATTTCTTTGTACGTATACAGTTGCTACAATTTTCCTGTAGGCACTAGAATGCTAACTAACATGCCAACAAATATAAGTGGACACATTACTTCTAGTAACTTTAATATTAGATCATGTTTAATGACTTTTGAAAATTACATTATTTGCATACAATTCAAGCACTTTTAGTTTATTACTTCCAGTCTATCATTTTTATTTGTAGCAATGTATTTTAGTCACGAGTGTTTCTTAAATGTGGCCAAATATTGAGACTTATGAAAACAAACATAGATAGACAGATAGGTAGATAGACAGAGAGAGAGAGAGAGAGAGAGAGAGAGAGAGAGAGAGAGAGAGAGAGAGAGAGAGAGAGAGAGAGAGATAGAGAGAGAGAGAGAGAGAGAGATTAAGTTGTTAAAACTGTTGGCCTAAAACTATTATGTCAAAACATTAATCTAAATAAACATACAATACAGATAATTTTAGCATTGCAGATGCTTATAATGAATCTACTTTATAAGTTAGAGAAAAACAGTTTTAAATAATGATGATGAAACGTCACTATGTATATTGTATATTTATGAATGGGAATATAGTGAGACATTCTCTGGAATTTCTAGTTTCTGACCGATATGAATGAACAAATAATCCTTATTTTCAAAGGGTTAAGAATTGGGCATGCAGGTCTGTCTAACATTCTGCTTATCTTTTCTCTCTCTTTATAAGTTATTTCATTCATGCATCAGTTATGAGACTAGTCGAGGACAACAACAATATAAATATATGCAAAATAGGCATGGGAAATGTGAAAAAATCATTACCTGACTCACTAATATTAATTATTGGTGTGGCAATTATTATTAGCTAAGGGAGACATAACGTATTACCAGTAGGAGACTGACTGCTATATTATGGTTTTATTATTATTACAAGCATTCTGTACAGAGATAGCTATTATTATTACAAGTATTCTGTACAGAGATAGCTTTTGAATAGTTTGCAATTATATGTATAGGCTAGGTGATTTATTTTGGAAAATTGTGAGAGCGAGAAAAAGAAAGAGAGAGAGACACACACACACACACACAGAGAGAGAGAGAGAGAGAGAGAGAGAGAGAGAGAGAGAGAGAGAGAGAGAGAGAGAGAGCGAGAGAGAGAGATAGAGAGAAAGATAGAGAGGGAGAGAGCTTTATTTTTCAAAGAGTAATTTAAAACACCTTCAGTTATAATTTTGTGAATTAGTTTGGCTTTATTGAAAAGTAAGCATTTGTGGAGTGGTAATAGCTGGAGGACGGTCTCTCTGGCCGAGGGGTTACACCACGTTCTCCGTAATCCCGTTTATCACGCAGAGTCTCGTAGCGGGCGAGAACTGGAAGCGGTTCTACCCCTGCTGGTGATTTGTGGGATAACTGAGCTAGCCGTTCAGAAAGCAATGGCAAACTACTGAGCGTAATCTTGCCAAGAAATCAACAGACAGCTGAAAGATGCTGCTGTTGACAGCGATGTCCTGTAAAGGATATGCGAATTTAAAAAAATAAAATAGCTGGAGTCATTTATGTAGGTTATAATTGTCAGTCTCATCTTTACTAAGATAAAGAACATACTCAGGTTAGAAGGATAAGAAGGTTAAATGTGCTATATAGAATCTATAATGTTGTACGCAGTTGTACCATATTCAGTTAGTGGTATCCTTTTTAGTTCATTTGTCATGCTCTTCAGTAAATAATGTTCTATAATATGATTTTAGCATTACACACGGTTATCTTCTTTTAGAGTTAAAAAAAAAAAAAGCCATTCTAAGTTATTATCAACAATTTTGCTTGCAAAGATTTTAAGTTCATTTGTTACCTGGCATACATTGTTGAAGCATTCAGAAATTATAAAGCATGTCTTCTTCCAAGATATGATTCCACACTGGTGTCCATTCTTCTGTTATGCTTATTTTAATTGATGATTTATGTCATATTTACTTAAGAGCTACATGTATTTTGCTATTTTTAGCTCTGCCATTCTGTGCTTCATCAGCCATATCACTTTGACTAGTTCCCACATATGACGCTATCCACACCAAACATCCTCAAGTATTTAGATTTGTAGTAGCCAAGAAGATCTAGTCTACTATGAACCACAATATGTTGTTTAGAGCCAGAACTCATGATAATGAATCTGTTAAAACTGTCAGCTTCTGGGGAGGGTTATAATTTACCATTTAAGCACTTTTAGTACACAAACCATTTCCACAGTAAATCAGGAAATTAAAATGGAAATATGAAAACAGTAGACTGGACTCTATCCAGTGTATATACCTTTGTGCTGTCCATTCATTATTTTACTTCTTATTGTTTCAATATTGTTGTGCCATTGATACAGACTTCTTGAAACATTCACCTGTATATGTGTGTGTTTCGACCTATCAAGTTTCTCAGTCCTATTTTGTGTCTTTATTTGGTTTTTAAGACAAATGTTGCGAATTCCTTGAACTGCCAGAGTAACTATCAATCATTGCCTGAAAGAGGCTAATGAAACTAGAACACTATACACAACAATATACAGACATCAATATACTATCTCGAGACACAGACATTCACTAGGGCTTGTTTCCTTAGCGACTCAATGAACATGATCAAGAGGATAGAGGAGGGGTCGATCCGAAGAGAATGGCTGCTGCCTCTGAAGCGGTCTCGGCTGGCAAAGATTAGTTTCATCTTCGTGCCAGGTCATGCGGGAGTACAAGGAAATGAGCGGGCTGACAAGCTCGCAGGTAAGGCTACTGTGGAGGGCAGACGCGCCATGGACCAGGCTGACATTCTGAATGCTCTACGAGAAGTGAGACTTTTGCGAGAACCAAGTGATGACTGTGAATCTACAACAATGGCCAGACTGCAGGAGCAGCAAATTAAAAGAGGGGTGGCCAAACAAGAACACTACGCAGGAAGCCAAAGAAGATTGATAAACCAACACAGAACTGGCGTCGTTAGCCGCTACACGCTGCGGGATTTGCTGAGGAGGGGATCCGAGCACTTATGGACTGAATGGTTCGATGTGCAACGAGGATGATCTGTCGACTAACAATAACTAACAATAACACAACAATATGAAAGAGGCAAATAGCTTTCTTTGGTCATGTGATGAGAAGAGAGGCATTGGAGAACATTCTGACAACTGGAAAGATCGAGGGGAAGAGAGGCAGAGGCAGACCAAGATAAATTATGCTGGACGGACTGAGACGGTGGCATGGAGGAATATCATCAGCAGAGTTGATCCAGAACACCAAAGACCGAGATCTGTGGAGAGCCATAAACGCCTACGCCAGCCGGCACGGCACGTGATGATTTGGACTCACATAATAGCTCAACAGCAGTAAACTCCTGTTTTTGATACCACTACACCCCACCATATCATAAAATTGAAATTCGTAATAAGAAGGTAGGCGTGTCATATTGGATCAACAGTAATAAAAAGGTACTATAGGAAGATACAATGTTAATGACTGTGAACTAATATTTTACTTTCACTTTGAACTCAAACACAGTCAATACACTAGACTGATTTTCGTGTGTGGATTAGCCATCAGACGAACTCATTCAAACTTCAGAGGTACGTCCCTATGTCAAAGACGTGAAGTCAACATTTTAGTCAAACTGACCGGTGTAGAGGTTGAACCTGCTACCTCCTCGGCATCAGCACACCAGGAGTTTAAGAGTGATTTAAGCATGCATGTTTGAAACCAATTATCATAATGCTGATTATTTAAAAAATCTTACTAAATATGCCTCTTAGAAGATACAGGATTCCAACTGAATCTGTAGATGGTAAAAATTGAAATAAATTAATTAAATACTGTAGCCATTTGATGCTATGTATATGTTTATTAACATACAGATTATATATATATATCCTATATATACACACATACATATATACATACATATATACATGCACACACAGATCTGCACACTCATGCACATAGGCACATAAACACAGATACATTTGTGTCTTATCACTGATTATACTTAACATACATTTCAACATCGCTTCAAAACATGCTTCAAAACCATAGTTTCTGTTTGTGGGAAAATTAAAATGGATGGATTTTGCAGTAGTTCACCTACTTTTCACACATTGCTGTCTTACATAGTGACACTTGCCTGCTAGTCTTGTGTCCTGGGTATAAGCCCCCTTGAGATGGGCATTTGTCATGACCACATGATTCGGAACAATCCAGTTTCATGAAAAACAAGAAAAAAGTTCTGAGAAGATAACCTTACTGACTTAATACTGACCCCAGCAACCATAGAGTGATGTTTGGTAACATAAAATTAGCCTAGGAATATAGGCCCCGAGTGACATGATGGCATGGAAACCAAGTCCTGTGCCTGTATGTTTACTGCTTCTATCATTTATATTAATTTTCAAATGATGTTCTTACATAAAAAGACTAAAATGTACGTACATGGATACTCAAGAGCTGTAAGCTGTCCATCACCAATAATAGGACTCTGAAATATATATAGAAAAACAGAAATAATATAAAGCAATTTCAATTACTGGAACAATTGATCACCATTATCTTGTCAAATATAATCATGCTTCTTTTCTTTGCCACACATTTCATTTAATTTGTTAATGCATTAATTTAATGCAATATATTTGTCGGGACAATAGATGCATCATGTGTTGTTTAGGTTTTATATTCTTTCCTGAACAATCTTCAGCTCATCAAGAATGTACTGTGCTGCACCAACTAGCATTTGTTTGGGAAATCTGATCTCAATGCATCTGACTGTATCTGCAACTTGTCTGTAGTGGTCAACCTTTTGACTGTCATATATTGTCTTCTGGCCTCCTTGTATGGCAGGTTTGACATGGTGGTGACTTTCATTGCTTCCTTGCTGTCTTGAATGCAGCTGAGGTATCCAGTGCTAGGCAATTGGTGCATCATGTCTGGGTTGGGCCTCCTAAAGTCTGTGGCATGTAGGTATTGGCTGCAGTGCTGAATTCCCTACAGACATCTACTTCACTCCCTCCTGCAGTTTGATTTAGTGTGCCAACATTTCTGGCAACTAGAGCACAACAGCACCCTTAGTATTCTGGTGTTTGTAGTGATTTTCTTTCTTAGGGAGCAGTTTGCTGGCTGCAAGTATCTGTATTTCTCGTCAGTTTTGGCATCTTATTACGATTAGGCTTTTGACTGCTGTTTTCTGTGAATTTTCCAAACTTTGGCTGGTGGTTGGTGAGAAATGTTCACATATACATTCTTTACATTTTGGTGGTAATCTTGAGAAGGCTTAGTTTTTAGAAGGGCCCAACACAGGTTTCCTGCTTCCATCTTGCTGTTGCTTGAGTTCTGGGTTTGCTTTCTACCTTGTTTGCTCTGATGTTGTTTGCATTTTTCTAATGGTGAATTCTTTGCTGCACTATAAAGTGTTATTATTCTGATGAGCTAACTTAGCTTCTTCTTCTGTGAGCTCCTCATTCACCTTTACTGCTGATAGGACTCTGTGTCTGGTATTGTTGGCTGGCCGCTGGCTACTGCTTGTGTCTGTTTTGCTGTTGGCACCTCGAGCTTGAGCTTCCTGAGTTCTTTTAATTCAACTTCTATCATCTTGAATTTCATCTCCATCTGAAACTTCAATTCTACCATCCAGGCCATGTCCAACACTACTGTTAGTTGCACATCTTTGAGAACATACATTTCCTGCTAATTTTCGTCACCAGTGGCTGGTTGCTGGGTCTTTCACTGAGGCACTTGTCTTCCTCTAGGATTTTGTTCCTTCAGCTGCATTATCTGGCCTTGGAGTTGTTTCTGTTCATTTAGCCGCCACACTCTTCACTGTGCTTTCTTATAGGATAAATTCAATATTACTGTGATTTTTATTCTCTCTAAACTGTTGAAGTTATGGGTATCCAGTCAGCTGGATTTTAATGTTGAAATCTTGTTCAGAAAGTAATGGCAAAACACTGAATGTAAAAATTGTCCAGAAAATCAATCTGGGGTTGATCGCAACATTCTGCAAAGGACATACATTAGTTTACAGGCAGCCCAAATATTTGAAGCAGTTGACACATCTCCTGTTCGTGTTCGGCATTTGGAAGTTTGTCTTGCCTTGGTCATCAGGAACTTGCTGAAATGGGTTCTTCCTCACTGTCCCAACATATTTCTATTTTGTTGTGGTAGTTGGCCTTGATATGCCATACTTTCTGACATCATGAGCACTCTAACACTTTAGGGATATAATACTTTAGCTTTTGGGGGTCTCTTTTCAATTGTAATGGTGGTGGCATGTCTTGTTCTTCTGGCTGTTGTATTTTGGTCAGTATCCACACCACCTTGGTGACTCTTAACATTAGGATTATCTTGTTGCATTATTCTTTTTGTAAGATGTGTATTGATGTTTTTACCACCTCCTTTCTGTCAGTTAGACTAATGGTGGCATTTACCTTAATAGCATGCGGCAGCAACCACTTTACTATTTGCATGCCAAATTCTAATAGTATGTTGACCGCCTTAACAGTTCTGTTAAAGAGTCGCCACTGCACCATTGTGAGTTTTCCATGGACTGGCCACATTTATCTTGGGGAGGACATTCTAAATAAGATCTAGAATTTGTTTGTCAACAAGGCTATGATACGGGATTCTCCATTTTATTGTTTAATTTATTTTAAAATGTTTATTACTTATGAGGCTCATTTTTCGTTTGCTGACTTATTTTAGGGTTGACTGCTTTGGCATTGTTATTTTGTAATCATGAGTTGTTGCTGTCATAATTGTGGTCACTGTATACACTGCCACTCGTGTGGCTATCTCTGTCAATTGTGGTTCAGTTGGCATATTATTTTAATGGTACTGATGACCTTACCTGTACCTTTTCCTTTGCTGAGCTTGTACACCTGGTGTCAACATTAGCAATGCTGCTGTCAGCCCTTCTCATTCCAATGGTGCAAATTGAGCCTTTTTACATTTGGCTTTTGTTTGTACCATTTTTCTAATTGGTTATTAGGTGACTTGTTTTTGATAGCATGTTCAGACTGAATGATCCAGAACGACCTACTTGGCAGAGCAGATGGAGAGCTACATGGTTGAGATAAAGACCTGCTTGGTGAAACTCCGGGTTAGCTGGGTGTCTCATGATGATACACTTGGTGAGCTAGGTGTTTCTGATGGTGACTCGCTTGAAGGAGCAGATGGAGAGCTAGGTTATTGAGATGAAGACCCACTTTGTGAAGTTCGAGGTGAGTGGGGTGTCTCTGATGGTGAAGCACTTGGTGATGCCACGTGTTTCTGATGATGACCCACTTGATGCAGGAGATGGTGAGCCATGTGAATGAGATGAAGATCCACTTTGTGAAGCTGCAGGTGAGCTGGATGTCTCTGATGGTGAGGCATTTGGCAAGCCATGTGTTTCTGATAGTGATCCACTTGATGGAGCAGATAGTGAGCTATGTATTTGTAATAGTGGCTCGCTTGGGCAAGTCTGTTGTACTCAGGTGAGCTGTACATACCTGTCTGTTATTTTATCTCCATTATAACGGAACACTGTAATTTGAAATACCACTGTTTGGTGGGGAAAAGGGAGAAAGAATACCTACCTGCAGCTATGGCAATAACAACGCTATGACAACAAGAGAATGCTGAACACTGTTCAATCAGATCGCTGGTAACTATTGTCTACTCTCTTGTATGGAATATAATTATACACATAAATGTAGATAACACCTACATGGAAATGATTATTTTATTTACAGTTTCTTGATAAGAGCACAGACATGTTCATATCTTATGAAAAAAAGATTTTCTTATTCTTTGAGAATCCAGGAATGTTAATGGAGTTGATGAACTGCAAAAGTAACAAATACAAAAACAGACAGAACTGTTGTCCCAGTGATAATACATTCAAGTAAAAACAGTTTGCGCAGTGATGATTCAATAATTCACAGAATGCACTATTACCAATAATGAAATATATTACATTTTGTGTTGGTCTATGTAGCACTACATGTTTTGCTGATGTGTTGCAATTCACAAATAACCAGTGCAAATACTACGTTACAAGGGCTTGGGAGCTTATGATAAGATAGAGGCAATTTGAGACATCAGGTACTGAATTTGAGGAATCTAGAAATGCCTTTTTTGTATTTTTAAAATATTATTAAAGCTGTTAATAATACTGTAATGCTGACTAAATACTTAATACAACTTAACACTGTCTTATAGCAGCTGTTTAATTGCAGAATAACATTATTAAATGAACCAGCAATCAAAATAAGTGAATATGAACTTACATTATTAATGGTCTTTTTCAGAATATATGATGTCGTATTAACCGTAATGTTTTGGTATTCTGATTTAATGCGAAACAAATATTTGTCATTTGATGATTGTGAGGTCGTTGGCTGAGGTTGAACAGCTTCGTTTTCAGGAACCTTCCCTTGTACTTCTTCGCAAGGTGTGCCAACTGTTTGAGAAAGTTATAGTCACAGATTATTGTATAATATACATGACAACAGCATACTACATGATCAGTAAGAATAAAACACATGCAAATGGTACATTCATTATACATTTAGAAATTGTAACTGTTTAAAATAAGGATCTATAATTTGCTGCAGATGACATGCCAACTGCTGCTAACTATAATAATTATGTATTTTATGGACCAAAGGTTAGACATCGTTTGATTTTTCTAGTAAACATTAGATTCCACTTTGCTGGAATAGTGTGCTGTTTTTTTTAGTTTAATTGCTTAAAGCTATCTTGTTTTAATCATAACTTGTTTGCAGTTGAACATTTTTATTGGTCATATCCTAGTAATAAACTGGAGACTTGTGAAATATTTCGGCACTTGAAAAGACATGATACTCTTATCAAAATAATACAGGATGAAAAAAGTTGAAAGCAGTTGAACACGAGGTAGATAAGAATACAAGTGGGAAGGTAAAAATCAAGAAGTGTACAAACAGCAGTCAGCCAGAGTATTCAATCACAGCGAGGGATAGAAAGTGTTGAAGTTCAATCGCTGTCAACTGTCATTGTGATTGACTGATACTAGCTGAACAGTTGTTAGTATGTATCACGAATTAGCAGTAAAGCATGAAAACTTAAATTAGACTTGGAAGGTTATTGATTGGCAATGGGTAGATTCTGTTTAGAATATGTAAGATGTGATGACTAACTGTCCTATAGTTATAGTTATATGGTTCCGTCGCCCTGCTACTGAGTGAGTGCGTTGCACAACACTGTGAGCTGTGAATTTTGTGTGAAATGCTTTTAAATCTGCCCGAGGTTGTTTGGAGCATGGATTGCATGTTCAGAGCAATGGCGTCTGGCTGTGTCGCAGAATTGACCGGTTTTTGCCTTATGCAGAAATGTGTGGCTGCTGGTCTTTTAGTGACTGCCGCTTCCATTGATAATGAACTGTATTTTCATGTAGGACTTTTGTGTTGGCATTCTGGAGATGGCATTATGTACAGTGAAATACTTTTACATCTGTCCGAGTGTTTGTGGCGTGAACTGCATTTTTAGAACAGAAAACATATACAAATGGAACAAACATCTAGAAATATCTAGACTGTGTGGGTGAACAGCTGGGAAAACATCCAGATGGGAAATTGATTGCTGCTTCCATCAAAGATGAACTGTATTTTTTGTGCAGGACTTTTGTATTGGCATTCTGGTGACGACAATGTGTACGGTGAAATGTTTTTACTATCTGTCCGTGGTTGTTTGTGGCATGAGCTGCATTTTCTGGAAAATGGTGTAGCTGGCTTTGTCGCAAAACGGACTGGTTTTGCCTTGTGCAGTAAATTATGGCTGCTGGTTTTCTATGGGGCAGTGAGGAGTATTTGATGTGATATTCACTGGCACAGGAGAGGAGAATAATGAGGACGACCCATTGCTGTGAAGTTGGTACTGAGACTAACTAACTAACTAACCTATAGTTATAGTGTGCATAGTGCGAGATCATTTGTGTGTTAGTGTTCTCTAAATATGTAATTCACAAAATCATGGCCGTGATTTGCATGTGGTTTTCATCGTTGAAAAGCATCATATTAAGGTGTGTAAAAAAAAGTCCTATACTACTTGTTTACAGTTTGTGTTATAGACCCATGTGCAGGCTAGATATTTACAATAGCATCCACTTTCAATTGATGAAAAACTTTTCTCTGACCCTTTGTAGATTGGGTGCCTCCAGACTAGATTGCCCAGTGCTCTGACTATTCATCCATCTGCTCCAAAATACAGATAAGACGAGTTACCATCATCACGTGGATAGTCAGTTGATGGTTGAAATGGATCTCAATCACTTACTGTCTGTCACCATGATTTAAATTTATTATTATCTTTCCATTTTTCTGTTATCTTCCTAATAGTACTGATGACTTCCTCTTGTACGTTTGCCTTCCTCCTGATCTTTTAGCACTGCTTTGATGTGCCCATGATATTTATTATGACAAACTTTGATCCCCTTTGAATTATCTTTTCAATCCTAGGTTTTCAAGGACTTCTTTATTTGTAAGTATGCGATAACATGATTTTCACCTAATTTCTATACATTGTCATTTCATCAGCAATGACTTATTTCTGCTGATTGTTTGTAGTCCATTTCTCAACTCTAGGAACAATGTACAGTATAAATATCACTTGTTGACTCTCAGGCTTATTTAATAACATAATTGTTTGTTAGAATATTTCACATGTTGTGGAATATACAATTTTGGTCATTACAATTGTTATTCTGATTTCTGCTTCACGTTGACACTGCTGAGTTATTAATTAATTTGTGACAAAGATATGAACAACAGTGAGTTGTCTTATGGCAGATACTGCCATTGGGGTGTGTTATCCCTTCTAGGCAACCAATAGTGGAGTGGTGACTTCCCTTCTCCAAGGTTTTTCTTTCTCAAACAGTTTTAGACAATTTGATCCAAGACTGGTGAACCATATACCACACACACTTATCACCATGGCACATGATGAACACATTGTGGCAGTTGAACACATAATAGAGTTATTCATACTCATGGAAGAAGGAAAACAAAACCCAAGTAACAAAGAATAAGTGAATGTTAAAACTATTTCTTGAAAGATGTAGAAGATGTAACTTTGTATATCGTAGTGGGGAAATCATAACTGCAATTCACAACTAGATCACACCTATACAAGACAGTAACAGCCAAAGTCCATAGTTTGTTGCATGTTTTAACTGAAAGCATAAGTCAATTCTTCTCCTTCTTCTCAGTTCATCCGGAGTTTTTTTTCAGACGTGATTGCGTTGTGCCTGTTTACAGCAGAGCTGCGATCTTGCGCCGTTAGGCCGACACATCCGACTTCTGCGGGCATTTGTTGACCGGGTTAACCTTCCCGGGGTGTCAATTCAATTTTAACGAAAAATGTTTAACTTATTTAACACACAAAGATTTTTCCTTTTTCAACCAATTTTTACTGTAATGATAATCTTACCTGGTGTGGTAAATACAGGACCACTCACAACTGGTGAAACTGTTGAGCTGGGTGTTTCTGATGGTGAGCCACTTGGTGAGCTAGGTGTTTCTGATGGTGACTCACTAGATGGAGCAGATGGAGAGCTAGGAGGTTGTGATGGAGACCCACTTGGTGAGCTTGGTGTTTCCGATGGTGAAGCACTTGGTGAACTTGGTGTTTCTGATGGTGAACCACTTGATGGAGCAGATGGAGAGCTAGGAGGTTGTGATGGAGACCCACTTGGTGAGCTTGGTGTTTCTGATGGTGACCCACTTGATGGAGCAGATGGAGAGCTAGGAGGATGTGATGGATACCCACTTGGTGAGCTTGGTGTTTCTGATGATGACCCACTTGATGGAGCAGATGGAGAGCTAGGAGGTTGTGATGGAGACCCACTTGGTGAGCTTGGTGTTTCTGATGGTGACCCACTTGATGGAGCAGATGGAGAGCTAGGAGGTTGTGATGGAGACCCACTTGGTGAGCTTGGTGTTTCTGATGGTGACCCACTTGATGGAGCAGATGGAGAGCTAGGAGGTTGTGATGGAGACCCACTTGGTGAGCTTGGTGTTTCTGATGGTGACCCACTAGATGGAGCAGATGGAGAGCTAGGAGGTTGTGATGGAGACCCACTTGGTGAGTTTGGTGTTTCTGATGGTGACCCACTAGATGGAGCAGATGGAGAGCTAGGAGGTTGTGATGGAGACCCACTTGGTGAGCTTGGTGTTTCTGATGGTGACCCACTTGATGGAGCAGATGGAGAGCTAGGAGGTTGTGATGGAGACCCACTTGGTGAGCTTGGTGTTTCTGATGGTGACCCACTTGATGGAGCAGATGGAGAGCTAGGAGGTTGTGATGGAGACCCACTTGGTGAACTTGGTGTTTCTGATGGTGAACCACTTGATGGAGCAGATGGAGAGCTAGGAGGTTGTGATGGAGACCCACTTGGTGAGCTTGGTGTTTCTGATGGTGACCCACTTGATGGAGCAGATGGAGAGCTAGGAGGTTGTGATGGAGACCCACTTGGTGAGCTTGGTGTTTCTGATGGTGACCCACTTGATGGAGCAGATGGAGAGCTAGGAGGTTGTGATGGAGACCCACTTGGTGAGCTTGGTGTTTCTGATGGTGACCCACTTGATGGAGCAGATGGAGAGCTAGGAGGTTGTGATGGAGACCCACTTGGTGAACTTGGTGAACCACTTGATGGAGCAGATGGAGAGCTAGGAGGTTGTGATGGAGACCCACTTGGTGAGCTTGGTGTTTCTGATGGTGACCCACTTGATGGAGCAGATGGAGAGCTAGGAGGTTGTGATGGAGACCCACTTGGTGAGCTTGGTGTTTCTGATGGTGAAGCACTTGGTGAACTTGGTGTTTCTGATGGTGAACCACTTGATGGAGCAGATGGAGAGCTAGGAGGTTGTGATGGAGACCCACTTGGTGAGCTTGGTGTTTCTGATGGTGAACCACTAGATGGAGCAGATGGAGAGCTAGGAGGTTGTGATGGAGACCCACTTGGTGAGCTTGGTGTTTCTGATGGTGGCCCACTTGATGGAGCAGATGGAGAGCTAGGAGGTTGTGATGGAGACCCACTTGGTGAGCTTGGTGTTTCTGATGGTGAACCACTTGATGGAGCAGATGGAGAGCTAGGAGGTTGTGATGGAGACCCACTTGGTGAGCTTGGTGTTTCTGATGGTGACCCACTTGACGGAGCAGATGGAGAGCTAGGAGGTTGTGATGGAGACCCACTTGGTGAGTTTGGTGTTTCTGATGGTGACCCACTAGATGGAGCAGATGGAGAGCTAGGAGGTTGTGATGGAGACCCACTTGGTGAGCTTGGTGTTTCTGATGGTGACCCACTTGACGGAGCAGATGGAGAGCTAGGAGGTTGTGATGGAGACCCACTTGGTGAGCTTGGTGTTTCTGATGGTGACCCACTTGATGGAGCAGATGGAGAGCTAGGAGGTTGTGATGGAGACCCACTTGGTGAGCTTGGTGTTTCTGATGGTGACCCACTTGATGGAGCAGATGGAGAGCTAGGAGGTTGTGATGGAGACCCACTTGGTGAACTTGGTGTTTCTGATGGTGAACCACTTGATGGAGCAGATGGAGAGCTAGGAGGTTGTGATGGAGACCCACTTGGTGAGCTTGGTGTTTCTGATGGTGACCCACTTGATGGAGCAGATGGAGAGCTAGGAGGTTGTGATGGAGACCCACTTGGTGAGCTTGGTGTTTCTGATGGTGAAGCACTTGGTGAACTTGGTGTTTCTGATGGTGAACCACTTGATGGAGCAGATGGAGAGCTAGGAGGTTGTGATGGAGACCCACTTGGTGAGCTTGGTGTTTCTGATGGTGAACCACTTGATGGAGCAGATGGAGAGCTAGGAGGTTGTGATGGAGACCCACTTGGTGAACTTGGTGTTTCTGATGGTGACCCACTTGATGGAGCAGATGGAGAGCTAGGAGGTTGTGATGGAGACCCACTTGGTGAGCTTGGTGTTTCTGATGGTGAACCACTTGATGGAGCAGATGGAGAGCTAGGAGGTTGTGATGGAGACCCACTTGGTGAGCTTGGTGTTTCTGATGGTGACCCACTTGACGGAGCAGATGGAGAGCTAGGAGGTTGTGATGGAGACCCACTTGGTGAGTTTGGTGTTTCTGATGGTGACCCACTAGACGGAGCAGATGGAGAGCTAGGAGGTTGTGATGGAGACGCACTTGGTGAGCTTGGTGTTTCTGATGGTGACCCACTTGATGGAGCAGATGGAGAGCTAGGAGGTTGTGATGGAGACCCACTTGGTGAGCTTGGTGTTTCTGATGGTGACCCACTTGATGGAGCAGATGGAGAGCTAGGAGGTTGTGATGGAGACCCACTTGGTGAGCTTGGTGTTTCTGATGGTGACCCACTTGATGGAGCAGATGGAGAGCTAGGAGGTTGTGATGGAGACCCACTTGGTGAGCTTGGTGTTTCTGATGGTGACCCACTTGATGGAGCAGATGGAGAGCTAGGAGGTTGTGATGGAGACCCACTTGGTGAGCTTGGTGTTTCTGATGGTGAAGCACTTGGTGAACTTGGTGTTTCTGATGGTGAACCACTTGATGGAGCAGATGGAGAGCTAGGAGGTTGTGATGGAGACCCACTTGGTGAGCTTGGTGTTTCTGATGGTGAACCACTAGATGGAGCAGATGGAGAGCTAGGAGGTTGTGATGGAGACCCACTTGGTGAGATTGGTGGTTCTGATGGTGACCCACTTGATGGAGCAGATGGAGAGCTAGGAGGTTGTGATGGAGACCCACTTGGTGAGCTTGGTGTTTCTGATGGTGAACCACTAGATGGAGCAGATGGAGAGCTAGGAGGTTGTGATGGAGACCCATTTGGTGAGCTTGGTGTTTCTGATGGTGAACCACTAGATGGAGCAGATGGAGAGCTAGGAGGTTGTGATGGAGACCCACTTGGTGAGCTTGGTGTTTCTGATGGTGACCCACCTGATGGAGCAGATGGAGAGCTAGGAGGTTGTGATGGAGACCCACTTGGTGAACTTGGTGTTTCTGATGGTGAACCACTTGATGGAGCAGATGGAGAGCTAGGAGGTTGTGATGGAGACCCACTTGGTGAGCTTGGTGTTTCTGATGGTGAACCACTTGATGGAGCAGATGGAGAGCTAGGAGGTTGTGATGGAGACCCACTTGGTGAGCTTGGTGTTTCTGATGGTGACCCACTTGATGGAGCAGATGGAGAGCTAGGAGGTTGTGATGGAGACCCACTTGGTGAGCTTGGTGTTTCTGATGGTGACCCACTTGATGGAGCAGATGGAGAGCTAGGAGGTTGTGATGGAGACCCACTTGGTGAACTTGGTGTTTCTGATGGTGAACCACTTGATGGAGCAGATGGAGAGCTAGGAGGTTGTGATGGAGACCCACTTGGTGAGCTTGGTGTTTCTGATGGTGACCCACTTGATGGAGCAGATGGAGAGCTAGGAGGTTGTGATGGAGACCCACTTGGTGAGCTTGGTGTTTCTGATGGTGAAGCACTTGGTGAACTTGGTGTTTCTGATGGTGAACCACTTGATGGAGCAGATGGAGAGCTAGGAGGTTGTGATGGAGACCCACTTGGTGAGCTTGGTGTTTCTGATGGTGAACCACTAGATGGAGCAGATGGAGAGCTAGGAGGTTGTGATGGAGACCCACTTGGTGAGCTTGGTGTTTCTGATGGTGACCCACTTGATGGAGCAGATGGAGAGCTAGGAGGTTGTGATGGAGACCCACTTGGTGAGCTTGGTGTTTCTGATGGTGAACCACTAGATGGAGCAGATGGAGAGCTAGGAGGTTGTGATGGAGACCCACTTGGTGAGCTTGGTGTTTCTGATGGTGATCCACTAGATGGAGCAGATGGAGAGCTAGGAGGTTGTGATGGAGATCCACTTGGTGAGCTTGGTGTTTCTGATGGTGACCCACTTGATGGAGCAGATGGAGAGCTAGGAGGTTGTGATGGAGACCCACTTGGTGAGCTAGGTGTTTCTGATGGTGACCCACCAGATGGAACAGATGGAGAGCTAGGAGTCTGTGATGGTGGTCCACTTGCGGAAGTGCCTGGTAACTGTGGTGTCTCTGATGGTGACCCACTACTTGGAGGTACAGGTGAGCTTGATGTTTCTGATGGTGATGCACTTGGAGAGCTAGGTGTTTCTGATGGTGACCCACTAGATGGAGCAGATGGAGAGCTAGGAGGTTGTGATGGAGACCCACTTGGTGAGCTTGGTGTTTCTGATGGTGATCCACTAGATGGAGCAGATGGAGAGCTAGGAGGTTGTGATGGAGACCCGCTTGGTGAGCTTGGTGTTTCTGATGGTGACCCACTTGATGGAGCAGATGGAGAGCTAGGAGGTTGTGATGGAGATCCACTTGGTGAGCTTGGTGTTTCTGATGGTGATGCACTTGGTGAGCTTGGTGTTTCTGATGGTGACCCACTTGATGGAGCAGATGGAGAGCTAGGAGGTTGTGATGGAGACCCACTTGGTGAGCTTGGTGTTTCTGATGGTGAACCACTAGATGGAGCAGATGGAGAGCTTGGAGGTTGTGATGGAGACCCACTTGGTGAACTTGGTGTTTCTGATGGTGACCCACTTGATGGAGCAGATGGAGAGCTAGGAGGTTGTGATGGAGATCCACTTGGTGTTTCTGATGGTGACCCACTTGGTGAGCTAGGTGTTTCTGATGGTGACCCACTTGATGGAGCAGATGGAGAGCTAGGAGGTTGTGATGGAGACCCGCTTGGTGAGCTTGGTGTTTCTGATGGTGACCCACTTGATGGAGCAGATGGAGAGCTAGGAGGTTGTGATGGAGACCCACTAGGTGAGCTTGGTGTTTCTGATGGTGATGCACTTGGTGAGCTAGGTGTTTCTGATGGTGACCCACTTGATGGAGCAGATGGAGAGCTAGGAGGTTGTGATGGAGACCCGCTTGGTGAGCTTGGTGTTTCTGATGGTGACCCACTTGATGGAGCAGATGGAGAGCTAGGAGGTTGTGATGGAGACCCACTTGGTGAAGTTGGTGTTTCTGATGGTGAACCACTTGATGGAGCAGATGGAGAGCTAGGAGGTTGTGATGGAGACCCACTTGGTGAGCTTGGTGTTTCTGATGGTGAACCACTTGATGGAGCAGATGGAGAGCTAGGAGGTTGTGATGGAGACCCACTTGGTGAGCTTGGTGTTTCTGATGGTGACCCACTTGATGGAGCAGATGGAGAGCTAGGAGGTTGTGATGGAGACCCACTTGGTGAGCTTGGTGTTTCTGATGGTGACCCACTTGATGGAGCAGATGGAGAGCTAGGAGGTTGTGATGGAGACCCACTTGGTGAACTTGGTGTTTCTGATGGTGAACCACTTGATGGAGCAGATGGAGAGCTAGGAGGTTGTGATGGAGACCCACTTGGTGAACTTGGTGTTTCTGATGGTGAACCACTTGATGGAGCAGATGGAGAGCTAGGAGGTTGTGATGGAGACCCACTTGGTGAGCTTGGTGTTTCTGATGGTGAAGCACTTGGTGAACTTGGTGTTTCTGATGGTGAACCACTTGATGGAGCAGATGGAGAGCTAGGAGGTTGTGATGGAGACCCACTTGGTGAGCTTGGTGTTTCTGATGGTGAACCACTAGATGGAGCAGATGGAGAGCTAGGAGGTTGTGATGGAGACCCACTTGGTGAGCTTGGTGTTTCTGATGGTGACCCACTTGATGGAGCAGATGGAGAGCTAGGAGGTTGTGATGGAGACCCACTTGGTGAGCTTGGTGTTTCTGATGGTGAACCACTTGATGGAGCAGATGGAGAGCTAGGAGGTTGTGATGGAGACCCACTTGGTGAGCTTGGTGTTTCTGATGGTGACCCACTTGACGGAGCAGATGGAGAGCTAGGAGGTTGTGATGGAGACCCACTTGGTGAGTTTGGTGTTTCTGATGGTGACCCACTAGATGGAGCAGATGGAGAGCTAGGAGGTTGTGATGGAGACCCACTTGGTGAGCTTGGTGTTTCTGATGGTGACCCACTTGACGGAGCAGATGGAGAGCTAGGAGGTTGTGATGGAGACCCACTTGGTGAGCTTGGTGTTTCTGATGGTGACCCACTTGATGGAGCAGATGGAGAGCTAGGAGGTTGTGATGGAGACCCACTTGGTGAGCTTGGTGTTTCTGATGGTGACCCACTTGATGGAGCAGATGGAGAGCTAGGAGGTTGTGATGGAGACCCACTTGGTGAACTTGGTGTTTCTGATGGTGAACCACTTGATGGAGCAGATGGAGAGCTAGGAGGTTGTGATGGAGACCCACTTGGTGAGCTTGGTGTTTCTGATGGTGACCCACTTGATGGAGCAGATGGAGAGCTAGGAGGTTGTGATGGAGACCCACTTGGTGAGCTTGGTGTTTCTGATGGTGAAGCACTTGGTGAACTTGGTGTTTCTGATGGTGAACCACTTGATGGAGCAGATGGAGAGCTAGGAGGTTGTGATGGAGACCCACTTGGTGAGCTTGGTGTTTCTGATGGTGAACCACTTGATGGAGCAGATGGAGAGCTAGGAGGTTGTGATGGAGACCCACTTGGTGAACTTGGTGTTTCTGATGGTGAACCACTTGATGGAGCAGATGGAGAGCTAGGAGGTTGTGATGGAGACCCACTTGGTGAGCTTGGTGTTTCTGATGGTGAACCACTTGATGGAGCAGATGGAGAGCTAGGAGGTTGTGATGGAGACCCACTTGGTGAGCTTGGTGTTTCTGATGGTGACCCACTTGACGGAGCAGATGGAGAGCTAGGAGGTTGTGATGGAGACCCACTTGGTGAGCTTGGTGTTTCTGATGGTGACCCACTAGATGGAGCAGATGGAGAGCTAGGAGGTTGTGATGGAGACCCACTTGGTGAGCTTGGTGTTTCTGATGGTGACCCACTTGACGGAGCAGATGGAGAGCTAGGAGGTTGTGATGGAGACCCACTTGGTGAGCTTGGTGTTTCTGATGGTGACCCACTTGATGGAGCAGATGGAGAGCTAGGAGGTTGTGATGGAGACCCACTTGGTGAGCTTGGTGTTTCTGATGGTGAACCACTTGATGGAGCAGATGGAGAGCTAGGAGGTTGTGATGGAGACCCACTTGGTGAGCTTGGTGTTTCTGATGGTGACCCACTTGACGGAGCAGATGGAGAGCTAGGAGGTTGTGATGGAGACCCACTCGGTGAGCTTGGTGTTTCTGATGGTGACCCACTTGATGGAGCAGATGGAGAGCTAGGAGGTTGTGACGGAGACCCACTTGGTGAGCTTGGTGTTTCTGATGGTGACCCACTTGATGGAGAGCTAGGAGGTTGTGATGGAGACCCACTTGGTGAACTTGGTGTTTCTGATGGTGAACCACTTGATGGAGCAGATGGAGAGCTAGGAGGTTGTGATGGAGACCCACTTGGTGAGCTTGGTGTTTCTGATGGTGACCCACTTGATGGAGCAGATGGAGAGCTAGGAGGTTGTGATGGAGACCCACTTGGTGAGCTTGGTGTTTCTGATGGTGAAGCACTTGGTGAACTTGGTGTTTCTGATGGTGAACCACTTGATGGAGCAGATGGAGAGCTAGGAGGTTGCGATGGAGACCCACTTGGTGAGCTTGGTGTTTCTGATGGTGAACCACTTGATGGAGCAGATGGAGAGCTAGGAGGTTGTGATGGAGACCCACTTGGTGAGCTTGGTGTTTCTGATGGTGACCCACTTGATGGAGCAGATGGAGAGCTAGGAGGTTGTGATGGAGACCCACTTGGTGAGCTTGGTGTTTCTGATGGTGACCCACTTGATGGAGCAGATGGAGAGCTAGGAGGTTGTGATGGAGACCCACTTGGTGAACTTGGTGTTTCTGATGGTGAACCACTTGATGGAGCAGATGGAGAGCTAGGAGGTTGTGATGGAGACCCACTTGGTGAGCTTGGTGTTTCTGATGGTGACCCACTTGATGGAGCAGATGGAGAGCTAGGAGGTTGTGATGGAGACCCACTTGGTGAGCTTGGTGTTTCTGATGGTGAAGCACTTGGTGAACTTGGTGTTTCTGATGGTGAACCACTTGATGGAGCAGATGGAGAGCTAGGAGGTTGTGATGGAGACCCACTTGGTGAGCTTGGTGTTTCTGATGGTGAACCACTTGATGGAGCAGATGGAGAGCTAGGAGGTTGTGATGGAGACCCACTTGGTGAACTTGGTGTTTCTGATGGTGACCCACTTGATGGAGCAGATGGAGAGCTAGGAGGTTGTGATGGAGACCCACTTGGTGAGCTTGGTGTTTCTGATGGTGAACCACTTGATGGAGCAGATGGAGAGCTAGGAGGTTGTGATGGAGACCCACTTGGTGAGCTTGGTGTTTCTGATGGTGACCCACTTGACGGAGCAGATGGAGAGCTAGGAGGTTGTGATGGAGACCCACTTGGTGAGTTTGGTGTTTCTGATGGTGACCCACTAGACGGAGCAGATGGAGAGCTAGGAGGTTGTGATGGAGACCCACTTGGTGAGCTTGGTGTTTCTGATGGTGACCCACTTGATGGAGCAGATGGAGAGCTAGGAGGTTGTGATGGAGACCCACTTGGTGAGCTTGGTGTTTCTGATGGTGACCCACTTGATGGAGCAGATGGAGAGCTAGGAGGTTGTGATGGAGACCCACTTGGTGAGCTTGGTGTTTCTGATGGTGACCCACTTGATGGAGCAGATGGAGAGCTAGGAGGTTGTGATGGAGACCCACTTGGTGAGCTTGGTGTTTCTGATGGTGACCCACTTGATGGAGCAGATGGAGAGCTAGGAGGTTGTGATGGAGACCCACTTGGTGAGCTTGGTGTTTCTGATGGTGAAGCACTTGGTGAACTTGGTGTTTCTGATGGTGAACCACTTGATGGAGCAGATGGAGAGCTAGGAGGTTGTGATGGGGACCCACTTGGTGAGCTTGGTGTTTCTGATGGTGAACCACTAGATGGAGCAGATGGAGAGCTAGGAGGTTGTGATGGAGACCCACTTGGTGAGATTGGTGGTTCTGATGGTGACCCACTTGATGGAGCAGATGGAGAGCTAGGAGGTTGTGATGGAGACCCACTTGGTGAGCTTGGTGTTTCTGATGGTGAACCACTAGATGGAGCAGATGGAGAGCTAGGAGGTTGTGATGGAGACCCATTTGGTGAGCTTGGTGTTTCTGATGGTGAACCACTAGATGGAGCAGATGGAGAGCTAGGAGGTTGTGATGGAGACCCACTTGGTGAGCTTGGTGTTTCTGATGGTGACCCACCTGATGGAGCAGATGGAGAGCTAGGAGGTTGTGATGGAGACCCACTTGGTGAACTTGGTGTTTCTGATGGTGAACCACTTGATGGAGCAGATGGAGAGCTAGGAGGTTGTGATGGAGACCCACTTGGTGAGCTTGGTGTTTCTGATGGTGAACCACTTGATGGAGCAGATGGAGAGCTAGGAGGTTGTGATGGAGACCCACTTGGTGAGCTTGGTGTTTCTGATGGTGACCCACTTGATGGAGCAGATGGAGAGCTAGGAGGTTGTGATGGAGACCCACTTGGTGAGCTTGGTGTTTCTGATGGTGACCCACTTGATGGAGCAGATGGAGAGCTAGGAGGTTGTGATGGAGACCCACTTGGTGAACTTGGTGTTTCTGATGGTGAACCACTTGATGGAGCAGATGGAGAGCTAGGAGGTTGTGATGGAGACCCACTTGGTGAGCTTGGTGTTTCTGATGGTGACCCACTTGATGGAGCAGATGGAGAGCTAGGAGGTTGTGATGGAGACCCACTTGGTGAGCTTGGTGTTTCTGATGGTGAAGCACTTGGTGAACTTGGTGTTTCTGATGGTGAACCACTTGATGGAGCAGATGGAGAGCTAGGAGGTTGTGATGGAGACCCACTTGGTGAGCTTGGTGTTTCTGATGGTGAACCACTAGATGGAGCAGATGGAGAGCTAGGAGGTTGTGATGGAGACCCACTTGGTGAGCTTGGTGTTTCTGATGGTGACCCACTTGATGGAGCAGATGGAGAGCTAGGAGGTTGTGATGGAGACCCACTTGGTGAGCTTGGTGTTTCTGATGGTGAACCACTAGATGGAGCAGATGGAGAGCTAGGAGGTTGTGATGGAGACCCACTTGGTGAGCTTGGTGTTTCTGATGGTGATCCACTAGATGGAGCAGATGGAGAGCTAGGAGGTTGTGATGGAGATCCACTTGGTGAGCTTGGTGTTTCTGATGGTGACCCACTTGATGGAGCAGATGGAGAGCTAGGAGGTTGTGATGGAGACCCACTTGGTGAGCTAGGTGTTTCTGATGGTGACCCACCAGATGGAACAGATGGAGAGCTAGGAGTCTGTGATGGTGGTCCACTTGCGGAAGTGCCTGGTAACTGTGGTGTCTCTGATGGTGACCCACTACTTGGAGGTACAGGTGAGCTTGATGTTTCTGATGGTGATGCACTTGGAGAGCTAGGTGTTTCTGATGGTGACCCACTAGATGGAGCAGATGGAGAGCTAGGAGGTTGTGATGGAGACCCACTTGGTGAGCTTGGTGTTTCTGATGGTGATCCACTAGATGGAGCAGATGGAGAGCTAGGAGGTTGTGATGGAGACCCGCTTGGTGAGCTTGGTGTTTCTGATGGTGACCCACTTGATGGAGCAGATGGAGAGCTAGGAGGTTGTGATGGAGATCCACTTGGTGAGCTTGGTGTTTCTGATGGTGATGCACTTGGTGAGCTTGGTGTTTCTGATGGTGACCCACTTGATGGAGCAGATGGAGAGCTAGGAGGTTGTGATGGAGACCCACTTGGTGAGCTTGGTGTTTCTGATGGTGAACCACTAGATGGAGCAGATGGAGAGCTTGGAGGTTGTGATGGAGACCCACTTGGTGAACTTGGTGTTTCTGATGGTGACCCACTTGATGGAGCAGATGGAGAGCTAGGAGGTTGTGATGGAGATCCACTTGGTGTTTCTGATGGTGACCCACTTGGTGAGCTAGGTGTTTCTGATGGTGACCCACTTGATGGAGCAGATGGAGAGCTAGGAGGTTGTGATGGAGACCCGCTTGGTGAGCTTGGTGTTTCTGATGGTGACCCACTTGATGGAGCAGATGGAGAGCTAGGAGGTTGTGATGGAGACCCACTAGGTGAGCTTGGTGTTTCTGATGGTGATGCACTTGGTGAGCTAGGTGTTTCTGATGGTGACCCACTTGATGGAGCAGATGGAGAGCTAGGAGGTTGTGATGGAGACCCGCTTGGTGAGCTTGGTGTTTCTGATGGTGACCCACTTGATGGAGCAGATGGAGAGCTAGGAGGTTGTGATGGAGACCCACTTGGTGAAGTTGGTGTTTCTGATGGTGAACCACTTGATGGAGCAGATGGAGAGCTAGGAGGTTGTGATGGAGACCCACTTGGTGAGCTTGGTGTTTCTGATGGTGAACCACTTGATGGAGCAGATGGAGAGCTAGGAGGTTGTGATGGAGACCCACTTGGTGAGCTTGGTGTTTCTGATGGTGACCCACTTGATGGAGCAGATGGAGAGCTAGGAGGTTGTGATGGAGACCCACTTGGTGAGCTTGGTGTTTCTGATGGTGACCCACTTGATGGAGCAGATGGAGAGCTAGGAGGTTGTGATGGAGACCCACTTGGTGAACTTGGTGTTTCTGATGGTGAACCACTTGATGGAGCAGATGGAGAGCTAGGAGGTTGTGATGGAGACCCACTTGGTGAACTTGGTGTTTCTGATGGTGAACCACTTGATGGAGCAGATGGAGAGCTAGGAGGTTGTGATGGAGACCCACTTGGTGAGCTTGGTGTTTCTGATGGTGAAGCACTTGGTGAACTTGGTGTTTCTGATGGTGAACCACTTGATGGAGCAGATGGAGAGCTAGGAGGTTGTGATGGAGACCCACTTGGTGAGCTTGGTGTTTCTGATGGTGAACCACTAGATGGAGCAGATGGAGAGCTAGGAGGTTGTGATGGAGACCCACTTGGTGAGCTTGGTGTTTCTGATGGTGACCCACTTGATGGAGCAGATGGAGAGCTAGGAGGTTGTGATGGAGACCCACTTGGTGAGCTTGGTGTTTCTGATGGTGAACCACTTGATGGAGCAGATGGAGAGCTAGGAGGTTGTGATGGAGACCCACTTGGTGAGCTTGGTGTTTCTGATGGTGACCCACTTGACGGAGCAGATGGAGAGCTAGGAGGTTGTGATGGAGACCCACTTGGTGAGTTTGGTGTTTCTGATGGTGACCCACTAGATGGAGCAGATGGAGAGCTAGGAGGTTGTGATGGAGACCCACTTGGTGAGCTTGGTGTTTCTGATGGTGACCCACTTGACGGAGCAGATGGAGAGCTAGGAGGTTGTGATGGAGACCCACTTGGTGAGCTTGGTGTTTCTGATGGTGACCCACTTGATGGAGCAGATGGAGAGCTAGGAGGTTGTGATGGAGACCCACTTGGTGAGCTTGGTGTTTCTGATGGTGACCCACTTGATGGAGCAGATGGAGAGCTAGGAGGTTGTGATGGAGACCCACTTGGTGAACTTGGTGTTTCTGATGGTGAACCACTTGATGGAGCAGATGGAGAGCTAGGAGGTTGTGATGGAGACCCACTTGGTGAGCTTGGTGTTTCTGATGGTGACCCACTTGATGGAGCAGATGGAGAGCTAGGAGGTTGTGATGGAGACCCACTTGGTGAGCTTGGTGTTTCTGATGGTGAAGCACTTGGTGAACTTGGTGTTTCTGATGGTGAACCACTTGATGGAGCAGATGGAGAGCTAGGAGGTTGTGATGGAGACCCACTTGGTGAACTTGGTGTTTCTGATGGTGAACCACTTGATGGAGCAGATGGAGAGCTAGGAGGTTGTGATGGAGACCCACTTGGTGAGCTTGGTGTTTCTGATGGTGAACCACTTGATGGAGCAGATGGAGAGCTAGGAGGTTGTGATGGAGACCCACTTGGTGAGCTTGGTGTTTCTGATGGTGACCCACTTGACGGAGCAGATGGAGAGCTAGGAGGTTGTGATGGAGACCCACTTGGTGAGCTTGGTGTTTCTGATGGTGACCCACTAGATGGAGCAGATGGAGAGCTAGGAGGTTGTGATGGAGACCCACTTGGTGAGCTTGGTGTTTCTGATGGTGACCCACTTGACGGAGCAGATGGAGAGCTAGGAGGTTGTGATGGAGACCCACTTGGTGAGCTTGGTGTTTCTGATGGTGACCCACTTGATGGAGCAGATGGAGAGCTAGGAGGTTGTGATGGAGACCCACTTGGTGAGCTTGGTGTTTCTGATGGTGACCCACTTGATGGAGCAGATGGAGAGCTAGGAGGTTGTGATGGAGACCCACTTGGTGAACTTGGTGTTTCTGATGGTGAACCACTTGATGGAGCAGATGGAGAGCTAGGAGGTTGTGATGGAGACCCACTTGGTGAGCTTGGTGTTTCTGATGGTGACCCACTTGACGGAGCAGATGGAGAGCTAGGAGGTTGTGATGGAGACCCACTCGGTGAGCTTGGTGTTTCTGATGGTGACCCACTTGATGGAGCAGATGGAGAGCTAGGAGGTTGTGATGGAGACCCACTTGGTGAGCTTGGTGTTTCTGATGGTGACCCACTTGATGGAGAGCTAGGAGGTTGTGATGGAGACCCACTTGGTGAACTTGGTGTTTCTGATGGTGAACCACTTGATGGAGCAGATGGAGAGCTAGGAGGTTGTGATGGAGACCCACTTGGTGAGCTTGGTGTTTCTGATGGTGACCCACTTGATGGAGCAGATGGAGAGCTAGGAGGTTGTGATGGAGACCCACTTGGTGAGCTTGGTGTTTCTGATGGTGAAGCACTTGGTGAACTTGGTGTTTCTGATGGTGAACCACTTGATGGAGCAGATGGAGAGCTAGGAGGTTGTGATGGAGACCCACTTGGTGAGCTTGGTGTTTCTGATGGTGAACCACTTGATGGAGCAGATGGAGAGCTAGGAGGTTGTGATGGAGACCCACTTGGTGAACTTGGTGTTTCTGATGGTGAACCACTTGATGGAGCAGATGGAGAGCTAGGAGGTTGTGATGGAGACCCACTTGGTGAGCTTGGTGTTTCTGATGGTGAACCACTTGATGGAGCAGATGGAGAGCTAGGAGGTTGTGATGGAGACCCACTTGGTGAGCTTGGTGTTTCTGATGGTGACCCACTTGACGGAGCAGATGGAGAGCTAGGAGGTTGTGATGGAGACCCACTTGGTGAGCTTGGTGTTTCTGATGGTGACCCACTAGATGGAGCAGATGGAGAGCTAGGAGGTTGTGATGGAGACCCACTTGGTGAGCTTGGTGTTTCTGATGGTGACCCACTTGACGGAGCAGATGGAGAGCTAGGAGGTTGTGATGGAGACCCACTTGGTGAGCTTGGTGTTTCTGATGGTGACCCACTTGATGGAGCAGATGGAGAGCTAGGAGGTTGTGATGGAGACCCACTTGGTGAGCTTGGTGTTTCTGATGGTGACCCACTTGATGGAGCAGATGGAGAGCTAGGAGGTTGTGATGGAGACCCACTTGGTGAACTTGGTGTTTCTGATGGTGAACCACTTGATGGAGCAGATGGAGAGCTAGGAGGTTGTGATGGAGACCCACTTGGTGAGCTTGGTGTTTCTGATGGTGACCCACTTGATGGAGCAGATGGAGAGCTAGGAGGTTGTGATGGAGACCCACTTGGTGAGCTTGGTGTTTCTGATGGTGAAGCACTTGGTGAACTTGGTGTTTCTGATGGTGAACCACTTGATGGAGCAGATGGAGAGCTAGGAGGTTGTGATGGAGACCCACTTGGTGAGCTTGGTGTTTCTGATGGTGAACCACTAGATGGAGCAGATGGAGAGCTAGGAGGTTGTGATGGAGACCCACTTGGTGAGCTTGGTGTTTCTGATGGTGACCCACTTGATGGAGCAGATGGAGAGCTAGGAGGTTGTGATGGAGACCCACTTGGTGAGCTTGGTGTTTCTGATGGTGAACCACTAGATGGAGCAGATGGAGAGCTAGGAGGTTGTGATGGAGACCCACTTGGTGAGCTTGGTGTTTCTGATGGTGAACCACTAGATGGAGCAGATGGAGAGCTAGGAGGTTGTGATGGAGACCCGCTTGGTGAGCTTGGTGTTTCTGATGGTGACCCACCTGATGGAGCAGATGGAGAGCTAGGAGGTTGTGATGGAGACCCACTTGGTGAACTTGGTGTTTCTGATGGTGAACCACTTGATGGAGCAGATGGAGAGCTAGGAGGTTGTGATGGAGACCCACTTGGTGAGCTTGGTGTTTCTGATGGTGAACCACTTGATGGAGCAGATGGAGAGCTAGGAGGTTGTGATGGAGACCCACTTGGTGAGCTTGGTGTTTCTGATGGTGACCCACTTGATGGAGCAGATGGAGAGCTAGGAGGTTGTGATGGAGACCCACTTGGTGAGTTTGGTGTTTCTGATGGTGACCCACTAGATGGAGCAGATGGAGAGCTAGGAGGTTGTGATGGAGACCCACTTGGTGAGCTTGGTGTTTCTGATGGTGACCCACTTGATGGAGCAGATGGAGAGCTAGGAGGTTGTGATGGAGACCCACTTGGTGAGCTTGGTGTTTCTGATGGTGACCCACTTGATGGAGCAGATGGAGAGCTAGGAGGTTGTGATGGAGACCCACTTGGTGAACTTGGTGTTTCTGATGGTGAACCACTTGATGGAGCAGATGGAGAGCTAGGAGGTTGTGATGGAGACCCACTTGGTGAGCTTGGTGTTTCTGATGGTGACCCACTTGATGGAGCAGATGGAGAGCTAGGAGGTTGTGATGGAGACCCACTTGGTGAGCTTGGTGTTTCTGATGGTGAAGCACTTGGTGAACTTGGTGTTTCTGATGGTGAACCACTTGATGGAGCAGATGGAGAGCTAGGAGGTTGTGATGGAGACCCACTTGGTGAGCTTGGTGTTTCTGATGGTGAACCACTAGATGGAGCAGATGGAGAGCTAGGAGGTTGTGATGGAGACCCACTTGGTGAGCTTGGTGTTTCTGATGGTGACCCACTTGATGGAGCAGATGGAGAGCTAGGAGGTTGTGATGGAGACCCACTTGGTGAGCTTGGTGTTTCTGATGGTGAACCACTAGATGGAGCAGATGGAGAGCTAGGAGGTTGTGATGGAGACCCACTTGGTGAGCTTGGTGTTTCTGATGGTGATCCACTAGATGGAGCAGATGGAGAGCTAGGAGGTTGTGATGGAGATCCACTTGGTGAGCTTGGTGTTTCTGATGGTGACCCACTTGATGGAGCAGATGGAGAGCTAGGAGGTTGTGATGGAGACCCACTTGGTGAGCTAGGTGTTTCTGATGGTGACCCACCAGATGGAACAGATGGAGAGCTAGGAGTCTGTGATGGTGGCCCACTTGCGGAAGTGCCTGGTAACTGTGGTGTCTCTGATGGTGACCCACTACTTGGAGGTACAGGTGAGCTTGATGTTTCTGATGGTGATGCACTTGGAGAGCTAGGTGTTTCTGATGGTGACCCACTAGATGGAGCAGATGGAGAGCTAGGAGGTTGTGATGGAGATCCACTTGGTGAGCTTGGTGTTTCTGATGGTGATCCACTAGATGGAGCAGATGGAGAGCTAGGAGGTTGTGATGGAGACCCGCTTGGTGAGCTTGGTGTTTCTGATGGTGACCCACTTGATGGAGCAGATGGAGAGCTAGGAGGTTGTGATGGAGACCCACTTGGTGAGCTTGGTGTTTCTGATGGTGAACCACTAGATGGAGCAGATGGAGAGCTTGGAGGTTGTGATGGAGACCCACTTGGTGAACTTAGTGTTTCTGATGGTGACCCACTTGATGGAGCAGATGGAGAGCTAGGAGGTTGTGATGGAGATCCACTTGGTGTTTCTGATGGTGACCCACTTGATGGAGCAGATGGAGAGCTAGGAGGTTGTGATGGAGACCCACTTGGTGAGCTAGGTGTTTCTGATGGTGACCCACTTGATGGAGCAGATGGAGAGCTAGGAGGTTGTGATGGAGACCCACTAGGTGAGCTTGGTGTTTCTGATGGTGATGCACTTGGTGAGCTAGGTGTTTCTGATGGTGACCCACTTGATGGAGCAGATGGAGAGCTAGGAGGTTGTGATGGAGACCCGCTTGGTGAGCTTGGTGTTTCTGATGGTGACCCACTTGATGGAGCAGATGGAGAGCTAGGAGGCTGTGATGGAGATTCACTTGGTGAGCTTGGTGTTTCTGATGGTGATGCACTTGGTGAGCTAGGTGTCTCTGATGGTGACCCGCTTGATGGAGCTGAAATATTTAACAAATGTAAATCTACCTTACCCATTATAGGTAATTATATATATATGTACTCATATATCCATCTACTCTGATTATATTATTACTATATTCATTGACATCTGTGGCGCAGAGGTTAGTGAAATGATGTTTCATAATTCCCTGACATACCAAGCCGTGGGTTCGAAATCAGTTGTGGGTGATTTGGAAGCATGCTGCTTTGCGTTGATTTTGATGGTATGAGGTGTCAGCTGTTTATAAAGCAATATCACACTTCTTATAGTCCATGTGGTGTGGCATTGGTGACCATGTCTCTAAACTGCTCTCTGTCTCATGTGCTGTCAATCATTTCTGATACTGATATTCTTCTATGCCAAAATGGCAAAGTGTCTAGCATCTTTACTCTTGGTTTCCCTCTACTTCTCCTCTCATCCAACTTTTCTGTTGAGATGACTTACTACGGCTTTCCCCTTACCATAACAAGCCCAGTGTGGGCCGTCTTCTTCTGATGTGAGTAACCAGGGCTCTTTGTGAGTTAAATTCTTTCAAGATATCTTCATTTGCTCTTTCTCTCCGTTCACGGCGTTCTCATCATTCTTCCATAAAACCAAATTTCCATAGCTCACAAACAATTCCTCAAATGTCTGCTAATTGTGAATGATTTGCATTCGTAGAATATGACTGACTCAATTTAGCTCTTAAGAACTCTTTGTCTCAACTTGATTGACAAAGATATATTGCATATGTAGAGAATATTCTTCATCTTGTTAAATGATTCTTTTCCTTGGGCTATTCTACAGTTAACTTCCATAATACATCTTGCATCTGCTGTTATTAAAGTACCCAACTACTTAAATACATTACTTCTTTCAAACTGGTTCCATTCATTTTATTGTTGCATCTAGGTATACTGTTTTTCTTTATAATAACAATTACTTCTGTTTTCCTGTAATTCAAACTAAGTTTCTCGTTTTTACTTTCTGTTGCAATTATATATATCATTTTTTGTAACTGCGTTTCATTTTCAGTGACCATGTTATCAGCATAATACAGGTTATTTACATTATGCCCCTCAACTGATTTTTCTGGCATGTCTTACCTGGATCTAACTATTATTTCAAGGTACATATTTTGCAATGGCAAACTACTGAAAGTAAACTTGCCAAGAGATCGCAACAGAAAAAAATACTGGTGTTGACTGCAATGTCCTGTAAAGGATATGCAACTAACTTTTTAACATATTGAACAGATTTGGTACACAATCCTATCTAACACCATATTTAATGTGAAATAGCATTGGAGACCTTCCAGGTAAGTATTCCGCTGTGTTGTCTGTTTAACAAAAATATTGTTAGTGTTCGTTTTTGTGGTTACTTTGATAAAGGCTGGTAGAAACGTTTGCCTATATCTGTGCATCAAGCTTTTGAGCCATTATTTGTTTTTTCAATTGACAACCCCATAACAGCTTGACAGCAGTAAAGCCCTTTTTTTCTACAACAGAAATAGACCACTTTATAGAGTGAGAGGAAGTCAAAGCAACAAATGAATATATTCACAGGTATACTGCACTAACAGAAACTAAATAGTCAGGGTGTCTCCATTATGAAGGCTGTGATTCTACAATATCTGAAACAGCAGAACTAGACAAATGATTCTAGAAAATGCACACACATAAACTTCAGTATCATAAACATGTCATGTCGATATACATGGGCAGTCACGGTTCACCAACTCACACTATAACCAGTATCAGATCAAGTCCTCAGTTCTTGATTTGATTACACGATGTGGCCAAACCATGCAGTTAATTATCCCTTCTCCTTCCCATTTTTTCACACTGCATTTGACAGACATTTATCCATTGTAGACATTGCACACTCACTAAACAACCAAACACTCTCTCTTCAAGTGCCCTGTAATTTCAAATGCCAGAAAAAAGTTACTGCAGCTATCTCTAACAGTTATTATCTCGCTCTATGGATCTCTGGAAAAACTGTGGACGATCTGCAGCTTTGTAAGAATGTCATTAGACGGCCATGTGTAGCCAAATTAGTAGCACATGAACCAATAAAAGTAATTAGCTATGGAATATAATTACTATATTGTACCTGAACATGAGGTATATTTGACTGTGCTGCCTTCAGGCACAATAAGATACGTATCACCATGGCCTACAGGTGTGTTTCTGTTTTCTTTTAGTGTCTGAAATGTTAAAAATAATGTCATCAAAAAACAACAAAATCAAAGATAAAAATAACAGCAATTAAAAAAAAAAACACCCTAAAACATAGCTTAGTGTTTCAGCATTAATTAAAAAATCTACTTTACAGAGTTCATAACATAAAATAACACCACTTTATAGGTCTCTTTTGCAGACATGTTCATTTTATTCAAGAACATTTTACAATTATACATGATCATTAATTATACTTTCATTTATCACTTCTTCTTCTGCACTTCTCTTTTGAGAGGAGTGTGCCATATTTAATTATGCACCTCAAAGATTAGAGTGTCTGACTGCATCAAGCAATTGTGTAAGGTTTACTTTTTTAAGAGAGATTCCATACATTTTAGCGAGCTCTATCTACCATTGGGCAGGTTTTCTTTTCCTAGCCATTTTGCTAGAGATGCAGCCTTTGCTATTTCCAACTGCCAAGGAATTTTTAATGTGCACAACTTGCAGACAGTATCTCCTTTTTTGTCCATATATGAGAAGGCTATGTATCCCTTACAATACCACAGAGATCAGGGAGATTTATGATATCATTGGCTACCATTAGGATCATCACCCTTCAAAATACATTTGGGAAGGTTTTAGAGAAGATAGTCGCTGTCAAGCTGCAAGAGTTTTTGGAAAGGGGGAAGCTTCTTCCAAGAGGCCTGGGGAGTTACAGGCCAGGAAAAGATACCTGGTCAAATGCACCCACTTTTGCCTTTGATGTTTATGAGGGGTTCCAGAGTAGACAAGAAATGATGGCTGCGGCGCTTGATCTTGAGGATGCGTACACTAGAGTTCGATATGATATTTTGATGACTGCACTGATGGAGAAGGGGGTCAATCCCTGGTTAGTGAACTGGATAGCGGCCGTCCTACATTCTTGTTGGATTGCTCTCCATCTGGGTGCATGGACCTCAGAGCCACATATTTTAACCCCGGGACTGCCACAGGGATCCACAATCTCACCAGTGCTCTTTAACGTGTATATGAGCAAAATTGCAAACTTAGAAGCACCAGGGGTTGGAAGGATACTAACATTTGCAGATGATATTCTTGCATATAGGCAGGGGAGAGATAGGGAGAAAATAGCCCAGGAGCTACAGGCGACAGTAGACAAAGTGATTGACTGGTGCACTGAAATGGGTGCTGTCATCCACCCGAAAAAGGCAGCTGTTTTGTGGTGCTCTCTGGACAACAGGATTGTGAGAGCTGATGTCCCAAGCCTCACGATAGATGGTGGAAGCGTTAACAGAGAGAACAAACTGAAGTATCTGGGAATCACATTTGACAGGAGCCTGTCCTTCAAGGATCATGTGGAGACGGTTGTGACAAGATCTCAAAAGGGACTCAACGCACTTAAAACTATGGCTGCAATGGACATAGAGCAGAGAATGCTTTTCAGACTATACCAGCACTTGATCCTCTCAGCGATTGATTATGGACTAGGACTGCTCACTGTCTCAAAGAGTCAGCTGGTGAGATTGGAGTGCATACAGAACGAGGCTATGCGGGTCATTCTGGGATGCACCAGAGACACCCCAGTGGTGTGTATGCGGTACATCCTTGGTTTGCCGACTGTTGCTGGTAGGTGATGCAGGCGAAGGCATACCTCAGAGTAGCTGCTGACACAGATCACCCGTTGCATGAGGCACTGGACGCAGTTAAGGGCCAGCGACTGATAAGAGGGAAATCATGGATGGCTCAGGCGGAGGATACGATCAGACAGGTGTGCCCCTTGGAGAACATTAGGCGAGGAGAGGAGTGGGTCAGAGTGCCAGCGGAGCAGTCAGACTTGTGCAGAGTTATAATCACACTGAGCCGGGAGTGCAGGGAGTGGCCAGCAGGGGCCACAGAAGTGGAAATCCAGCAACTAATTCAGGATAATGCTCGCTCGGGTGATGTGATTATCTACACAGATGGTTCAGTGTTGAGAGGTAATTGAAGTGCCTGGGGTTTCTTGGCATAGGCTAATGGTCGATGTTTGGTGCAGGAGAGCCTGGCATATGATACCACAACATCTAGCTTAAGAATGGAGGTGGAGGCAGTCAGTGCAGCTTTCCGCTGGATGGAGAATACGACACACACACACATTGTGATTTAAGAAAGCATGCTGAGTAGGGTGAGGACTGGCAAGCTTCATGCTGAGTGGCTTGCTTCGCTTCGGAAGTCACAGGTGGCAAGCATCGTCTGGATATTTTCTCCGGGGCATGCTGGTATGTTGGGGAATGAACAGGCAGACAGATTGGCTGGCACTGCAAAACTTGGTGGAGTATTGATGCATGATAAGGCAGACGTAGTTTCGGCCTTGTGGGAGCACGTGTACACCTTGGAGGAGCAAATGGATCACCATGGTCTGGCAAGAATGCGACAGCGTGGAGTGACGAGGGGATCTGGCCGAGGCTCGACGCTTAGAGGAAAGGCGAGACGCACATATAATCAGATTGCTACTGGTACTATTGGGGTTGGAACTCTTCGCTGGCTTCTGAGGATGGTGACAGAGTGCTTATGGGAATGCCCCGAATGTTGTGATGTCGGTTCCTAAATCAATCAATCAATCAATCATTGGCTACCAGCGGTTCTTGGAAACATTTTCAGCCCAATACCGGGGTCAAAACTGGTATTTTCTGAGTCTGAGACAAACACAGTAACCTCTCATCCATGGCTGCCCTTTCATTTATCACCATTTATTGAAACATGTGAGTATTGACCTGTAAAATATGAGCTGAAAACATTAGTATTTGTCTGTAAATATGGAGCTTTTGTTTGCGCTCACTTGCTTTGATCTCAAGCTTAGTCCATACTTGTTCTACTAATTCTAGTGCAATGGACAGATTTTTGCGTGTAAATTAGCTTTCCATATTACCAGTATCCCTTCTCATCAGACAAATCCACTCTGACCTCTGAGGTGCTTGTAATTTACATGCCTAAGTCAAGGATGAGAAGTCAACATTTTAGTCCAACTGACCGGTGTAGGGGTTGAACCCACTACCTCGACACCAGCACACGGATGTTTAAGAGCAAGAGCAGTTATCCATTCGGCCATGATGACCTCTAATTATGGAGCTGAATCAGTAATAAACTAATGACGGATTTATGTATGTGCACAATATGTACACATGTCCTCCTATGTTATCATCCAAATCCGAGAGGCTAGGCATCAGATCGAGTTTCCCCCAGTATTAGAGGGATGGGGGAAGTACATATCCTCAAGTCTCTTTATTTTGTACAAATTCACACCATGATTCGTACCTCACAATTGGTCTTTTCAAACCTGAGGCTCTTGACTAAAACGCTTGACTATTCCAACTCAAACTGAAGCCATACAATTGGCATTAAAAAACACTTAAGAGATTGTTTTTAAAAATTCTGAAACTATACAAACCTCAACAGTGTATTGAATAGTATCTTTCGGAAGCTTTTGTGAATAGTCTTCATTTTTGTTTGTGACTGCTAAAAACACCAATGTTTTAATGCCATCTGAATTTGCCAAGAAATACCACCAACTCTCTAGCTCTGTAAAAATAATAAAATAAATATTAATAAATAAATGTACATTGAATATTATTGGGGGTAGAGTGATATACTGATGTGAAAATACATAGTTGTATAATATATTGATTTATCACATGACATTTCTTTGTACGTATACAGTTGCTACAATTTTCCTGTAGGCACTAGAATGCTAACTAACATGCCAACAAATATAAGTGGACACATTACTTCTAGTAACTTTAATATTAGATCATGTTTAATGACTTTTGAAAATTACATTATTTGCATACAATTCAAGCACTTTTAGTTTATTACTTCCAGTCTATCATTTTTATTTGTAGCAATGTATTTTAGTCACGAGTGTTTCTTAAATGTGGCCAAATATTGAGACTTATGAAAACAAACATAGATAGACAGATAGGTAGATAGAGAGAGAGAGAGAGAGAGAGAGAGAGAGAGAGAGAGAGAGAGAGAGAGAGAGAGAGAGAGAGAGAGAGATAGAGAGAGAGAGAGAGATTAAGTTGTTAAAACTGTTGGCCTAAAACTATTATGTCAAAACATTAATCTAAATAAACATACAATACAGATAATTTTAGCATTGCAGATGCTTAAAATGAATCTACTTTATAAGTTAGAGAAAAACAGTTTTTAAATAATGATGATGAAACGTCACTATGTATATTGTATATTTATGAATGGGAATATAGTGAGACATTCTCTGGAATTTCTAGTTTCTGACCGATATGAATGAACAAATAATCCTTATTTTCAAAGGGTTAAGAATTGGGCATGCAGGTCTGTCTAACATTCTGCTTATCTTTTCTCTCTCTTTATAAGTTATTTCATTCATGCATCAGTTATGAGACTAGTCGAGGACAACAACAATATAAATATATGCAAAATAGGCATGGGAAATGTGAAAAAATCATTACCTGACTCACTAATATTAATTATTGGTGTGGCAATTATTATTAGCTAAGGGAGACATAACGTATTACCAGTAGGAGACTGACTGCTATATTATGGTTTTATTATTATTACAAGCATTCTGTACAGAGATAGCTATTATTATTACAAGTATTCTGTACAGGCCGGTCTCTCTGGCTGTGGGGTTATAACACTTTCTCTCTGTAATCCCGTTTATCACGCAGAGTCTCGCAGCGGAGCGAGAACTGAGGTGGTTCGACCCCCGCTCGTGACTTGCGGATACTGAGCCGGCCGCTCAGAAAGCAATGGCAAACTACTGAGCGTAATCTTGCCAAGAGATCAACAGACAGCTGAAAGATGCTGCTGTTGACAGCTAAGTCCTGTAAAAGGATACGCAAAACATTTATTCTGTACAGAGATAGCTTTTGAATAGTTTGCAATTATATGTATAGGCTAGGTGATTTATTTTGGAAAATTGTGAGAGCGAGAAAAAGAAAGAGAGAGAGACACACACACACACACAGAGAGAGAGAGAGAGAGAGAGAGAGAGAGAGAGAGAGAGAGAGAGAGAGAGAGAGCGAGAGAGAGAGATAGAGAGAAAGATAGAGAGGGAGAGAGCTTTATTTTTCAAAGAGTAATTTAAAACACCTTCAGTTATAATTTTGTGAATTAGTTTGGCTTTATTGAAAAGTAAGCATTTGTGGAGTGGTAATAGCTGGAGGACGGTCTCTCTGGCCGAGGGGTTACACCACGTTCTCCGTAATCCCGTTTATCACGCAGAGTCTCGTAGCGGGCGAGAACTGGAAGCGGTTCTACCCCTGCTGGTGATTTGTGGGATAACTGAGCTAGCCGTTCAGAAAGCAATGGCAAACTACTGAGCGTAATCTTGCCAAGAAATCAACAGACAGCTGAAAGATGCTGCTGTTGACAGCGATGTCCTGTAAAGGATATGCGAATTTAAAAAAATAAAATAGCTGGAGTCATTTATGTAGGTTATAATTGTCAGTCTCATCTTTACTAAGATAAAGAACATACTCAGGTTAGAAGGATAAGAAGGTTAAATGTGCTATATAGAATCTATAATGTTGTACGCAGTTGTACCATATTCAGTTAGTGGTATCCTTTTTAGTTCATTTGTCATGCTCTTCAGTAAATAATGTTCTATAATATGATTTTAGCATTACACACGGTTATCTTCTTTTAGAGTTAAAAAAAAAAGAAGCCATTCTAAGTTATTATCAACAATTTTGCTTGCAAAGATTTTAAGTTCATTTGTTACCTGGCATACATTGTTGAAGCATTCAGAAATTATAAAGCATGTCTTCTTCCAAGATATGATTCCACACTGGTGTCCATTCTTCTGTTATGCTTATTTTAATTGATGATTTATGTCATATTTACTTAAGAGCTACATGTATTTTGCTATTTTTAGCTCTGCCATTCTGTGCTTCATCAGCCATATCACTTTGACTAGTTCCCACATATGACGCTATCCACACCAAACATCCTCAAGTATTTAGATTTGTAGTAGCCAAGAAGATCTAGTCTACTATGAACCACAATATGTTGTTTAGAGCCAGAACTCATGATAATGAATCTGTTAAAACTGTCAGCTTCTGGGGAGGGTTATAATTTACCATTTAAGCACTTTTAGTACACAAACCATTTCCACAGTAAATCAGGAAATTAAAATGGAAATATGAAAACAGTAGACTGGACTCCATCCAGTGTATATACCTTTGTGCTGTCCATTCATTATTTTACTTCTTATTGTTTCAATATTGTTGTGCCATTGATACAGACTTCATGAAACATTCACCTGTATATGTGTGTGTTTCGACCTATCAAGTTTCTCAGTCCTATTTTGTGTCTTTATTTGGTTTTTAAGACAAATGTTGCGAATTCCTTGAACTGCCAGAGTAACTATCAATCATTGCTTGAAAGAGGCTAATGAAACTAGAACACTATACACAACAATATACAGACATCAATATACTATCTCGAGACACAGACATTCACTAGGGCTTGTTTCCTTAGCGACTCAATGAACATGATCAAGAGGATAGAGGAGGGGTCGATCCGAAGAGAATGGCTGCTGCCTCTGAAGCGGTCTCGGCTGGCAAAGATTAGTTTCATCTTCGTGCCAGGTCATGCGGGAGTACAAGGAAATGAGCGGGCTGACAAGCTCGCAGGTAAGGCTACTGTGGAGGGCAGACGCGCCATGGACCAGGCTGACATTCTGAATGCTCTACGAGAAGTGAGACTTTTGCGAGAACCAAGTGATGACTGTGAATCTACAACAATGGCCAGACTGCAGGAGCAGCAAATTAAAAGAGGGGTGGCCAAACAAGAACACTACGCAGGAAGCCAAAGAAGATTGATAAACCAACACAGAACTGGCGTCGTTAGCCGCTACACGCTGCGGGATTTGCTGAGGAGGGGATCCGAGCACTTATGGACTGAATGGTTCGATGTGCAACGAGGATGATCTGTCGACTAACAATAACTAACAATAACACAACAATATGAAAGAGGCAAATAGCTTTCTTTGGTCATGTGATGAGAAGAGAGGCATTGGAGAACATTCTGACAACTGGAAAGATCGAGGGGAAGAGAGGCAGAGGCAGACCAAGATAAATTATGCTGGACGGACTGAGACGGTGGCATGGAGGAATATCATCAGCAGAGTTGATCCAGAACACCAAAGACCGAGATCTGTGGAGAGCCATAAACGCCTACGCCAGCCGGCACGGCACGTGATGATTTGGACTCACATAATAGCTCAACAGCAGTAAACTCCTGTTTTTGATACCACTACACCCCACCATATCATAAAATTGAAATTCGTAATAAGAAGGTAGGCGTGTCATATTGGATCAACAGTAATAAAAAGGTACTATAGGAAGATACAATGTTAATGACTGTGAACTAATATTTTACTTTCACTTTGAACTCAAACACAGTCAATACACTAGACTGATTTTCGTGTGTGGATTAGCCATCAGACGAACTCATTCAAACTTCAGAGGTACGTCCCTATGTCAAAGACGTGAAGTCAACATTTTAGTCAAACTGACCGGTGTAGAGGTTGAACCTGCTACCTCCTCGGCATCAGCACACCAGGAGTTTAAGAGTGATTTAAGCATGCATGTTTGAAACCAATTATCATAATGCTGATTATTTAAAAAATCTTACTAAATATGCCTCTTAGAAGATACAGGATTCCAACTGAATCTGTAGATGGTAAAAATTGAAATAAATTAATTAAATACTGTAGCCATTTGATGCTATGTATATGTTTATTAACATACAGATTATATATATATATCCTATATACACACACATACATATATACATACATATATACATGCACACACAGATCTGCACACTCATGCACATAGGCACATAAACACAGATACATTTGTGTCTTATCACTGATTATACTTAACATACATTTCAACATCGCTTCAAAACATGCTTCAAAACCATAGTTTCTGTTTGTGGGAAAATTAAAATGGATGGATTTTGCAGTAGTTCACCTACTTTTCACACATTGCTGTCTTACATAGTGACACTTGCCTGCTAGTCTTGTGTCCTGGGTATAAGCCCCCTTGAGATGGGCATTTGTCATGACCACATGATTCGGAACAATCCAGTTTCATGAAAAACAAGAAAAAAGTTCTGAGAAGATAACCTTACTGACTTAATACTGACCCCAGCAACCATAGAGTGATGTTTGGTAACATAAAATTAGCCTAGGAATATAGGCCCCAAGTGACATGATGGCATGGAAACCAAGTCCTGTGCCTGTATGTTTACCGCTTCTATCATTTATATTAATTTTCAAATGATGTTCTTACATAAAAAGACTAAAATGTACGTACATGGATACTCAAGAGCTGTAAGCTGTCCATCACCAATAATAGGACTCTGAAATATATATAGAAAAACAGAAATAATATAAAGCAATTTCAATTACTGGAACAATTGATCACCATTATCTTGTCAAATATAATCATGCTTCTTTTCTTTGCCACACATTTCATTTAATTTGTTAATGCATTAATTTAATGCAATATATTTGTCGGGACAATAGATGCATCATGTGTTGTTTAGGTTTTATATTCTTTCCTGAACAATCTTCAGCTCATCAAGAATGTACTGTGCTGCATCAACTAGCATTTGTTTGGGAAATCTGATCTCAATGCATCTGACTGTATCTGCAACTTGTCTGTAGTGGTCAACCTTTTGACTGTCATATATTGTCTTCTGGCCTCCTTGTATGGCAGGTTTGACATGGTGGTGACTTTCATTGCTTCCTTGCTGTCTTGAATGCAGCTGAGGTATCCAGTGCTAGGCAATTGGTGCATCATGTCTGGGTTGGGCCTCCTAAAGTCTGTGGCATGTAGGTATTGGCTGCAGTGCTGAATTCCCTACAGACATCTACTTCACTCCCTCCTGCATTTTGATTTAGTGTGCCAACATTTCTGGCAACTAGAGCACAACAGCACCCTTAGTATTCTGGTGTTTGTAGTGATTTTCTTTCTTAGGGAGCAGTTTGCTGGCTGCAAGTATCTGTATTTCTCGTCAGTTTTGGCATCTTATTACGATTAGGCTTTTGACTGCTGTTTTCTGTGAATTTTCCAAACTTTGGCTGGTGGTTGGTGAGAAATGTTCACATATACATTCTTTACATTTTGGTGGTAATCTTGAGAAGGCTTAGTTTTTAGAAGGGCCCAACACAGGTTTCCTGCTTCCATCTTGCTGTTGCTTGAGTTCTGGGTTTGCTTTCTACCTTGTTTGCTCTGATGTTGTTTGCATTTTTCTAATGGTGAATTCTTTGCTGCACTATAAAGTGTTATTATTCTGATGAGCTAACTTAGCTTCTTCTTCTGTGAGCTCCTCATTCACCTTTACTGCTGATAGGACTCTGTGTCTGGTATTGTTGGCTGGCCGCTGGCTACTGCTTGTGTCTGTTTTGCTGTTGGCACCTCGAGCTTGAGCTTCCTGAGTTCTTTTAATTCAACTTCTATCATCTTGAATTTCATCTCCATCTGAAACTTCAATTCTACCATCCAGGCCATGTCCAACACTACTGTTAGTTGCACATCTTTGAGAACATACATTTCCTGCTAATTTTCGTCACCAGTGGCTGGTTGCTGGGTCTTTCACTGAGGCACTTGTCTTCCTCTAGGATTTTGTTCCTTCAGCTGCATTATCTGGCCTTGGAGTTGTTTCTGTTCATTTAGCCGCCACACTCTTCACTGTGCTTTCTTATAGGATAAATTCAATATTACTGTGATTTTTATTCTCTCTAAACTGTTGAAGTTATGGGTATCCAGTCAGCTGGATTTTAATGTTGACATCTTGTTCAGAAAGTAATGGCAAAACACTGAATGTAAAAATTGTCCAGAAAATCAATCTGGGGTTGATCGCAACATTCTGCAAAGGACATACATTAGTTTACAGGCAGCCCAAATATTTGAAGCAGTTGACACATCTCCTGTTCGTGTTCGGCATTTGGAAGTTTGTCTTGCCTTGGTCATCAGGAACTTGCTGAAATGGGTTCTTCCTCACTGTCCCAACATATTTCTATTTTGTTGTGGTAGTTGGCCTTGATATGCCATACTTTCTGACATCATGAGCACTCTAACACTTTAGGGATATAATACTTTAGCTTTTGGGGGTCTCTTTTCAATTGTAATGGTGGTGGCATGTCTTGTTCTTCTGGCTGTTGTATTTTGGTCAGTATCCACACCACCTTGGTGACTCTTAACATTAGGATTATCTTGTTGCATTATTCTTTTTGTAAGATGTGTATTGATGTTTTTACCACCTCCTTTCTGTCAGTTAGACTAATGGTGGCATTTACCTTAATAGCATGCGGCAGCAACCACTTTACTATTTGCATGCCAAATTCTAATAGTATGTTGACCGCCTTAACAGTTCTGTTAAAGAGTCGCCACTGCACCATTGTGAGTTTTCCATGGACTGGCCACATTTATCTTGGGGAGGACATTCTAAATAAGATCTAGAATTTGTTTGTCAACAAGGCTATGATACGGGATTCTCCATTTTATTGTTTAATTTATTTTAAAATGTTTATTACTTATGAGGCTCATTTTTCGTTTGCTGACTTATTTTAGGGTTGACTGCTTTGGCATTGTTATTTTGTAATCATGAGTTGTTGCTGTCATAATTGTGGTCACTGTATACACTGCCACTCGTGTGGCTATCTCTGTCAATTGTGGTTCAGTTGGCATATTATTTTAATGGTACTGATGACCTTACCTGTACCTTTTCCTTTGCTGAGCTTGTACACCTGGTGTCAACATTAGCAATGCTGCTGTCAGCCCTTCTCATTCCAATGGTGCAAATTGAGCCTTTTTACATTTGGCTTTTGTTTGTACCATTTTTCTAATTGGTTATTAGGTGACTTGTTTTTGATAGCATGTTCAGACTGAATGATCCAGAACGACCTACTTGGCAGAGCAGATGGAGAGCTACATGGTTGAGATAAAGACCTGCTTGGTGAAACTCCGGGTTAGCTGGGTGTCTCATGATGATACACTTGGTGAGCTAGGTGTTTCTGATGGTGACTCGCTTGAAGGAGCAGATGGAGAGCTAGGTTATTGAGATGAAGACCCACTTTGTGAAGTTCCAGGTGAGTTGGGTGTCTCTGATGGTGAAGCACTTGGTGATGCCACGTGTTTCTGATGATGACCCACTTGATGCAGGAGATGGTGAGCCATGTGAATGAGATGAAGATCCACTTTGTGAAGCTGCAGGTGAGCTGGATGTCTCTGATGGTGAGGCATTTGGCAAGCCATGTGTTTCTGATAGTGATCCACTTGATGGAGCAGATAGTGAGCTATGTATTTGTAATAGTGGCTCGCTTGGGCAAGTCTGTTGTACTCAGGTGAGCTGTACATACCTGTCTGTTATTTTATCTCCATTATAACGGAACACTGTAATTTGAAATACCACTGTTTGGTGGGGAAAAGGGAGAAAGAATACCTACCTGCAGCTATGGCAATAACAACGCTATGACAACAAGAGAATGCTGAACACTGTTCAATCAGATCGCTGGTAACTATTGTCTACTCTCTTGTATGGAATATAATTATACACATAAATGTAGATAACACCTACATGGAAATGATTATTTTATTTACAGTTTCTTGATAAGAGCACAGACATGTTCATATCTTATGAAAAAAAGATTTTCTTATTCTTTGAGAATCCAGGAATGTTAATGGAGTTGATGAACTGCAAAAGTAACAAATACAAAAACAGACAGAACTGTTGTCCCAGTGATAATACATTCAAGTAAAAACAGTTTGCGCAGTGATGATTCAATAATTCACAGAATGCACTATTACCAATAATGAAATATATTACATTTTGTGTTGGTCTATGTAGCACTACATGTTTTGCTGATGTGTTGCAATTCACAAATAACCAGTGCAAATACTACGTTACAAGGGCTTGGGAGCTTATGATAAGATAGAGGCAATTTGAGACATCAGGTACTGAATTTGAGGAATCTAGAAATGCCTTTTTTGTATTTTTAAAATATTATTAAAGCTGTTAATAATACTGTAATGCTGACTAAATACTTAATACAACTTAACACTGTCTTATAGCAGCTGTTTAATTGCAGAATAACATTATTAAATGAACCAGCAATCAAAATAAGTGAATATGAACTTACATTATTAATGGTCTTTTTCAGAATATATGATGTCGTATTAACCGTAATGTTTTGGTATTCTGATTTAATGCGAAACAAATATTTGTCATTTGATGATTGTGAGGTCGTTGGCTGAGGTTGAACAGCTTCGTTTTCAGGAACCTTCCCTTGTACTTCTTCGCAAGGTGTGCCAACTGTTTGAGAAAGTTATAGTCACAGATTATTGTATAATATACATGACAACAGCATACTACATGATCAGTAAGAATAAAACACATGCAAATGGTACATTCATTATACATTTAGAAATTGTAACTGTTTAAAATAAGGATCTATAATTTGCTGCAGATGACATGCCAACTGCTGCTAACTATAATAATTATGTATTTTATGGACCAAAGGTTAGACATCGTTTGATTTTTCTAGTAAACATTAGATTCCACTTTGCTGGAATAGTGTGCTGTTTTTTTTAGTTTAATTGCTTAAAGCTATCTTGTTTTAATCATAACTTGTTTGCAGTTGAACATTTTTATTGGTCATATCCTAGTAATAAACTGGAGACTTGTGAAATATTTCGGCACTTGAAAAGACATGATACTCTTATCAAAATAATACAGGATGAAAAAAGTTGAAAGCAGTTGAACACGAGGTAGATAAGAATACAAGTGGGAAGGTAAAAATCAAGAAGTGTGCAAACAGCAGTCAGCCAGAGTATTCAATCACAGCGAGGGATAGAAAGTGTTGAAGTTCAATCGCTGTCAACTGTCATTGTGATTGACTGATACTAGCTGAACAGTTGTTAGTATGTATCACGAATTAGCAGTAAAGCATGAAAACTTAAATTAGACTTGGAAGGTTATTGATTGGCAATGGGTAGATTCTGTTTAGAATATGTAAGATGTGATGACTAACTGTCCTATAGTTATAGTTATATGGTTCCGTCGCCCTGCTACTGAGTGAGTGCGTTGCACAACACTGTGAGCTGTGAATTTTGTGTGAAATGCTTTTAAATCTGCCCGAGGTTGTTTGGAGCATGGATTGCATGTTCAGAGCAATGGCGTCTGGCTGTGTCGCAGAATTGACCGGTTTTTGCCTTATGCAGAAATGTGTGGCTGCTGGTCTTTTAGTGACTGCCGCTTCCATTGATAATGAACTGTATTTTCATGTAGGACTTTTGTGTTGGCATTCTGGAGATGGCATTATGTACAGTGAAATACTTTTACATCTGTCCGAGTGTTTGTGGCGTGAACTGCATTTTTAGAACAGAAAACATATACAAATGGAACAAACATCTAGAAATATCTAGACTGTGTGGGTGAACAGCTGGGAAAACATCCAGATGGGAAATTGATTGCTGCTTCCATCAAAGATGAACTGTATTTTTTGTGCAGGACTTTTGTATTGGCATTCTGGTGACGACAATGTGTACGGTGAAATGTTTTTACTATCTGTCCGTGGTTGTTTGTGGCATGAGCTGCATTTTCTGGAAAATGGTGTAGCTGGCTTTGTCGCAAAACGGACTGGTTTTGCCTTGTGCAGTAAATTGTGGCTGCTGGTTTTCTATGGGGCAGTGAGGAGTATTTGATGTGATATTCACTGGCACAGGAGAGGAGAATAATGAGGACGACCCATTGCTGTGAAGTTGGTACTGAGACTAACTAACTAACTAACCTATAGTTATAGTGTGCATAGTGCGAGATCATTTGTGTGTTAGTGTTCTCTAAATATGTAATTCACAAAATCATGGCCGTGATTTGCATGTGGTTTTCATCGTTGAAAAGCATCATATTAAGGTGTGTAAAAAAAAGTCCTATACTACTTGTTTACAGTTTGTGTTATAGACCCATGTGCAGGCTAGATATTTACAATAGCATCCACTTTCAATTGATGAAAAACTTTTCTCTGACCCTTTGTAGATTGGGTGCCTCCAGACTAGATTGCCCAGTGCTCTGACTATTCATCCATCTGCTCCAAAATACAGATAAGACGAGTTACCATCATCACGTGGATAGTCAGTTGATGGTTGAAATGGATCTCAATCACTTACTGTCTGTCACCATGATTTAAATTTATTATTATCTTTCCATTTTTCTGTTATCTTCCTAATAGTACTGATGACTTCCTCTTGTACGTTTGCCTTCCTCCTGATCTTTTAGCACTGCTTTGATGTGCCCATGATATTTATTATGACAAACTTTGATCCCCTTTGAATTATCTTTTCAATCCTAGGTTTTCAAGGACTTCTTTATTTGTAAGTATGCGATAACATGATTTTCACCTAATTTCTATACATTGTCATTTCATCAGCAATGACTTATTTCTGCTGATTGTTTGTAGTCCATTTCTCAACTCTAGGAACAATGTACAGTATAAATATCACTTGTTGACTCTCAGGCTTATTTAATAACATAATTGTTTGTTAGAATATTTCACATGTTGTGGAATATACAATTTTGGTCATTACAATTGTTATTCTGATTTCTGCTTCACGTTGACACTGCTGAGTTATTAATTAATTTGTGACAAAGATATGAACAACAGTGAGTTGTCTTATGGCAGATACTGCCATTGGGGTGTGTTATCCCTTCTAGGCAACCAATAGTGGAGTGGTGACTTCCCTTCTCCAAGGTTTTTCTTTCTCAAACAGTTTTAGACAATTTGATCCAAGACTGGTGAACCATATACCACACACACTTATCACCATGGCACATGATGAACACATTGTGGCAGTTGAACACATAATAGAGTTATTCATACTCATGGAAGAAGGAAAACAAAACCCAAGTAACAAAGAATAAGTGAATGTTAAAACTATTTCTTGAAAGATGTAGAAGATGTAACTTTGTATATCGTAGTGGGGAAATCATAACTGCAATTCACAACTAGATCACACCTATACAAGACAGTAACAGCCAAAGTCCATAGTTTGTTGCATGTTTTAACTGAAAGCATAAGTCAATTCTTCTCCTTCTTCTCAGTTCATCCGGAGTTTTTTTTCAGACGTGATTGCGTTGTGCCTGTTTACAGCAGAGCTGCGATCTTGCGCCGTTAGGCCGACACATCCGACTTCTGCGGGCATTTGTTGACCGGGTTAACCTTCCCGGGGTGTCAATTCAATTTTAACGAAAAATGTTTAACTTATTTAACACACAAAGATTTTTCCTTTTTCAACCAATTTTTACTGTAATGATAATCTTACCTGGTGTGGTAAATACAGGACCACTCACAACTGGTGAAACTGTTGAGCTGGGTGTTTCTGATGGTGAGCCACTTGGTGAGCTAGGTGTTTCTGATGGTGACTCACTAGATGGAGCAGATGGAGAGCTAGGAGGTTGTGATGGAGACCCACTTGGTGAGCTTGGTGTTTCCGATGGTGAAGCACTTGGTGAACTTGGTGTTTCTGATGGTGAACCACTTGATGGAGCAGATGGAGAGCTAGGAGGTTGTGATGGAGACCCACTTGGTGAGCTTGGTGTTTCTGATGGTGACCCACTTGATGGAGCAGATGGAGAGCTAGGAGGATGTGATGGATACCCACTTGGTGAGCTTGGTGTTTCTGATGATGACCCACTTGATGGAGCAGATGGAGAGCTAGGAGGTTGTGATGGAGACCCACTTGGTGAGCTTGGTGTTTCCGATGGTGAAGCACTTGGTGAACTTGGTGTTTCTGATGGTGAACCACTTGATGGAGCAGATGGAGAGCTAGGAGGTTGTGATGGAGACCCACTTGGTGAGCTTGGTGTTTCTGATGGTGACCCACTTGATGGAGCAGATGGAGAGCTAGGAGGTTGTGATGGAGACCCACTTGGTGAGCTTGGTGTTTCTGATGGTGACCCACTAGATGGAGCAGATGGAGAGCTAGGAGGTTGTGATGGAGACCCACTTGGTGAGTTTGGTGTTTCTGATGGTGACCCACTAGATGGAGCAGATGGAGAGCTAGGAGGTTGTGATGGATACCCACTTGGTGAGCTTGGTGTTTCTGATGATGACCCACTTGATGGAGCAGATGGAGAGCTAGGAGGTTGTGATGGAGACCCACTTGGTGAGCTTGGTGTTTCTGATGGTGACCCACTTGATGGAGCAGATGGAGAGCTAGGAGGTTGTGATGGAGACCCACTTGGTGAGCTTGGTGTTTCTGATGGTGACCCACTTGATGGAGCAGATGGAGAGCTAGGAGGTTGTGATGGAGACCCACTTGATGAGCTTGGTGTTTCTGATGGTGACCCACTAGATGGAGCAGATGGAGAGCTAGGAGGTTGTGATGGAGACCCACTTGGTGAGCTTGGTGTTTCTGATGGTGACCCACTTGATGGAGCAGATGGAGAGCTAGGAGGTTGTGATGGAGACCCACTTGGTGAGCTTGGTGTTTCTGATGGTGACCCACTTGATGGAGCAGATGGAGAGCTAGGAGGTTGTGATGGAGACCCACTTGGTGAACTTGGTGTTTCTGATGGTGAACCACTTGATGGAGCAGATGGAGAGCTAGGAGGTTGTGATGGAGACCCACTTGGTGAGCTTGGTGTTTCTGATGGTGACCCACTTGATGGAGCAGATGGAGAGCTAGGAGGTTGTGATGGAGACCCACTTGGTGAGCTTGGTGTTTCTGATGGTGACCCACTTGATGGAGCAGATGGAGAGCTAGGAGGTTGTGATGGAGACCCACTTGGTGAGCTTGGTGTTTCTGATGGTGACCCACTTGATGGAGCAGATGGAGAGCTAGGAGGTTGTGATGGAGACCCACTTGGTGAACTTGGTGTTTCTGATGGTGAACCACTTGATGGAGCAGATGGAGAGCTAGGAGGTTGTGATGGAGACCCACTTGGTGAGCTTGGTGTTTCTGATGGTGACCCACTTGATGGAGCAGATGGAGAGCTAGGAGGTTGTGATGGAGACCCACTTGGTGAGCTTGGTGTTTCTGATGGTGAAGCACTTGGTGAACTTGGTGTTTCTGATGGTGAACCACTTGAAGGAGCAGATGGAGAGCTAGGAGGTTGTGATGGAGACCCACTTGGTAAGCTTGGTGTTTCTGATGGTGAACCACTAGATGGAGCAGATGGAGAGCTAGGAGGTTGTGATGGAGACCCACTTGGTGAGCTTGGTGTTTCTGATGGTGACCCACTTGATGGAGCAGATGGAGAGCTAGGAGGTTGTGATGGAGACCCACTTGGTGAGCTTGGTGTTTCTGATGGTGAACCACTTGATGGAGCAGATGGAGAGCTAGGAGGTTGTGATGGAGACCCACTTGGTGAGCTTGGTGTTTCTGATGGTGACCCACTTGACGGAGCAGATGGAGAGCTAGGAGGTTGTGATGGAGACCCACTTGGTGAGTTTGGTGTTTCTGATGGTGACCCACTAGATGGAGCAGATGGAGAGCTAGGAGGTTGTGATGGAGACCCACTTGGTGAGCTTGGTGTTTCTGATGGTGACCCACTTGACGGAGCAGATGGAGAGCTAGGAGGTTGTGATGGAGACCCACTTGGTGAGCTTGGTGTTTCTGATGGTGACCCACTTGATGGAGCAGATGGAGAGCTAGGAGGTTGTGATGGAGACCCACTTGGTGAGCTTGGTGTTTCTGATGGTGACCCACTTGATGGAGCAGATGGAGAGCTAGGAGGTTGTGATGGAGACCCACTTGGTGAACTTGGTGTTTCTGATGGTGAACCACTTGATGGAGCAGATGGAGAGCTAGGAGGTTGTGATGGAGACCCACTTGGTGAGCTTGGTGTTTCTGATGGTGACCCACTTGATGGAGCAGATGGAGAGCTAGGAGGTTGTGATGGAGACCCACTTGGTGAGCTTGGTGTTTCTGATGGTGAAGCACTTGGTGAACTTGGTGTTTCTGATGGTGAACCACTTGATGGAGCAGATGGAGAGCTAGGAGGTTGTGATGGAGACCCACTTGGTGAGCTTGGTGTTTCTGATGGTGAACCACTTGATGGAGCAGATGGAGAGCTAGGAGGTTGTGATGGAGACCCACTTGGTGAACTTGGTGTTTCTGATGGTGACCCACTTGATGGAGCAGATGGAGAGCTAGGAGGTTGTGATGGAGACCCACTTGGTGAGCTTGGTGTTTCTGATGGTGACCCACTTGATGGAGCAGATGGAGAGCTAGGAGGTTGTGATGGAGACCCACTTGGTGAGCTTGGTGTTTCTGATGGTGACCCACTTGATGGAGCAGAAGGAGAGCTAGGAGGTTGTGATGGAGACCCACTTGGTGAGCTTGGTGTTTCTGATGGTGACCCACTTGATGGAGCAGATGGAGAGCTAGGAGGTTGTGATGGAGACCCACTTGGTGAGCTTGGTGTTTCTGATGGTGACCCACTTGATGGAGCAGATGGAGAGCTAGGAGGTTGTGATGGAGACCCACTTGGTGAGCTTGGTGTTTCTGATGGTGAAGCACTTGGTGAACTTGGTGTTTCTGATGGTGAACCACTTGATGGAGCAGATGGAGAGCTAGGAGGTTGTGATGGAGACCCACTTGGTGAGCTTGGTGTTTCTGATGGTGAACCACTAGATGGAGCAGATGGAGAGCTAGGAGGTTGTGATGGAGACCCACTTGGTGAGATTGGTGTTTCTGATGGTGACCCACTTGATGGAGCAGATGGAGAGCTAGGAGGTTGTGATGGAGACCCACTTGGTGAGCTTGGTGTTTCTGATGGTGAACCACTAGATGGAGCAGATGGAGAGCTAGGAGGTTGTGATGGAGACCCACTTGGTGAGCTTGGTGTTTCTGATGGTGAACCACTAGATGGAGCAGATGGAGAGCTAGGAGGTTGTGATGGAGACCCACTTGGTGAGCTTGGTGTTTCTGATGGTGACCCACCTGATGGAGCAGATGGAGAGCTAGGAGGTTGTGATGGAGACCCACTTGGTGAACTTGGTGTTTCTGATGGTGAACCACTTGATGGAGCAGATGGAGAGCTAGGAGGTTGTGATGGAGACCCACTTGGTGAGCTTGGTGTTTCTGATGGTGAACCACTTGATGGAGCAGATGGAGAGCTAGGAGGTTGTGATGGAGACCCACTTGGTGAGCTTGGTGTTTCTGATGGTGACCCACTTGATGGAGCAGATGGAGAGCTAGGAGGTTGTGATGGAGACCCACTTGGTGAGCTTGGTGTTTCTGATGGTGACCCACTTGATGGAGCAGATGGAGAGCTAGGAGGTTGTGATGGAGACCCACTTGGTGAGCTTGGTGTTTCTGATGGTGAAGCACTTGGTGAACTTGGTGTTTCTGATGGTGAACCACTTGATGGAGCAGATGGAGAGCTAGGAGGTTGTGATGGAGACCCACTTGGTGAGCTTGGTGTTTCTGATGGTGAACCACTAGATGGAGCAGATGGAGAGCTAGGAGGTTGTGATGGAGACCCACTTGGTGAGCTTGGTGTTTCTGATGGTGACCCACTTGATGGAGCAGATGGAGAGCTAGGAGGTTGTGATGGAGACCCACTTGGTGAGCTTGGTGTTTCTGATGGTGAACCACTAGATGTAGCAGATGGAGAGCTAGGAGGTTGTGATGGAGACCCACTTGGTGAGCTTGGTGTTTCTGATGGTGAACCACTAGATGGAGCAGATGGAGAGCTAGGAGGTTGTGATGGAGATCCACTTGGTGAGCTTGGTGTTTCTGATGGTGACCCACCAGATGGAACAGATGGAGAGCTAGGAGTCTGTGATGGTGGCCCACTTGCGGAAGTGCCTGGTAACTGTGGTGTCTCTGATGGTGACCCACTACTTGGAGGTACAGGTGAGCTTGATGTTTCTGATGGTGATGCACTTGGAGAGCTAGGTGTTTCTGATGGTGACCCACTAGATGGAGCAGATGGAGAGCTAGGAGGTTGTGATGGAGACCCACTTGGTGAGCTTGGTGTTTCTGATGGTGATCCACTAGATGGAGCAGATGGAGAGCTAGGAGGTTGTGATGGAGACCCGCTTGGTGAGCTTGGTGTTTCTGATGGTGACCCACTTGATGGAGCAGATGGAGAGCTAGGAGGTTGTGATGGAGATCCACTTGGTGAGCTTGGTGTTTCTGATGGTGATGCACTTGGTGAGCTTGGTGTTTCTGATGGTGACCCACTTGATGGAGCAGATGGAGAGCTAGGAGGTTGTGATGGAGACCCACTTGGTGAGCTTGGTGTTTCTGATGGTGAACCACTAGATGGAGCAGATGGAGAGCTTGGAGGTTGTGATGGAGACCCACTTGGTGAACTTGGTGTTTCTGATGGTGACCCACTTGATGGAGCAGATGGAGAGCTAGGAGGTTGTGATGGAGACCCACTTGGTGAGCTTGGTGTTTCTGATGGTGACCCACTTGATGGAGCAGATGGAGAGCTAGGAGGTTGTGATGGAGACCCACTTGGTGAACTTGGTGTTTCTGATGGTGAACCACTTGATGGAGCAGATGGAGAGCTAGGAGGTTGTGATGGAGACCCACTTGGTGTTTCTGATGGTGATGCACTTGGTGAGCTAGGTGTTTCTGATGGTGACCCACTTGATGGAGCAGATGGAGAGCTAGGAGGTTGTGATGGAGACCCGCTTGGTGAGCTTGGTGTTTCTGATGGTGACCCACTTGATGGAGCAGATGGAGAGCTAGGAGGTTGTGATGGAGACCCACTTGGTGAACTTGGTGTTTCTGATGGTGAACCACTTGATGGAGCAGATGGAGAGCTAGGAGGTTGTGATGGAGACCCACTTGGTGAGCTTGGTGTTTCTGATGGTGAACCACTTGATGGAGCAGATGGAGAGCTAGGAGGTTGTGATGGAGACCCACTTGGTGAGCTTGGTGTTTCTGATGGTGACCCACTTGATGGAGCAGATGGAGAGCTAGGAGGTTGTGATGGAGACCCACTTGGTGAGCTTGGTGTTTCTGATGGTGACCCACTTGATGGAGCAGATGGAGAGCTAGGAGGTTGTGATGGAGACCCACTTGGTGAACTTGGTGTTTCTGATGGTGAACCACTTGATGGAGCAGATGGAGAGCTAGGAGGTTGTGATGGAGACCCACTTGGTGAGCTTGGTGTTTCTGATGGTGACCCACTTGATGGAGCAGATGGAGAGCTAGGAGGTTGTGATGGAGACCCACTTGGTGAGCTTGGTGTTTCTGATGGTGAAGCACTTGGTGAACTTGGTGTTTCTGATGGTGAACCACTTGATGGAGCAGATGGAGAGCTAGGAGGTTGTGATGGAGACCCACTTGGTGAGCTTGGTGTTTCTGATGGTGAACCACTAGATGGAGCAGATGGAGAGCTAGGAGGTTGTGATGGAGACCCACTTGGTGAGCTTGGTGTTTCTGATGGTGACCCACTTGATGGAGCAGATGGAGAGCTAGGAGGTTGTGATGGAGACCCACTTGGTGAGCTTGGTGTTTCTGATGGTGAAGCACTTGGTGAACTTGGTGTTTCTGATGGTGAACCACTTGATGGAGCAGATGGAGAGCTAGGAGGTTGTGATGGAGACCCACTTGGTGAGCTTGGTGTTTCTGATGGTGAACCACTAGATGGAGCAGATGGAGAGCTAGGAGGTTGTGATGGAGACCCACTTGGTGAGCTTGGTGTTTCTGATGGTGACCCACTTGATGGAGCAGATGGAGAGCTAGGAGGTTGTGATGGAGACCCACTTGGTGAGCTTGGTGTTTCTGATGGTGAACCACTTGATGGAGCAGATGGAGAGCTAGGAGGTTGTGATGGAGACCCACTTGGTGAGCTTGGTGTTTCTGATGGTGACCCACTTGACGGAGCAGATGGAGAGCTAGGAGGTTGTGATGGAGACCCACTTGGTGAGTTTGGTGTTTCTGATGGTGACCCACTAGATGGAGCAGATGGAGAGCTAGGAGGTTGTGATGGAGACCCACTTGGTGAGCTTGGTGTTTCTGATGGTGACCCACTTGACGGAGCAGATGGAGAGCTAGGAGGTTGTGATGGAGACCCACTTGGTGAGCTTGGTGTTTCTGATGGTGACCCACTTGATGGAGCAGATGGAGAGCTAGGAGGTTGTGATGGAGACCCACTTGGTGAGCTTGGTGTTTCTGATGGTGACCCACCTGATGGAGCAGATGGAGAGCTAGGAGGTTGTGATGGAGACCCACTTGGTGAACTTGGTGTTTCTGATGGTGAACCACTTGATGGAGCAGATGGAGAGCTAGGAGGTTGTGATGGAGACCCACTTGGTGAGCTTGGTGTTTCTGATGGTGAACCACTTGATGGAGCAGATGGAGAGCTAGGAGGTTGTGATGGAGACCCACTTGGTGAGCTTGGTGTTTCTGATGGTGAACCACTTGATGGAGCAGATGGAGAGCTAGGAGGTTGTGATGGAGACCCACTTGGTGAGTTTGGTGTTTCTGATGGTGACCCACTAGATGGAGAAGATGGAGAGCTAGGAGGTTGTGATGGAGACCCACTTGGTGAGCTTGGTGTTTCTGATGGTGACCCACCTGATGGAGCAGATGGAGAGCTAGGAGGTTGTGATGGAGACCCACTTGGTGAGCTTGGTGTTTCTGATGGTGACCCACTTGATGGAGCAGATGGAGAGCTAGGAGGTTGTGATGGAGACCCACTTGGTGAGCTTGGTGTTTCTGATGGTGACCCACTTGATGGAGCAGATGGAGAGCTAGGAGGTTGTGATGGAGACCCACTTGGTGAACTTGTTGTTTCTGATGGTGAACCACTTGATGGAGCAGATGGAGAGCTAGGAGGTTGTGATGGAGACCCACTTGGTGAGCTTGGTGTTTCTGATGGTGACCCACTTGATGGAGCAGATGGAGAGCTAGGAGGTTGTGATGGAGACCCACTTGGTGAGCTTGGTGTTTCTGATGGTGAAGCACTTGGTGAACTTGGTGTTTCTGATGGTGAACCACTTGATGGAGCAGATGGAGAGCTAGGAGGTTGTGATGGAGACCCACTTGGTGAGCTTGGTGTTTCTGATGGTGAACCACTAGATGGAGCAGATGGAGAGCTAGGAGGTTGTGATGGAGACCCACTTGGTGAGCTTGGTGTTTCTGATGGTGACCCACTTGATGGAGCAGATGGAGAGCTAGGAGGTTGTGATGGAGACCCACTTGGTGAGCTTGGTGTTTCTGATGGTGAACCACTAGATGGAGCAGATGGAGAGCTAGGAGGTTGTGATGGAGACCCACTTGGTGAGCTTGGTGTTTCTGATGGTGATCCACTAGATGGAGCAGATGGAGAGCTAGGAGGTTGTGATGGAGATCCACTTGGTGAGCTTGGTGTTTCTGATGGTGACCCACTTGATGGAGCAGATGGAGAGCTAGGAGGTTGTGATGGAGACCCACTTGGTGAGCTAGGTGTTTCTGATGGTGACCCACCAGATGGAACAGATGGAGAGCTAGGAGTCTGTGATGGTGGCCCACTTGCGGAAGTGCCTGGTAACTGTGGTGTCTCTGATGGTGACCCACTACTTGGAGGTACAGGTGAGCTTGATGTTTCTGATGGTGATGCACTTGGAGAGCTAGGTGTTTCTGATGGTGACCCACTAGATGGAGCAGATGGGGAGCTAGGAGGTTGTGATGGAGACCCACTTGGTGTTTCTGATGGTGACCCACTTGGTGAGCTAGGTGTTTCTGATGGTGACCCACTTGATGGAGCAGATGGAGAGCTAGGAGGTTGTGATGGAGACCCGCTTGGTGAGCTTGGTGTTTCTGATGGTGACCCACTTGATGGAGCAGATGGAGAGCTAGGAGGTTGTGATGGAGACCCACTAGGTGAGCTTGGTGTTTCTGATGGTGATGCACTTGGTGAGCTAGGTGTTTCTGATGGTGACCCACTTGATGGAGCAGATGGAGAGCTAGGAGGTTGTGATGGAGACCCGCTTGGTGAGCTTGGTGTTTCTGATGGTGACCCACTTGATGGAGCAGATGGAGAGCTAGGAGGTTGTGATGGAGACCCACTTGGTGAAGTTGGTGTTTCTGATGGTGAACCACTTGATGGAGCAGATGGAGAGCTAGGAGGTTGTGATGGAGACCCACTTGGTGAGCTTGGTGTTTCTGATGGTGAACCACTTGATGGAGCAGATGGAGAGCTAGGAGGTTGTGATGGAGACCCACTTGGTGAGCTTGGTGTTTCTGATGGTGACCCACTTGATGGAGCAGATGGAGAGCTAGGAGGTTGTGATGGAGACCCACTTGGTGAGCTTGGTGTTTCTGATGGTGACCCACTTGATGGAGCAGATGGAGAGCTAGGAGGTTGTGATGGAGACCCACTTGGTGAACTTGGTGTTTCTGATGGTGAACCACTTGATGGAGCAGATGGAGAGCTAGGAGGTTGTGATGGAGACCCACTTGGTGAACTTGGTGTTTCTGATGGTGAACCACTTGATGGAGCAGATGGAGAGCTAGGAGGTTGTGATGGAGACCCACTTGGTGAGCTTGGTGTTTCTGTTGGTGACCCACTTGATGGAGCAGATGGAGAGCTAGGAGGTTGTGATGGAGACCCACTTGGTGAGCTTGGTGTTTCTGATGGTGAAGCACTTGGTGAACTTGGTGTTTCTGATGGTGAACCACTTGATGGAGCAGATGGAGAGCTAGGAGGTTGTGATGGAGACCCACTTGGTGAGCTTGGTGTTTCTGATGGTGAACCACTAGATGGAGCAGATGGAGAGCTAGGAGGTTGTGATGGAGACCCACTTGGTGAGCTTGGTGTTTCTGATGGTGACCCACTTGATGGAGCAGATGGAGAGCTAGGAGGTTGTGATGGAGACCCACTTGGTGAGCTTGGTGTTTCTGATGGTGAACCACTTGATGGAGCAGATGGAGAGCTAGGAGGTTGTGATGGAGACCCACTTGGTGAGCTTGGTGTTTCTGATGGTGACCCACTTGACGGAGCAGATGGAGAGCTAGGAGGTTGTGATGGAGTCCCACTTGGTGAGTTTGGTGTTTCTGATGGTGACCCACTAGATGGAGCAGATGGAGAGCTAGGAGGTTGTGATGGAGACCCACTTGGTGAGCTTGGTGTTTCTGATGGTGACCCACTTGACGGAGCAGATGGAGAGCTAGGAGGTTGTGATGGAGACCCACTCGGTGAGCTTGGTGTTTCTGATGGTGACCCACTTGATGGAGCAGATGGAGAGCTAGGAGGTTGTGATGGAGACCCACTTGGTGAGCTTGGTGTTTCTGATGGTGACCCACTAGATGGAGCAGATGGAGAGCTAGGAGGTTGTGATGGAGACCCACTTGGTGAACTTGGTGTTTCTGATGGTGAACCACTTGATGGAGCAGATGGAGAGCTAGGAGGTTGTGATGGAGACCCACTTGGTGAGCTTGGTGTTTCTGATGGTGACCCACTTGATGGAGCAGATGGAGAGCTAGGAGGTTGTGATGGAGACCCACTTGGTGAGCTTGGTGTTTCTGATGGTGAAGCACTTGGTGAACTTGGTGTTTCTGATGGTGAACCACTTGATGGAGCAGATGGAGAGCTAGGAGGTTGTGATGGAGACCCACTTGGTGAGCTTGGTGTTTCTGATGGTGAACCACTTGATGGAGCAGATGGAGAGCTAGGAGGTTGTGATGGAGACCCACTTGGTGAACTTGGTGTTTCTGATGGTGAACCACTTGATGGAGCAGATGGAGAGCTAGGAGGTTGTGATGGAGACCCACTTGGTGAGCTTGGTGTTTCTGATGGTGAACCACTTGATGGAGCAGATGGAGAGCTAGGAGGTTGTGATGGAGACCCACTTGGTGAGCTTGGTGTTTCTGATGGTGACCCACTTGACGGAGCAGATGGAGAGCTAGGAGGTTGTGATGGAGACCCACTTGGTGAGCTTGGTGTTTCTGATGGTGACCCACTTGATGGAGCAGATGGAGAGCTAGGAGGTTGTGATGGAGACCCACTTGGTGAGCTTGGTGTTTCTGATGGTGAAGCACTTGGTGAACTTGGTGTTTCTGATGGTGAACCACTTGATGGAGCAGATGGAGAGCTAGGAGGTTGTGATGGAGACCCACTTGGTGAGCTTGGTGTTTCTGATGGTGAACCACTTGATGGAGCAGATGGAGAGCTAGGAGGTTGTGATGGAGACCCACTTGGTGAACTTGGTGTTTCTGATGGTGAACCACTTGATGGAGCAGATGGAGAGCTAGGAGGTTGTGATGGAGACCCACTTGGTGAGCTTGGTGTTTCTGATGGTGAACCACTTGATGGAGCAGATGGAGAGCTAGGAGGTTGTGATGGAGACCCACTTGGTGAGCTTGGTGTTTCTGATGGTGACCCACTTGACGGAGCAGATGGAGAGCTAGGAGGTTGTGATGGAGACCCACTTGGTGAGCTTGGTGTTTCTGATGGTGACCCACTAGATGGAGCAGATGGAGAGCTAGGAGGTTGTGATGGAGACCCACTTGGTGAGCTTGGTGTTTCTGATGGTGACCCACTTGACGGAGCAGATGGAGAGCTAGGAGGTTGTGATGGAGACCCACTTGGTGAGCTTGGTGTTTCTGATGGTGACCCACTTGATGGAGCAGATGGAGAGCTAGGAGGTTGTGATGGAGACCCACTTGGTGAGCTTGGTGTTTCTGATGGTGACCCACTTGATGGAGCAGATGGAGAGCTAGGAGGTTGTGATGGAGACCCACTTGGTGAACTTGGTGTTTCTGATGGTGAACCACTTGATGGAGCAGATGGAGAGCTAGGAGGTTGTGATGGAGACCCACTTGGTGAGCTTGGTGTTTCTGATGGTGACCCACTTGACGGAGCAGATGGAGAGCTAGGAGGTTGTGATGGAGACCCACTCGGTGAGCTTGGTGTTTCTGATGGTGACCCACTTGATGGAGCAGATGGAGAGCTAGGAGGTTGTGATGGAGACCCACTTGGTGAGCTTGGTGTTTCTGATGGTGACCCACTTGACGGAGCAGATGGAGAGCTAGGAGGTTGTGATGGAGACCCACTTGGTGAACTTGGTGTTTCTGATGGTGAACCACTTGATGGAGCAGATGGAGAGCTAGGAGGTTGTGATGGAGACCCACTTGGTGAGCTTGGTGTTTCTGATGGTGACCCACTTGATGGAGCAGATGGAGAGCTAGGAGGTTGTGATGGAGACCCACTTGGTGAGCTTGGTGTTTCTGATGGTGAAGCACTTGGTGAACTTGGTGTTTCTGATGGTGAACCACTTGATGGAGCAGATGGAGAGCTAGGAGGTTGTGATGGAGACCCACTTGGTGAGCTTGGTGTTTCTGATGGTGAACCACTTGATGGAGCAGATGGAGAGCTAGGAGGTTGTGATGGAGACCCACTTGGTGAACTTGGTGTTTCTGATGGTGAACCACTTGATGGAGCAGATGGAGAGCTAGGAGGTTGTGATGGAGACCCACTTGGTGAGCTTGGTGTTTCTGATGGTGAACCACTTGATGGAGCAGATGGAGAGCTAGGAGGTTGTGATGGAGACCCACTTGGTGAGCTTGGTGTTTCTGATGGAGACCCACTTGACGGAGCAGATGGAGAGCTAGGAGGTTGTGATGGAGACCCACTTGGTGAGCTTGGTGTTTCTGATGGTGACCCACTAGATGGAGCAGATGGAGAGCTAGGAGGTTGTGATGGAGACCCACTTGGTGAGCTTGGTGTTTCTGATGGTGACCCACTTGACGGAGCAGATGGAGAGCTAGGAGGTTGTGATGGAGACCCACTTGGTGAGCTTGGTGTTTCTGATGGTGACCCACTTGATGGAGCAGATGGAGAGCTAGGAGGTTGTGATGGAGACCCACTTGGTGAGCTTGGTGTTTCTGATGGTGACCCACTTGATGGAGCAGATGGAGAGCTAGGAGGTTGTGATGGAGACCCACTTGGTGAACTTGGTGTTTCTGATGGTGAACCACTTGATGGAGCAGATGGAGAGCTAGGAGGTTGTGATGGAGACCCACTTGGTGAGCTTGGTGTTTCTGATGGTGACCCACTTGATGGAGCAGATGGAGAGCTAGGAGGTTGTGATGGAGACCCACTTGGTGAGCTTGGTGTTTCTGATGGTGAAGCACTTGGTGAACTTGGTGTTTCTGATGGTGAACCACTTGATGGAGCAGATGGAGAGCTAGGAGGTTGTGATGGAGACCCACTTGGTGAGCTTGGTGTTTCTGATGGTGAACCACTAGATGGAGCAGATGGAGAGCTAGGAGGTTGTGATGGAGACCCACTTGGTGAGCTTGGTGTTTCTGATGGTGACCCACTTGATGGAGCAGATGGAGAGCTAGGAGGTTGTGATGGAGACCCACTTGGTGAGCTTGGTGTTTCTGATGGTGAACCACTAGATGGAGCAGATGGAGAGCTAGGAGGTTGTGATGGAGACCCACTTGGTGAGCTTGGTGATTCTGATGGTGAACCACTAGATGGAGCAGATGGAGAGCTAGGAGGTTGTGATGGAGACCCACTTGGTGAGCTTGGTGTTTCTGATGGTGACCCACCTGATGGAGCAGATGGAGAGCTAGGAGGTTGTGATGGAGACCCACTTGGTGAACTTGGTGTTTCTGATGGTGAACCACTTGATGGAGCAGATGAAGAGCTAGGAGGTTGTGATGGAGACCCACTTGGTGAGCTTGGTGTTTCTGATGGTGAACCACTTGATGGAGCAGATGGAGAGCTAGGAGGTTGTGATGGAGACCCACTTGGTGAGCTTGGTGTTTCTGATGGTGAAGCACTTGGTGAACTTGGTGTTTCTGATGGTGAACCACTTGATGGAGCAGATGGAGAGCTAGGAGGTTGTGATGGAGACCCACTTGGTGAGCTTGGTGTTTCTGATGGTGAACCACTTGATGGAGCAGATGGAGAGCTAGGAGGTTGTGATGGAGACCCACTTGGTGAACTTGGTGTTTCTGATGGTGAACCACTTGATGGAGCAGATGGAGAGCTAGGAGGTTGTGATGGAGACCCACTTGGTGAGCTTGGTGTTTCTGATGGTGACCCACTAGATGGAGCAGATGGAGAGCTAGGAGGTTGTGATGGAGACCCACTTGGTGAGCTTGGTGTTTCTGATGGTGAACCACTTGATGGAGCAGATGGAGAGCTAGGAGGTTGTGATGGAGACCCACTTGGTGAGCTTGGTGTTTCTGATGGTGACCCACTTGACGGAGCAGATGGAGAGCTAGGAGGTTGTGATGGAGACCCACTTGGTGAGCTTGGTGTTTCTGATGGTGACCCACTAGATGGAGCAGATGGAGAGCTAGGAGGTTGTGATGGAGACCCACTTGGTGAGCTTGGTGTTTCTGATGGTGACCCACTTGACGGAGCAGATGGAGAGCTAGGAGGTTGTGATGGAGACCCACTTGGTGAGCTTGGTGTTTCTGATGGTGACCCACTTGATGGAGCAGATGGAGAGCTAGGAGGTTGTGATGGAGACCCACTTGGTGAGCTTGGTGTTTCTGATGGTGACCCACTTGATGGAGCAGATGGAGAGCTAGGAGGTTGTGATGGAGACCCACTTGGTGAACTTGGTGTTTCTGATGGTGAACCACTTGATGGAGCAGATGGAGAGCTAGGAGGTTGTGATGGAGACCCACTTGGTGAGCTTGGTGTTTCTGATGGTGACCCACTTGATGGAGCAGATGGAGAGCTAGGAGGTTGTGATGGAGACCCACTTGGTGAGCTTGGTGTTTCTGATGGTGAAGCACTTGGTGAACTTGGTGTTTCTGATGGTGAACCACTTGATGGAGCAGATGGAGAGCTAGGAGGTTGTGATGGAGACCCACTTGGTGAGCTTGGTGTTTCTGATGGTGAAGCACTTGGTGAACTTGGTGTTTCTGATGGTGAACCACTTGATGGAGCAGATGGAGAGCTAGGAGGTTGTGATGGAGACCCACTTGGTGAGCTTGGTGTTTCTGATGGTGAACCACTTGATGGAGCAGATGGAGAGCTAGGAGGTTGTGATGGAGACCCACTTGGTGAACTTGGTGTTTCTGATGGTGAACCACTTGATGGAGCAGATGGAGAGCTAGGAGGTTGTGATGGAGACCCACTTGGTGAGCTTGGTGTTTCTGATGGTGAACCACTTGATGGAGCAGATGGAGAGCTAGGAGGTTGTGATGGAGACCCACTTGGTGAGCTTGGTGTTTCTGATGGTGACCCACTTGACGGAGCAGATGGAGAGCTAGGAGGTTGTGATGGAGACCCACTTGGTGAGCTTGGTGTTTCTGATGGTGACCCACTAGATGGAGCAGATGGAGAGCTAGGAGGTTGTGATGGAGACCCACTTGGTGAGCTTGGTGTTTCTGATGGTGACCCACTTGACGGAGCAGATGGAGAGCTAGGAGGTTGTGATGGAGACCCACTTGGTGAGCTTGGTGTTTCTGATGGTGACCCACTTGATGGAGCAGATGGAGAGCTAGGAGGTTGTGATGGAGACCCACTTGGTGAGCTTGGTGTTTCTGATGGTGACCCACTTGATGGAGCAGATGGAGAGCTAGGAGGTTGTGATGGAGACCCACTTGGTGAACTTGGTGTTTCTGATGGTGAACCACTTGATGGAGCAGATGGAGAGCTAGGAGGTTGTGATGGAGACCCACTTGGTGAGCTTGGTGTTTCTGATGGTGACCCACTTGATGGAGCAGATGGAGAGCTAGGAGGTTGTGATGGAGACCCACTTGGTGAGCTTGGTGTTTCTGATGGTGAAGCACTTGGTGAACTTGGTGTTTCTGATGGTGAACCACTTGATGGAGCAGATGGAGAGCTAGGAGGTTGTGATGGAGACCCACTTGGTGAGCTTGGTGTTTCTGATGGTGAACCACTAGATGGAGCAGATGGAGAGCTAGGAGGTTGTGATGGAGACCCACTTGGTGAGCTTGGTGTTTCTGATGGTGACCCACTTGATGGAGCAGATGGAGAGCTAGGAGGTTGTGATGGAGATCCACTTGGTGAGCTTGGTGTTTCTGATGGTGAACCACTAGATGGAGCAGATGGAGAGCTAGGAGGTTGTGATGGAGACCCACTTGGTGAGCTTGGTGATTCTGATGGTGAACCACTAGATGGAGCAGATGGAGAGCTAGGAGGTTGTGATGGAGACCCACTTGGTGAGCTTGGTGTTTCTGATGGTGACCCACCTGATGGAGCAGATGGAGAGCTAGGAGGTTGTGATGGAGACCCACTTGGTGAACTTGGTGTTTCTGATGGTGAACCACTTGATGGAGCAGATGGAGAGCTAGGAGGTTGTGATGGAGACCCACTTGGTGAGCTTGGTGTTTCTGATGGTGAACCACTTGATGGAGCAGATGGAGAGCTAGGAGGTTGTGATGGAGACCCACTTGGTGAGCTTGGTGTTTCTGATGGTGAAGCACTTGGTGAACTTGGTGTTTCTGATGGTGAACCACTTGATGGAGCAGATGGAGAGCTAGGAGGTTGTGATGGAGACCCACTTGGTGAGCTTGGTGTTTCTGATGGTGAACCACTTGATGGAGCAGATGGAGAGCTAGGAGGTTGTGATGGAGACCCACTTGGTGAACTTGGTGTTTCTGATGGTGAACCACTTGATGGAGCAGATGGAGAGCTAGGAGGTTGTGATGGAGACCCACTTGGTGAGCTTGGTGTTTCTGATGGTGACCCACTAGATGGAGCAGATGGAGAGCTAGGAGGTTGTGATGGAGACCCACTTGGTGAGCTTGGTGTTTCTGATGGTGAACCACTTGATGGAGCAGATGGAGAGCTAGGAGGTTGTGATGGAGACCCACTTGGTGAGCTTGGTGTTTCTGATGGTGAACCACTTGATGGAGCAGATGGAGAGCTAGGAGGTTGTGATGGAGACCCACTTGGTGAGCTTGGTGTTTCTGATGGTGACCCACTTGACGGAGCAGATGGAGAGCTAGGAGGTTGTGATGGAGACCCACTTGGTGAGCTTGGTGTTTCTGATGGTGACCCACTAGATGGAGCAGATGGAGAGCTAGGAGGTTGTGATGGAGACCCACTTGGTGAGCTTGGTGTTTCTGATGGTGACCCACTTGACGGAGCAGATGGAGAGCTAGGAGGTTGTGATGGAGACCCACTTGGTGAGCTTGGTGTTTCTGATGGTGACCCACTTGATGGAGCAGATGGAGAGTTAGGAGGTTGTGATGGAGACCCACTTGGTGAGCTTGGTGTTTCTGATGGTGACCCACTTGATGGAGCAGATGGAGAGCTAGGAGGTTGTGATGGAGACCCACTTGGTGAACTTGGTGTTTCTGATGGTGAACCACTTGATGGAGCAGATGGAGAGCTAGGAGGTTGTGATGGAGACCCACTTGGTGAGCTTGGTGTTTCTGATGGTGACCCACTTGATGGAGCAGATGGAGAGCTAGGAGGTTGTGATGGAGACCCACTTGGTGAGCTTGGTGTTTCTGATGGTGAAGCACTTGGTGAACTTGGTGTTTCTGATGGTGAACCACTTGATGGAGCAGATGGAGAGCTAGGAGGTTGTGATGGAGACCCACTTGGTGAGCTTGGTGTTTCTGATGGTGAAGCACTTGGTGAACTTGGTGTTTCTGATGGTGAACCACTTGATGGAGCAGATGGAGAGCTAGGAGGTTGTGATGGAGACCCACTTGGTGAGCTTGGTGTTTCTGATGGTGAACCACTTGATGGAGCAGATGGAGAGCTAGGAGGTTGTGATGGAGACCCACTTGGTGAACTTGGTGTTTCTGATGGTGAACCACTTGATGGAGCAGATGGAGAGCTAGGAGGTTGTGATGGAGACCCACTTGGTGAGCTTGGTGTTTCTGATGGTGAACCACTTGATGGAGCAGATGGAGAGCTAGGAGGTTGTGATGGAGACCCACTTGGTGAGCTTGGTGTTTCTGATGGTGACCCACTTGACGGAGCAGATGGAGAGCTAGGAGGTTGTGATGGAGACCCACTTGGTGAGCTTGGTGTTTCTGATGGTGACCCACTAGATGGAGCAGATGGAGAGCTAGGAGGTTGTGATGGAGACCCACTTGGTGAGCTTGGTGTTTCTGATGGTGACCCACTTGACGGAGCAGATGGAGAGCTAGGAGGTTGTGATGGAGACCCACTTGGTGAGCTTGGTGTTTCTGATGGTGACCCACTTGATGGAGCAGATGGAGAGCTAGGAGGTTGTGATGGAGACCCACTTGGTGAGCTTGGTGTTTCTGATGGTGACCCACTTGATGGAGCAGATGGAGAGCTAGGAGGTTGTGATGGAGACCCACTTGGTGAACTTGGTGTTTCTGATGGTGAACCACTTGATGGAGCAGATGGAGAGCTAGGAGGTTGTGATGGAGACCCACTTGGTGAGCTTGGTGTTTCTGATGGTGACCCACTTGATGGAGCAGATGGAGAGCTAGGAGGTTGTGATGGAGACCCACTTGGTGAGCTTGGTGTTTCTGATGGTGAAGCACTTGGTGAACTTGGTGTTTCTGATGGTGAACCACTTGATGGAGCAGATGGAGAGCTAGGAGGTTGTGATGGAGACCCACTTGGTGAGCTTGGTGTTTCTGATGGTGAACCACTAGATGGAGCAGATGGAGAGCTAGGAGGTTGTGATGGAGACCCACTTGGTGAGCTTGGTGTTTCTGATGGTGACCCACTTGATGGAGCAGATGGAGAGCTAGGAGGTTGTGATGGAGACCCACTTGGTGAAGTTGGTGTTTCTGATGGTGAACCACTTGATGGAGCAGATGGAGAGCTAGGAGGTTGTGATGGAGACCCACTTGGTGAGCTTGGTGATTCTGATGGTGAACCACTTGATGGAGCAGATGGAGAGCTAGGAGGTTGTGATGGAGACCCACTTGGTGAGCTTGGTGTTTCTGATGGTGAACCACTTGATGGAGCAGATGGAGAGCTAGGAGGTTGTGATGGAGACCCACTTGGTGAGCTTGGTGTTTCTGATGGTGACCCACTTGATGGAGCAGATGGAGAGCTAGGAGGTTGTGATGGAGACCCACTTGGTGAGCTTGGTGTTTCTGATGGTGACCCACTTGATGGAGCAGATGGAGAGCTAGGAGGTTGTGATGGAGACCCACTTGGTGAGCTTGGTGTTTCTGATGGTGACCCACTTGATGGAGCAGATGGAGAGCTAGGAGGTTGTGATGGAGACCCACTTGGTGAACTTGGTGTTTCTGATGGTGACCCACTAGATGGAGCAGATGGAGAGCTAGGAGGTTGTGATGGAGACCCACTTGGTGAGCTTGGTGTTTCTGATGGTGACCCACTTGACGGAGCAGATGGAGAGCTAGGAGGTTGTGATGGAGACCCACTTGGTGAGCTTGGTGTTTCTGATGGTGACCCACTTGATGGAGCAGATGGAGAGCTAGGAGGTTGTGATGGAGACCCACTTGGTGAGCTTGGTGTTTCTGATGGTGACCCACTTGATGGAGCAGATGGAGAGCTAGGAGGTTGTGATGGAGACCCACTTGGTGAACTTGGTGTTTCTGATGGTGAACCACTTGATGGAGCAGATGGAGAGCTAGGAGGTTGTGATGGAGACCCACTTGGTGAGCTTGGTGTTTCTGATGGTGACCCACTTGATGGAGCAGATGGAGAGCTAGGAGGTTGTGATGGAGACCCACTTGGTGAGCTTGGTGTTTCTGATGGTGAAGCACTTGGTGAACTTGGTGTTTCTGATGGTGAACCACTTGATGGAGCAGATGGAGAGCTAGGAGGTTGTGATGGAGACCCACTTGGTGAGCTTGGTGTTTCTGATGGTGAACCACTAGATGGAGCAGATGGAGAGCTAGGAGGTTGTGATGGAGACCCACTTGGTGAGCTTGGTGTTTCTGATGGTGACCCACTTGATGGAGCAGATGGAGAGCTAGGAGGTTGTGATGGAGACCCACTTGGTGAGCTTGGTGTTTCTGATGGTGAACCACTAGATGGAGCAGATGGAGAGCTAGGAGGTTGTGATGGAGACCCACTTGGTGAGCTTGGTGTTTCTGATGGTGATCCACTAGATGGAGCAGATGGAGAGCTAGGAGGTTGTGATGGAGATCCACTTGGTGAGCTTGGTGTTTCTGATGGTGACCCACTTGATGGAGCAGATGGAGAGCTAGGAGGTTGTGATGGAGACCCACTTGGTGAGCTAGGTGTTTCTGATGGTGACCCACCAGATGGAACAGATGGAGAGCTAGGAGTCTGTGATGGTGGCCCACTTGCGGAAGTGCCTGGTAACTGTGGTGTCTCTGATGGTGACCCACTACTTGGAGGTACAGGTGAGCTTGATGTTTCTGATGGTGATGCACTTGGAGAGCTAGGTGTTTCTGATGGTGACCCACTAGATGGAGCAGATGGAGAGCTAGGAGGTTGTGATGGAGATCCACTTGGTGAGCTTGGTGTTTCTGATGGTGATCCACTAGATGGAGCAGATGGAGAGCTAGGAGGTTGTGATGGAGACCCGCTTGGTGAGCTTGGTGTTTCTGATGGTGACCCACTTGATGGAGCAGATGGAGAGCTAGGAGGTTGTGATGGAGACCCACTTGGTGAGCTTGGTGTTTCTGATGGTGAACCACTAGATGGAGCAGATGGAGAGCTTGGAGGTTGTGATGGAGACCCACTTGGTGAACTTGGTGTTTCTGATGGTGACCCACTTGATGGAGCAGATGGAGAGCTAGGAGGTTGTGATGGAGACCCACTTGGTGAACTTGGTGTTTCTGATGGTGAACCACTTGATGGAGCAGATGGAGAGCTAGGAGGTTGTGATGGAGACCCACTTGGTGAGCTTGGTGTTTCTGATGGTGACCCACTTGATGGAGCAGATGGAGAGCTAGGAGGTTGTGATGGAGACCCACTTGGTGAGCTTGGTGTTTCTGATGGTGAAGCACTTGGTGAACTTGGTGTTTCTGATGGTGAACCACTTGATGGAGCAGATGGAGAGCTAGGAGGTTGTGATGGAGACCCACTTGGTGAGCTTGGTGTTTCTGATGGTGAAGCACTTGGTGAACTTGGTGTTTCTGATGGTGAACCACTTGATGGAGCAGATGGAGAGCTAGGAGGTTGTGATGGAGACCCACTTGGTGAGCTTGGTGTTTCTGATGGTGAACCACTTGATGGAGCAGATGGAGAGCTAGGAGGTTGTGATGGAGACCCACTTGGTGAACTTGGTGTTTCTGATGGTGAACCACTTGATGGAGCAGATGGAGAGCTAGGAGGTTGTGATGGAGACCCACTTGGTGAGCTTGGTGTTTCTGATGGTGAACCACTTGATGGAGCAGATGGAGAGCTAGGAGGTTGTGATGGAGACCCACTTGGTGAGCTTGGTGTTTCTGATGGTGACCCACTTGACGGAGCAGATGGAGAGCTAGGAGGTTGTGATGGAGACCCACTTGGTGAGCTTGGTGTTTCTGATGGTGAACCACTAGATGGAGCAGATGGAGAGCTAGGAGGTTGTGATGGAGACCCACTTGGTGAGCTTGGTGTTTCTGATGGTGACCCACTTGACGGAGCAGATGGAGAGCTAGGAGGTTGTGATGGAGACCCACTTGGTGAGCTTGGTGTTTCTGATGGTGACCCACTTGATGGAGCAGATGGAGAGCTAGGAGGTTGTGATGGAGACCCACTTGGTGAGCTTGGTGTTTCTGATGGTGACCCACTTGATGGAGCAGATGGAGAGCTAGGAGGTTGTGATGGAGACCCACTTGGTGAGCTTGGTGTTTCTGATGGTGAGCTTGGTGTTTCTGATGGTGACCCACTTGATGGAGCAGATGGAGAGCTAGGAGGTTGTGATGGAGACCCACTTGGTGAGCTTGGTGTTTCTGATGGTGAAGCACTTGGTGAACTTGGTGTTTCTGATGGTGAACCACTTGATGGAGCAGATGGAGAGCTAGGAGGTTGTGATGGAGACCCACTTGGTGAGCTTGGTGTTTCTGATGGTGAACCACTAGATGGAGCAGATGGAGAGCTAGGAGGTTGTGATGGAGACCCACTTGGTGAGCTTGGTGTTTCTGATGGTGACCCACTTGATGGAGCAGATGGAGAGCTAGGAGGTTGTGATGGAGACCCACTTGGTGAAGTTGGTGTTTCTGATGGTGAACCACTTGATGGAGCAGATGGAGAGCTAGGAGGTTGTGATGGAGACCCACTTGGTGAGCTTGGTGATTCTGATGGTGAACCACTTGATGGAGCAGATGGAGAGCTAGGAGGTTGTGATGGAGACCCACTTGGTGAGCTTGGTGTTTCTGATGGTGAGCTTGGTGTTTCTGATGGTGACCCACTTGATGGAGCAGATGGAGAGCTAGGAGGTGAAGTTGGTGTTTCTGATGGTGAACCACTTGATGGAGCAGATGGAGAGCTAGGAGGTTGTGATGGAGACCCACTTGGTGAGCTTGGTGATTCTGATGGTGAACCACTTGATGGAGCAGATGGAGAGCTAGGAGGTTGTGATGGAGACCCACTTGGTGAGCTTGGTGTTTCTGATGGTGACCCACTTGATGGAGCAGATGGAGAGCTAGGAGGTTGTGATGGAGACCCACTTGGTGAGCTAGGTGTTTCTGATGGTGACCCACTTGATGGAGCAGATGGAGAGCTAGGAGGTTGTGATGGAGACCCACTAGGTGAGCTTGGTGTTTCTGATGGTGATGCACTTGGTGAGCTAGGTGTTTCTGATGGTGACCCACTTGATGGAGCAGATGGAGAGCTAGGAGGTTGTGATGGAGACCCGCTTGGTGAGCTTGGTGTTTCTGATGGTGAACCACTTGATGGAGCAGATGGAGAGCTAGGAGGTTGTGATGGAGACCCACTTGGTGAGCTTGGTGTTTCTGATGGTGAACCACTTGATGGAGCAGATGGAGAGCTAGGAGGTTGTGATGGAGACCCACTTGGTGAGCTTGGTGTTTCTGATGGTGACCCACTTGACGGAGCAGATGGAGAGCTAGGAGGTTGTGATGGAGACCCACTTGGTGAGCTTGGTGTTTCTGATGGTGACCCACTAGATGGAGCAGATGGAGAGCTAGGAGGTTGTGATGGAGACCCACTTGGTGAGCTTGGTGTTTCTGATGGTGACCCACTTGACGGAGCAGATGGAGAGCTAGGAGGTTGTGATGGAGACCCACTTGGTGAGCTTGGTGTTTCTGATGGTGACCCACTTGATGGAGCAGATGGAGAGCTAGGAGGTTGTGATGGAGACCCACTTGGTGAGCTTGGTGTTTCTGATGGTGACCCACTTGATGGAGCAGATGGAGAGCTAGGAGGTTGTGATGGAGACCCACTTGGTGAACTTGGTGTTTCTGATGGTGAACCACTTGATGGAGCAGATGGAGAGCTAGGAGGTTGTGATGGAGACCCACTTGGTGAGCTTGGTGTTTCTGATGGTGACCCACTTGATGGAGCAGATGGAGAGCTAGGAGGTTGTGATGGAGACCCACTTGGTGAGCTTGGTGTTTCTGATGGTGAAGCACTTGGTGAACTTGGTGTTTCTGATGGTGAACCACTTGATGGAGCAGATGGAGAGCTAGGAGGTTGTGATGGAGACCCACTTGGTGAGCTTGGTGTTTCTGATGGTGAACCACTAGATGGAGCAGATGGAGAGCTAGGAGGTTGTGATGGAGACCCACTTGGTGAGCTTGGTGTTTCTGATGGTGACCCACTTGATGGAGCAGATGGAGAGCTAGGAGGTTGTGATGGAGACCCACTTGGTGAAGTTGGTGTTTCTGATGGTGAACCACTTGATGGAGCAGATGGAGAGCTAGGAGGTTGTGATGGAGACCCACTTGGTGAGCTTGGTGATTCTGATGGTGAACCACTTGATGGAGCAGATGGAGAGCTAGGAGGTTGTGATGGAGACCCACTTGGTGAGCTTGGTGTTTCTGATGGTGAACCACTTGATGGAGCAGATGGAGAGCTAGGAGGTTGTGATGGAGACCCACTTGGTGAGCTTGGTGTTTCTGATGGTGACCCACTTGATGGAGCAGATGGAGAGCTAGGAGGTTGTGATGGAGACCCACTTGGTGAGCTTGGTGTTTCTGATGGTGACCCACTTGATGGAGCAGATGGAGAGCTAGGAGGTTGTGATGGAGACCCACTTGGTGAGCTTGGTGTTTCTGATGGTGACCCACTTGATGGAGCAGATGGAGAGCTAGGAGGTTGTGATGGAGACCCACTTGGTGAACTTGGTGTTTCTGATGGTGACCCACTAGATGGAGCAGATGGAGAGCTAGGAGGTTGTGATGGAGACCCACTTGGTGAGCTTGGTGTTTCTGATGGTGACCCACTTGACGGAGCAGATGGAGAGCTAGGAGGTTGTGATGGAGACCCACTTGGTGAGCTTGGTGTTTCTGATGGTGACCCACTTGATGGAGCAGATGGAGAGCTAGGAGGTTGTGATGGAGACCCACTTGGTGAGCTTGGTGTTTCTGATGGTGACCCACTTGATGGAGCAGATGGAGAGCTAGGAGGTTGTGATGGAGACCCACTTGGTGAACTTGGTGTTTCTGATGGTGAACCACTTGATGGAGCAGATGGAGAGCTAGGAGGTTGTGATGGAGACCCACTTGGTGAGCTTGGTGTTTCTGATGGTGACCCACTTGATGGAGCAGATGGAGAGCTAGGAGGTTGTGATGGAGACCCACTTGGTGAGCTTGGTGTTTCTGATGGTGAAGCACTTGGTGAACTTGGTGTTTCTGATGGTGAACCACTTGATGGAGCAGATGGAGAGCTAGGAGGTTGTGATGGAGACCCACTTGGTGAGCTTGGTGTTTCTGATGGTGAACCACTAGATGGAGCAGATGGAGAGCTAGGAGGTTGTGATGGAGACCCACTTGGTGAGCTTGGTGTTTCTGATGGTGACCCACTTGATGGAGCAGATGGAGAGCTAGGAGGTTGTGATGGAGACCCACTTGGTGAGCTTGGTGTTTCTGATGGTGAACCACTAGATGGAGCAGATGGAGAGCTAGGAGGTTGTGATGGAGACCCACTTGGTGAGCTTGGTGTTTCTGATGGTGATCCACTAGATGGAGCAGATGGAGAGCTAGGAGGTTGTGATGGAGATCCACTTGGTGAGCTTGGTGTTTCTGATGGTGACCCACTTGATGGAGCAGATGGAGAGCTAGGAGGTTGTGATGGAGACCCACTTGGTGAGCTAGGTGTTTCTGATGGTGACCCACCAGATGGAACAGATGGAGAGCTAGGAGTCTGTGATGGTGGCCCACTTGCGGAAGTGCCTGGTAACTGTGGTGTCTCTGATGGTGACCCACTACTTGGAGGTACAGGTGAGCTTGATGTTTCTGATGGTGATGCACTTGGAGAGCTAGGTGTTTCTGATGGTGACCCACTAGATGGAGCAGATGGAGAGCTAGGAGGTTGTGATGGAGATCCACTTGGTGAGCTTGGTGTTTCTGATGGTGATCCACTAGATGGAGCAGATGGAGAGCTAGGAGGTTGTGATGGAGACCCGCTTGGTGAGCTTGGTGTTTCTGATGGTGACCCACTTGATGGAGCAGATGGAGAGCTAGGAGGTTGTGATGGAGACCCACTTGGTGAGCTTGGTGTTTCTGATGGTGAACCACTAGATGGAGCAGATGGAGAGCTTGGAGGTTGTGATGGAGACCCACTTGGTGAACTTGGTGTTTCTGATGGTGACCCACTTGATGGAGCAGATGGAGAGCTAGGAGGTTGTGATGGAGATCCACTTGGTGTTTCTGATGGTGACCCACTTGATGGAGCAGATGGAGAGCTAGGAGGTTGTGATGGAGACCCACTTGGTGAGCTAGGTGTTTCTGATGGTGACCCACTTGATGGAGCAGATGGAGAGCTAGGAGGTTGTGATGGAGACCCACTAGGTGAGCTTGGTGTTTCTGATGGTGATGCACTTGGTGAGCTAGGTGTTTCTGATGGTGACCCACTTGATGGAGCAGATGGAGAGCTAGGAGGTTGTGATGGAGACCCGCTTGGTGAGCTTGGTGTTTCTGATGGTGACCCACTTGATGGAGCAGATGGAGAGCTAGGAGGCTGTGATGGAGATTCACTTGGTGAGCTTGGTGTTTCTGATGGTGATGCACTTGGTGAGCTAGGTGTCTCTGATGGTGACCCGCTTGATGGAGCTGAAATATTTAACAAATGTAAATCTACCTTACCCATTATAGGTAATTATATATATATGTACTCATATATCCATCTACTCTGATTATATTATTACTATATTCATTGACATCTGTGGCGCAGAGGTTAGTGAAATGATGTTTCATAATTCCCTGACATACCAAGCCGTGGGTTCGAAATCAGTTGTGGGTGATTTGGAAGCATGCTGCTTTGCGTTGATTTTGATGGTATGAGGTGTCAGCTGTTTATAAAGCAATATCACACTTCTTATAGTCCATGTGGTGTGGCATTGGTGACCATGTCTCTAAACTGCTCTCTGTCTCATGTGCTGTCAATCATTTCTGATACTGATATTCTTCTATGCCAAAATGGCAAAGTGTCTAGCATCTTTACTCTTGGTTTCCCTCTACTTCTCCTCTCATCCAACTTTTCTGTTGAGATGACTTACTACGGCTTTCCCCTTACCATAACAAGCCCAGTGTGGGCCGTCTTCTTCTGATGTGAGTAACCAGGGCTCTTTGTGAGTTAAATTCTTTCAAGATATCTTCATTTGCTCTTTCTCTCCGTTCACGGCGTTCTCATCATTCTTCCATAAAACCAAATTTCCATAGCTCACAAACAATTCCTCAAATGTCTGCTAATTGTGAATGATTTGCATTCGTAGAATATGACTGACTCAATTTAGCTCTTAAGAACTCTTTGTCTCAACTTGATTGACAAAGATATATTGCATATGTAGAGAATATTCTTCATCTTGTTAAATGATTCTTTTCCTTGGGCTATTCTACAGTTAACTTCCATAATACATCTTGCATCTGCTGTTATTAAAGTACCCAACTACTTAAATACATTACTTCTTTCAAACTGGTTCCATTCATTTTATTGTTGCATCTAGGTATACTGTTTTTCTTTATAATAACAATTACTTCTGTTTTCCTGTAATTCAAACTAAGTTTCTCGTTTTTACTTTCTGTTGCAATTATATATATCATTTTTTGTAACTGCGTTTCATTTTCAGTGACCATGTTATCAGCATAATACAGGTTATTTACATTATGCCCCTCAACTGATTTTTCTGGCATGTCTTACCTGGATCTAACTATTATTTCAAGGTACATATTTTGCAATGGCAAACTACTGAAAGTAAACTTGCCAAGAGATCGCAACAGAAAAAAATACTGGTGTTGACTGCAATGTCCTGTAAAGGATATGCAACTAACTTTTTAACATATTGAACAGATTTGGTACACAATCCTATCTAACACCATATTTAATGTGAAATAGCATTGGAGACCTTCCAGGTAAGTATTCCGCTGTGTTGTCTGTTTAACAAAAATATTGTTAGTGTTCGTTTTTGTGGTTACTTTGATAAAGGCTGGTAGAAACGTTTGCCTATATCTGTGCATCAAGCTTTTGAGCCATTATTTGTTTTTTCAATTGACAACCCCATAACAGCTTGACAGCAGTAAAGCCCTTTTTTTCTACAACAGAAATAGACCACTTTATAGAGTGAGAGGAAGTCAAAGCAACAAATGAATATATTCACAGGTATACTGCACTAACAGAAACTAAATAGTCAGGGTGTCTCCATTATGAAGGCTGTGATTCTACAATATCTGAAACAGCAGAACTAGACAAATGATTCTAGAAAATGCACACACATAAACTTCAGTATCATAAACATGTCATGTCGATATACATGGGCAGTCACGGTTCACCAACTCACACTATAACCAGTATCAGATCAAGTCCTCAGTTCTTGATTTGATTACACGATGTGGCCAAACCATGCAGTTAATTATCCCTTCTCCTTCCCATTTTTTCACACTGCATTTGACAGACATTTATCCATTGTAGACATTGCACACTCACTAAACAACCAAACACTCTCTCTTCAAGTGCCCTGTAATTTCAAATGCCAGAAAAAAGTTACTGCAGCTATCTCTAACAGTTATTATCTCGCTCTATGGATCTCTGGAAAAACTGTGGACGATCTGCAGCTTTGTAAGAATGTCATTAGACGGCCATGTGTAGCCAAATTAGTAGCACATGAACCAATAAAAGTAATTAGCTATGGAATATAATTACTATATTGTACCTGAACATGAGGTATATTTGACTGTGCTGCCTTCAGGCACAATAAGATACGTATCACCATGGCCTACAGGTGTGTTTCTGTTTTCTTTTAGTGTCTGAAATGTTAAAAATAATGTCATCAAAAAACAACAAAATCAAAGATAAAAATAACAGCAATTAAAAAAAAAAACACCCTAAAACATAGCTTAGTGTTTCAGCATTAATTAAAAAATCTACTTTACAGAGTTCATAACATAAAATAACACCACTTTATAGGTCTCTTTTGCAGACATGTTCATTTTATTCAAGAACATTTTACAATTATACATGATCATTAATTATACTTTCATTTATCACTTCTTCTTCTGCACTTCTCTTTTGAGAGGAGTGTGCCATATTTAATTATGCACCTCAAAGATTAGAGTGTCTGACTGCATCAAGCAATTGTGTAAGGTTTACTTTTTTAAGAGAGATTCCATCCATTTTAGCGAGCTCTATCTACCATTGGGCAGGTTTTCTTTTCCTAGCCATTTTGCTAGAGATGCAGCCTTTGCTATTTCCAACTGCCAAGGAATTTTTAATGTGCACAACTTGCAGACAGTATCTCCTTTTTTGTCCATATATGAGAAGGCTATGTATCCCTTACAATACCACAGAGATCAGGGAGATTTATGATATCATTGGCTACCATTAGGATCATCACCCTTCAAAATACATTTGGGAAGGTTTTAGAGAAGATAGTCGCTGTCAAGCTGCAAGAGTTTTTGGAAAGGGGGAAGCTTCTTCCAAGAGGCCTGGGGAGTTACAGGCCAGGAAAAGATACCTGGTCAAATGCACCCACTTTTGCCTTTGATGTTTATGAGGGGTTCCAGAGTAGACAAGAAATGATGGCTGCGGCGCTTGATCTTGAGGATGCGTACACTAGAGTTCGATATGATATTTTGATGACTGCACTGATGGAGAAGGGGGTCAATCCCTGGTTAGTGAACTGGATAGCGGCCGTCCTACATTCTTGTTGGATTGCTCTCCATCTGGGTGCATGGACCTCAGAGCCACATATTTTAACCCCGGGACTGCCACAGGGATCCACAATCTCACCAGTGCTCTTTAACGTGTATATGAGCAAAATTGCAAACTTAGAAGCACCAGGGGTTGGAAGGATACTAACATTTGCAGATGATATTCTTGCATATAGGCAGGGGAGAGATAGGGAGAAAATAGCCCAGGAGCTACAGGCGACAGTAGACAAAGTGATTGACTGGTGCACTGAAATGGGTGCTGTCATCCACCCGAAAAAGGCAGCTGTTTTGTGGTGCTCTCTGGACAACAGGATTGTGAGAGCTGATGTCCCAAGCCTCACGATAGATGGTGGAAGCGTTAACAGAGAGAACAAACTGAAGTATCTGGGAATCACATTTGACAGGAGCCTGTCCTTCAAGGATCATGTGGAGACGGTTGTGACAAGATCTCAAAAGGGACTCAACGCACTTAAAACTATGGCTGCAATGGACATAGAGCAGAGAATGCTTTTCAGACTATACCAGCACTTGATCCTCTCAGCGATTGATTATGGACTAGGACTGCTCACTGTCTCAAAGAGTCAGCTGGTGAGATTGGAGTGCATACAGAACGAGGCTATGCGGGTCATTCTGGGATGCACCAGAGACACCCCAGTGGTGTGTATGCGGTACATCCTTGGTTTGCCGACTGTTGCTGGTAGGTGATGCAGGCGAAGGCATACCTCAGAGTAGCTGCTGACACAGATCACCCGTTGCATGAGGCACTGGACGCAGTTAAGGGCCAGCGACTGATAAGAGGGAAATCATGGATGGCTCAGGCGGAGGATACGATCAGACAGGTGTGCCCCTTGGAGAACATTAGGCGAGGAGAGGAGTGGGTCAGAGTGCCAGCGGAGCAGTCAGACTTGTGCAGAGTTATAATCACACTGAGCCGGGAGTGCAGGGAGTGGCCAGCAGGGGCCACAGAAGTGGAAATCCAGCAACTAATTCAGGATAATGCTCGCTCGGGTGATGTGATTATCTACACAGATGGTTCAGTGTTGAGAGGTAATTGAAGTGCCTGGGGTTTCTTGGCATAGGCTAATGGTCGATGTTTGGTGCAGGAGAGCCTGGCATATGATACCACAACATCTAGCTTAAGAATGGAGGTGGAGGCAGTCAGTGCAGCTTTCCGCTGGATGGAGAATACGACACACACACACATTGTGATTTAAGAAAGCATGCTGAGTAGGGTGAGGACTGGCAAGCTTCATGCTGAGTGGCTTGCTTCGCTTCGGAAGTCACAGGTGGCAAGCATCGTCTGGATATTTTCTCCGGGGCATGCTGGTATGTTGGGGAATGAACAGGCAGACAGATTGGCTGGCACTGCAAAACTTGGTGGAGTATTGATGCATGATAAGGCAGACGTAGTTTCGGCCTTGTGGGAGCACGTGTACACCTTGGAGGAGCAAATGGATCACCATGGTCTGGCAAGAATGCGACAGCGTGGAGTGACGAGGGGATCTGGCCGAGGCTCGACGCTTAGAGGAAAGGCGAGACGCACATATAATCAGATTGCTACTGGTACTATTGGGGTTGGAACTCTTCGCTGGCTTCTGAGGATGGTGACAGAGTGCTTATGGGAATGCCCCGAATGTTGTGATGTCGGTTCCTAAATCAATCAATCAATCAATCATTGGCTACCAGCGGTTCTTGGAAACATTTTCAGCCCAATACCGGGGTCAAAACTGGTATTTTCTGAGTCTGAGACAAACACAGTAACCTCTCATCCATGGCTGCCCTTTCATTTATCACCATTTATTGAAACATGTGAGTATTGACCTGTAAAATATGAGCTGAAAACATTAGTATTTGTCTGTAAATATGGAGCTTTTGTTTGCGCTCACTTGCTTTGATCTCAAGCTTAGTCCATACTTGTTCTACTAATTCTAGTGCAATGGACAGATTTTTGCGTGTAAATTAGCTTTCCATATTACCAGTATCCCTTCTCATCAGACAAATCCACTCTGACCTCTGAGGTGCTTGTAATTTACATGCCTAAGTCAAGGATGAGAAGTCAACATTTTAGTCCAACTGACCGGTGTAGGGGTTGAACCCACTACCTCGACACCAGCACACGGATGTTTAAGAGCAAGAGCAGTTATCCATTCGGCCATGATGACCTCTAATTATGGAGCTGAATCAGTAATAAACTAATGACGGATTTTTGTATGTGCACAATATGTACACATGTCCTCCTATGTTATCATCCAAATCCGAGAGGCTAGGCATCAGATCGAGTTTCCCCCAGTATTAGAGGGATGGGGGAAGTACATATCCTCAAGTCTCTTTATTTTGTACAAATTCACACCATGATTCGTACCTCACAATTGGTCTTTTCAAACCTGAGGCTCTTGACTAAAACGCTTGACTATTCCAACTCAAACTGAAGCCATACAATTGGCATTAAAAAACACTTAAGAGATTGTTTTTAAAAATTCTGAAACTATACAAACCTCAACAGTGTATTGAATAGTATCTTTCGGAAGCTTTTGTGAATAGTCTTCATTTTTGTTTGTGACTGCTAAAAACACCAATGTTTTAATGCCATCTGAATTTGCCAAGAAATACCACCAACTCTCTAGCTCTGTAAAAATAATAAAATAAATATTAATAAATAAATGTACATTGAATATTATTGGGGGTAGAGTGATATACTGATGTGAAAATACATAGTTGTATAATATATTGATTTATCACATGACATTTCTTTGTACGTATACAGTTGCTACAATTTTCCTGTAGGCACTAGAATGCTAACTAACATGCCAACAAATATAAGTGGACACATTACTTCTAGTAACTTTAATATTAGATCATGTTTAATGACTTTTGAAAATTACATTATTTGCATACAATTCAAGCACTTTTAGTTTATTACTTCCAGTCTATCATTTTTATTTGTAGCAATGTATTTTAGTCACGAGTGTTTCTTAAATGTGGCCAAATATTGAGACTTATGAAAACAAACATAGATAGACAGATAGGTAGATAGACAGAGAGAGAGAGAGAGAGAGAGAGAGAGAGAGAGAGAGAGAGAGAGAGAGAGAGAGAGAGAGAGAGAGAGAGAGAGATAGAGAGAGAGAGAGAGAGAGAGATTAAGTTGTTAAAACTGTTGGCCTAAAACTATTATGTCAAAACATTAATCTAAATAAACATACAATACAGATAATTTTAGCATTGCAGATGCTTATAATGAATCTACTTTATAAGTTAGAGAAAAACAGTTTTAAATAATGATGATGAAACGTCACTATGTATATTGTATATTTATGAATGGGAATATAGTGAGACATTCTCTGGAATTTCTAGTTTCTGACCGATATGAATGAACAAATAATCCTTATTTTCAAAGGGTTAAGAATTGGGCATGCAGGTCTGTCTAACATTCTGCTTATCTTTTCTCTCTCTTTATAAGTTATTTCATTCATGCATCAGTTATGAGACTAGTCGAGGACAACAACAATATAAATATATGCAAAATAGGCATGGGAAATGTGAAAAAATCATTACCTGACTCACTAATATTAATTATTGGTGTGGCAATTATTATTAGCTAAGGGAGACATAACGTATTACCAGTAGGAGACTGACTGCTATATTATGGTTTTATTATTATTACAAGCATTCTGTACAGAGATAGCTATTATTATTACAAGTATTCTGTACAGAGATAGCTTTTGAATAGTTTGCAATTATATGTATAGGCTAGGTGATTTATTTTGGAAAATTGTGAGAGCGAGAAAAAGAAAGAGAGAGAGACACACACACACACACACACACAGAGAGAGAGAGAGAGAGAGAGAGAGAGAGAGAGAGAGAGAGCGAGAGAGAGAGATAGAGAGAAAGATAGAGAGGGAGAGAGCTTTATTTTTCAAAGAGTAATTTAAAACACCTTCAGTTATAATTTTGTGAATTAGTTTGGCTTTATTGAAAAGTAAGCATTTGTGGAGTGGTAATAGCTGGAGGACGGTCTCTCTGGCCGAGGGGTTACACCACGTTCTCCGTAATCCCGTTTATCACGCAGAGTCTCGTAGCGGGCGAGAACTGGAAGCGGTTCTACCCCTGCTGGTGATTTGTGGGATAACTGAGCTAGCCGTTCAGAAAGCAATGGCAAACTACTGAGCGTAATCTTGCCAAGAAATCAACAGACAGCTGAAAGATGCTGCTGTTGACAGCGATGTCCTGTAAAGGATATGCGAATTTAAAAAAATAAAATAGCTGGAGTCATTTATGTAGGTTATAATTGTCAGTCTCATCTTTACTAAGATAAAGAACATACTCAGGTTAGAAGGATAAGAAGGTTAAATGTGCTATATAGAATCTATAATGTTGTACGCAGTTGTACCATATTCAGTTAGTGGTATCCTTTTTAGTTCATTTGTCATGCTCTTCAGTAAATAATGTTCTATAATATGATTTTAGCATTACACACGGTTATCTTCTTTTAGAGTTAAAAAAAAAAAAAAGCCATTCTAAGTTATTATCAACAATTTTGCTTGCAAAGATTTTAAGTTCATTTGTTACCTGGCATACATTGTTGAAGCATTCAGAAATTATAAAGCATGTCTTCTTCCAAGATATGATTCCACACTGGTGTCCATTCTTCTGTTATGCTTATTTTAATTGATGATTTATGTCATATTTACTTAAGAGCTACATGTATTTTGCTATTTTTAGCTCTGCCATTCTGTGCTTCATCAGCCATATCACTTTGACTAGTTCCCACATATGACGCTATCCACACCAAACATCCTCAAGTATTTAGATTTGTAGTAGCCAAGAAGATCTAGTCTACTATGAACCACAATATGTTGTTTAGAGCCAGAACTCATGATAATGAATCTGTTAAAACTGTCAGCTTCTGGGGAGGGTTATAATTTACCATTTAAGCACTTTTAGTACACAAACCATTTCCACAGTAAATCAGGAAATTAAAATGGAAATATGAAAACAGTAGACTGGACTCTATCCAGTGTATATACCTTTGTGCTGTCCATTCATTATTTTACTTCTTATTGTTTCAATATTGTTGTGCCATTGATACAGACTTCTTGAAACATTCACCTGTATATGTGTGTGTTTCGACCTATCAAGTTTCTCAGTCCTATTTTGTGTCTTTATTTGGTTTTTAAGACAAATGTTGCGAATTCCTTGAACTGCCAGAGTAACTATCAATCATTGCCTGAAAGAGGCTAATGAAACTAGAACACTATACACAACAATATACAGACATCAATATACTATCTCGAGACACAGACATTCACTAGGGCTTGTTTCCTTAGCGACTCAATGAACATGATCAAGAGGATAGAGGAGGGGTCGATCCGAAGAGAATGGCTGCTGCCTCTGAAGCGGTCTCGGCTGGCAAAGATTAGTTTCATCTTCGTGCCAGGTCATGCGGGAGTACAAGGAAATGAGCGGGCTGACAAGCTCGCAGGTAAGGCTACTGTGGAGGGCAGACGCGCCATGGACCAGGCTGACATTCTGAATGCTCTACGAGAAGTGAGACTTTTGCGAGAACCAAGTGATGACTGTGAATCTACAACAATGGCCAGACTGCAGGAGCAGCAAATTAAAAGAGGGGTGGCCAAACAAGAACACTACGCAGGAAGCCAAAGAAGATTGATAAACCAACACAGAACTGGCGTCGTTAGCCGCTACACGCTGCGGGATTTGCTGAGGAGGGGATCCGAGCACTTATGGACTGAATGGTTCGATGTGCAACGAGGATGATCTGTCGACTAACAATAACTAACAATAACACAACAATATGAAAGAGGCAAATAGCTTTCTTTGGTCATGTGATGAGAAGAGAGGCATTGGAGAACATTCTGACAACTGGAAAGATCGAGGGGAAGAGAGGCAGAGGCAGACCAAGATAAATTATGCTGGACGGACTGAGACGGTGGCATGGAGGAATATCATCAGCAGAGTTGATCCAGAACACCAAAGACCGAGATCTGTGGAGAGCCATAAACGCCTACGCCAGCCGGCACGGCACGTGATGATTTGAACTCACATAATAGCTCAACAGCAGTAAACTCCTGTTTTTGATACCACTACACCCCACCATATCATAAAATTGAAATTCGTAATAAGAAGGTAGGCGTGTCATATTGGATCAACAGTAATAAAAAGGTACTATAGGAAGATACAATGTTAATGACTGTGAACTAATATTTTACTTTCACTTTGAACTCAAACACAGTCAATACACTAGACTGATTTTCGTGTGTGGATTAGCCATCAGACGAACTCATTCAAACTTCAGAGGTACGTCCCTATGTCAAAGACGTGAAGTCAACATTTTAGTCAAACTGACCGGTGTAGAGGTTGAACCTGCTACCTCCTCGGCATCAGCACACCAGGAGTTTAAGAGTGATTTAAGCATGCATGTTTGAAACCAATTATCATAATGCTGATTATTTAAAAAATCTTACTAAATATGCCTCTTAGAAGATACAGGATTCCAACTGAATCTGTAGATGGTAAAAATTGAAATAAATTAATTAAATACTGTAGCCATTTGATGCTATGTATATGTTTATTAACATACAGATTATATATATATATCCTATATACACACACATACATATATACATACATATATACATGCACACACAGATCTGCACACTCATGCACATAGGCACATAAACACAGATACATTTGTGTCTTATCACTGATTATACTTAACATACATTTCAACATCGCTTCAAAACATGCTTCAAAACCATAGTTTCTGTTTGTGGGAAAATTAAAATGGATGGATTTTGCAGTAGTTCACCTACTTTTCACACATTGCTGTCTTACATAGTGACACTTGCCTGCTAGTCTTGTGTCCTGGGTATAAGCCCCCTTGAGATGGGCATTTGTCATGACCACATGATTCGGAACAATCCAGTTTCATGAAAAACAAGAAAAAAGTTCTGAGAAGATAACCTTACTGACTTAATACTGACCCCAGCAACCATAGAGTGATGTTTGGTAACATAAAATTAGCCTAGGAATATAGGCCCCGAGTGACATGATGGCATGGAAACCAAGTCCTGTGCCTGTATGTTTACTGCTTCTATCATTTATATTAATTTTCAAATGATGTTCTTACATAAAAAGACTAAAATGTACGTACATGGATACTCAAGAGCTGTAAGCTGTCCATCACCAATAATAGGACTCTGAAATATATATAGAAAAACAGAAATAATATAAAGCAATTTCAATTACTGGAACAATTGATCACCATTATCTTGTCAAATATAATCATGCTTCTTTTCTTTGCCACACATTTCATTTAATTTGTTAATGCATTAATTTAATGCAATATATTTGTCGGGACAATAGATGCATCATGTGTTGTTTAGGTTTTATATTCTTTCCTGAACAATCTTCAGCTCATCAAGAATGTACTGTGCTGCACCAACTAGCATTTGTTTGGGAAATCTGATCTCAATGCATCTGACTGTATCTGCAACTTGTCTGTAGTGGTCAACCTTTTGACTGTCATATATTGTCTTCTGGCCTCCTTGTATGGCAGGTTTGACATGGTGGTGACTTTCATTGCTTCCTTGCTGTCTTGAATGCAGCTGAGGTATCCAGTGCTAGGCAATTGGTGCATCATGTCTGGGTTGGGCCTCCTAAAGTCTGTGGCATGTAGGTATTGGCTGCAGTGCTGAATTCCCTACAGACATCTACTTCACTCCCTCCTGCAGTTTGATTTAGTGTGCCAACATTTCTGGCAACTAGAGCACAACAGCACCCTTAGTATTCTGGTGTTTGTAGTGATTTTCTTTCTTAGGGAGCAGTTTGCTGGCTGCAAGTATCTGTATTTCTCGTCAGTTTTGGCATCTTATTACGATTAGGCTTTTGACTGCTGTTTTCTGTGAATTTTCCAAACTTTGGCTGGTGGTTGGTGAGAAATGTTCACATATACATTCTTTACATTTTGGTGGTAATCTTGAGAAGGCTTAGTTTTTAGAAGGGCCCAACACAGGTTTCCTGCTTCCATCTTGCTGTTGCTTGAGTTCTGGGTTTGCTTTCTACCTTGTTTGCTCTGATGTTGTTTGCATTTTTCTAATGGTGAATTCTTTGCTGCACTATAAAGTGTTATTATTCTGATGAGCTAACTTAGCTTCTTCTTCTGTGAGCTCCTCATTCACCTTTACTGCTGATAGGACTCTGTGTCTGGTATTGTTGGCTGGCCGCTGGCTACTGCTTGTGTCTGTTTTGCTGTTGGCACCTCGAGCTTGAGCTTCCTGAGTTCTTTTAATTCAACTTCTATCATCTTGAATTTCATCTCCATCTGAAACTTCAATTCTACCATCCAGGCCATGTCCAACACTACTGTTAGTTGCACATTTTTGAGAACATACATTTCCTGCTAATTTTCGTCACCAGTGGCTGGTTGCTGGGTCTTTCACTGAGGCACTTGTCTTCCTCTAGGATTTTGTTCCTTCAGCTGCATTATCTGGCCTTGGAGTTGTTTCTGTTCATTTAGCCGCCACACTCTTCACTGTGCTTTCTTATAGGATAAATTCAATATTACTGTGATTTTTATTCTCTCTAAACTGTTGAAGTTATGGGTATCCAGTCAGCTGGATTTTAATGTTGAAATCTTGTTCAGAAAGTAATGGCAAAACACTGAATGTAAAAATTGTCCAGAAAATCAATCTGGGGTTGATCGCAACATTCTGCAAAGGACATACATTAGTTTACAGGCAGCCCAAATATTTGAAGCAGTTGACACATCTCCTGTTCGTGTTCGGCATTTGGAAGTTTGTCTTGCCTTGGTCATCAGGAACTTGCTGAAATGGGTTCTTCCTCACTGTCCCAACATATTTCTATTTTGTTGTGGTAGTTGGCCTTGATATGCCATACTTTCTGACATCATGAGCACTCTAACACTTTAGGGATATAATACTTTAGCTTTTGGGGGTCTCTTTTCAATTGTAATGGTGGTGGCATGTCTTGTTCTTCTGGCTGTTGTATTTTGGTCAGTATCCACACCACCTTGGTGACTCTTAACATTAGGATTATCTTGTTGCATTATTCTTTTTGTAAGATGTGTATTGATGTTTTTACCACCTCCTTTCTGTCAGTTAGACTAATGGTGGCATTTACCTTAATAGCATGCGGCAGCAACCACTTTACTATTTGCATGCCAAATTCTAATAGTATGTTGACCGCCTTAACAGTTCTGTTAAAGAGTCGCCACTGCACCATTGTGAGTTTTCCATGGACTGGCCACATTTATCTTGGGGAGGACATTCTAAATAAGATCTAGAATTTGTTTGTCAACAAGGCTATGATACGGGATTCTCCATTTTATTGTTTAATTTATTTTAAAATGTTTATTACTTATGAGGCTCATTTTTCGTTTGCTGACTTATTTTAGGGTTGACTGCTTTGGCATTGTTATTTTGTAATCATGAGTTGTTGCTGTCATAATTGTGGTCACTGTATACACTGCCACTCGTGTGGCTATCTCTGTCAATTGTGGTTCAGTTGGCATATTATTTTAATGGTACTGATGACCTTACCTGTACCTTTTCCTTTGCTGAGCTTGTACACCTGGTGTCAACATTAGCAATGCTGCTGTCAGCCCTTCTCATTCCAATGGTGCAAATTGAGCCTTTTTACATTTGGCTTTTGTTTGTACCATTTTTCTAATTGGTTATTAGGTGACTTGTTTTTGATAGCATGTTCAGACTGAATGATCCAGAACGACCTACTTGGCAGAGCAGATGGAGAGCTACATGGTTGAGATAAAGACCTGCTTGGTGAAACTCCGGGTTAGCTGGGTGTCTCATGATGATACACTTGGTGAGCTAGGTGTTTCTGATGGTGACTCGCTTGAAGGAGCAGATGGAGAGCTAGGTTATTGAGATGAAGACCCACTTTGTGAAGTTCGAGGTGAGTGGGGTGTCTCTGATGGTGAAGCACTTGGTGATGCCACGTGTTTCTGATGATGACCCACTTGATGCAGGAGATGGTGAGCCATGTGAATGAGATGAAGATCCACTTTGTGAAGCTGCAGGTGAGCTGGATGTCTCTGATGGTGAGGCATTTGGCAAGCCATGTGTTTCTGATAGTGATCCACTTGATGGAGCAGATAGTGAGCTATGTATTTGTAATAGTGGCTCGCTTGGGCAAGTCTGTTGTACTCAGGTGAGCTGTACATACCTGTCTGTTATTTTATCTCCATTATAACGGAACACTGTAATTTGAAATACCACTGTTTGGTGGGGAAAAGGGAGAAAGAATACCTACCTGCAGCTATGGCAATAACAACGCTATGACAACAAGAGAATGCTGAACACTGTTCAATCAGATCGCTGGTAACTATTGTCTACTCTCTTGTATGGAATATAATTATACACATAAATGTAGATAACACCTACATGGAAATGATTATTTTATTTACAGTTTCTTGATAAGAGCACAGACATGTTCATATCTTATGAAAAAAAGATTTTCTTATTCTTTGAGAATCCAGGAATGTTAATGGAGTTGATGAACTGCAAAAGTAACAAATACAAAAACAGACAGAACTGTTGTCCCAGTGATAATACATTCAAGTAAAAACAGTTTGCGCAGTGATGATTCAATAATTCACAGAATGCACTATTACCAATAATGAAATATATTACATTTTGTGTTGGTCTATGTAGCACTACATGTTTTGCTGATGTGTTGCAATTCACAAATAACCAGTGCAAATACTACGTTACAAGGGCTTGGGAGCTTATGATAAGATAGAGGCAATTTGAGACATCAGGTACTGAATTTGAGGAATCTAGAAATGCCTTTTTTGTATTTTTAAAATATTATTAAAGCTGTTAATAATACTGTAATGCTGACTAAATACTTAATACAACTTAACACTGTCTTATAGCAGCTGTTTAATTGCAGAATAACATTATTAAATGAACCAGCAATCAAAATAAGTGAATATGAACTTACATTATTAATGGTCTTTTTCAGAATATATGATGTCGTATTAACCGTAATGTTTTGGTATTCTGATTTAATGCGAAACAAATATTTGTCATTTGATGATTGTGAGGTCGTTGGCTGAGGTTGAACAGCTTCGTTTTCAGGAACCTTCCCTTGTACTTCTTCGCAAGGTGTGCCAACTGTTTGAGAAAGTTATAGTCACAGATTATTGTATAATATACATGACAACAGCATACTACATGATCAGTAAGAATAAAACACATGCAAATGGTACATTCATTATACATTTAGAAATTGTAACTGTTTAAAATAAGGATCTATAATTTGCTGCAGATGACATGCCAACTGCTGCTAACTATAATAATTATGTATTTTATGGACCAAAGGTTAGACATCGTTTGATTTTTCTAGTAAACATTAGATTCCACTTTGCTGGAATAGTGTGCTGTTTTTTTTAGTTTAATTGCTTAAAGCTATCTTGTTTTAATCATAACTTGTTTGCAGTTGAACATTTTTATTGGTCATATCCTAGTAATAAACTGGAGACTTGTGAAATATTTCGGCACTTGAAAAGACATGATACTCTTATCAAAATAATACAGGATGAAAAAAGTTGAAAGCAGTTGAACACGAGGTAGATAAGAATACAAGTGGGAAGGTAAAAATCAAGAAGTGTACAAACAGCAGTCAGCCAGAGTATTCAATCACAGCGAGGGATAGAAAGTGTTGAAGTTCAATCGCTGTCAACTGTCATTGTGATTGACTGATACTAGCTGAACAGTTGTTAGTATGTATCACGAATTAGCAGTAAAGCATGAAAACTTAAATTAGACTTGGAAGGTTATTGATTGGCAATGGGTAGATTCTGTTTAGAATATGTAAGATGTGATGACTAACTGTCCTATAGTTATAGTTATATGGTTCCGTCGCCCTGCTACTGAGTGAGTGCGTTGCACAACACTGTGAGCTGTGAATTTTGTGTGAAATGCTTTTAAATCTGCCCGAGGTTGTTTGGAGCATGGATTGCATGTTCAGAGCAATGGCGTCTGGCTGTGTCGCAGAATTGACCGGTTTTTGCCTTATGCAGAAATGTGTGGCTGCTGGTCTTTTAGTGACTGCCGCTTCCATTGATAATGAACTGTATTTTCATGTAGGACTTTTGTGTTGGCATTCTGGAGATGGCATTATGTACAGTGAAATACTTTTACATCTGTCCGAGTGTTTGTGGCGTGAACTGCATTTTTAGAACAGAAAACATATACAAATGGAACAAACATCTAGAAATATCTAGACTGTGTGGGTGAACAGCTGGGAAAACATCCAGATGGGAAATTGATTGCTGCTTCCATCAAAGATGAACTGTATTTTTTGTGCAGGACTTTTGTATTGGCATTCTGGTGACGACAATGTGTACGGTGAAATGTTTTTACTATCTGTCCGTGGTTGTTTGTGGCATGAGCTGCATTTTCTGGAAAATGGTGTAGCTGGCTTTGTCGCAAAACGGACTGGTTTTGCCTTGTGCAGTAAATTATGGCTGCTGGTTTTCTATGGGGCAGTGAGGAGTATTTGATGTGATATTCACTGGCACAGGAGAGGAGAATAATGAGGACGACCCATTGCTGTGAAGTTGGTACTGAGACTAACTAACTAACTAACCTATAGTTATAGTGTGCATAGTGCGAGATCATTTGTGTGTTAGTGTTCTCTAAATATGTAATTCACAAAATCATGGCCGTGATTTGCATGTGGTTTTCATCGTTGAAAAGCATCATATTAAGGTGTGTAAAAAAAAGTCCTATACTACTTGTTTACAGTTTGTGTTATAGACCCATGTGCAGGCTAGATATTTACAATAGCATCCACTTTCAATTGATGAAAAACTTTTCTCTGACCCTTTGTAGATTGGGTGCCTCCAGACTAGATTGCCCAGTGCTCTGACTATTCATCCATCTGCTCCAAAATACAGATAAGACGAGTTACCATCATCACGTGGATAGTCAGTTGATGGTTGAAATGGATCTCAATCACTTACTGTCTGTCACCATGATTTAAATTTATTATTATCTTTCCATTTTTCTGTTATCTTCCTAATAGTACTGATGACTTCCTCTTGTACGTTTGCCTTCCTCCTGATCTTTTAGCACTGCTTTGATGTGCCCATGATATTTATTATGACAAACTTTGATCCCCTTTGAATTATCTTTTCAATCCTAGGTTTTCAAGGACTTCTTTATTTGTAAGTATGCGATAACATGATTTTCACCTAATTTCTATACATTGTCATTTCATCAGCAATGACTTATTTCTGCTGATTGTTTGTAGTCCATTTCTCAACTCTAGGAACAATGTACAGTATAAATATCACTTGTTGACTCTCAGGCTTATTTAATAACATAATTGTTTGTTAGAATATTTCACATGTTGTGGAATATACAATTTTGGTCATTACAATTGTTATTCTGATTTCTGCTTCACGTTGACACTGCTGAGTTATTAATTAATTTGTGACAAAGATATGAACAACAGTGAGTTGTCTTATGGCAGATACTGCCATTGGGGTGTGTTATCCCTTCTAGGCAACCAATAGTGGAGTGGTGACTTCCCTTCTCCAAGGTTTTTCTTTCTCAAACAGTTTTAGACAATTTGATCCAAGACTGGTGAACCATATACCACACACACTTATCACCATGGCACATGATGAACACATTGTGGCAGTTGAACACATAATAGAGTTATTCATACTCATGGAAGAAGGAAAACAAAACCCAAGTAACAAAGAATAAGTGAATGTTAAAACTATTTCTTGAAAGATGTAGAAGATGTAACTTTGTATATCGTAGTGGGGAAATCATAACTGCAATTCACAACTAGATCACACCTATACAAGACAGTAACAGCCAAAGTCCATAGTTTGTTGCATGTTTTAACTGAAAGCATAAGTCAATTCTTCTCCTTCTTCTCAGTTCATCCGGAGTTTTTTTTCAGACGTGATTGCGTTGTGCCTGTTTACAGCAGAGCTGCGATCTTGCGCCGTTAGGCCGACACATCCGACTTCTGCGGGCATTTGTTGACCGGGTTAACCTTCCCGGGGTGTCAATTCAATTTTAACGAAAAATGTTTAACTTATTTAACACACAAAGATTTTTCCTTTTTCAACCAATTTTTACTGTAATGATAATCTTACCTGGTGTGGTAAATACAGGACCACTCACAACTGGTGAAACTGTTGAGCTGGGTGTTTCTGATGGTGAGCCACTTGGTGAGCTAGGTGTTTCTGATGGTGACACACTAGATGGAGCAGATGGAGAGCTAGGAGGTTGTGATGGAGACCCACTTGGTGAGCTTGGTGTTTCCGATGGTGAAGCACTTGGTGAACTTGGTGTTTCTGATGGTGAACCACTTGATGGAGCAGATGGAGAGCTAGGAGGTTGTGATGGAGACCCACTTGGTGAGCTTGGTGTTTCTGATGATGACCCACTTGATGGAGCAGATGGAGAGCTAGGAGGTTGTGATGGAGACCCACTTGGTGAGCTTGGTGTTTCTGATGGTGACCCACTTGATGGAGCAGATGGAGAGCTAGGAGGTTGTGATGGAGACCCACTTGGTGAGCTTGGTGTTTCTGATGGTGACCCACTTGATGGAGCAGATGGAGAGCTAGGAGGTTGTGATGGAGACCCACTTGGTGAGCTTGGTGTTTCTGATGGTGACCCACTAGATGGAGCAGATGGAGAGCTAGGAGGTTGTGATGGAGACCCACTTGGTGAGCTTGGTGTTTCTGATGGTGACCCACTTGATGGAGCAGATGGAGAGCTAGGAGGTTGTGATGGAGACCCACTTGGTGAACTTGGTGTTTCTGATGGTGAACCACTTGATGGAGCAGATGGAGAGCTAGGAGGTTGTGATGGAGACCCACTTGGTGAGCTTGGTGTTTCTGATGGTGAACCACTTGATGGAGCAGATGGAGAGCTAGGAGGTTGTGATGGAGACCCACTTGGTGAGCTTGGTGTTTCTGATGGTGACCCACTTGACGGAGCAGATGGAGAGCTAGGAGGTTGTGATGGAGACCCACTTGGTGAGTTTGGTGTTTCTGATGGTGACCCACTAGATGGAGCAGATGGAGAGCTAGGAGGTTGTGATGGAGACCCACTTGGTGAGCTTGGTGTTTCTGATGGTGACCCACTTGACGGAGCAGATGGAGAGCTAGGAGGTTGTGATGGAGACCCACTTGGTGAGCTTGGTGTTTCTGATGGTGACCCACTTGATGGAGCAGATGGAGAGCTAGGAGGTTGTGATGGAGACCCACTTGGTGAGCTTGGTGTTTCTGATGGTGACCCACTTGATGGAGCAGATGGAGAGCTAGGAGGTTGTGATGGAGACCCACTTGGTGAACTTGGTGTTTCTGATGGTGAACCACTTGATGGAGCAGATGGAGAGCTAGGAGGTTGTGATGGAGACCCACTTGGTGAGCTTGGTGTTTCTGATGGTGACCCACTTGATGGAGCAGATGGAGAGCTAGGAGGTTGTGATGGAGACCCACTTGGTGAGCTTGGTGTTTCTGATGGTGAAGCACTTGGTGAACTTGGTGTTTCTGATGGTGAACCACTTGATGGAGCAGATGGAGAGCTAGGAGGTTGTGATGGAGACCCACTTGGTGAGCTTGGTGTTTCTGATGGTGAACCACTAGATGGAGCAGATGGAGAGCTAGGAGGTTGTGATGGAGACCCACTTGGTGAGCTTGGTGTTTCTGATGGTGACCCACTTGACGGAGCAGATGGAGAGCTAGGAGGTTGTGATGGAGACCCACTTGGTGAGTTTGGTGTTTCTGATGGTGACCCACTAGATGGAGCAGATGGAGAGCTAGGAGGTTGTGATGGAGACCCACTTGGTGAGCTTGGTGTTTCTGATGGTGACCCACTTGACGGAGCAGATGGAGAGCTAGGAGGTTGTGATGGAGACCCACTTGGTGAGCTTGGTGTTTCTGATGGTGACCCACTTGATGGAGCAGATGGAGAGATAGGAGGTTGTGATGGAGATCCACTTGGTGAGCTTGGTGTTTCTGATGGTGACCCACTTGATGGAGCAGATGGAGAGCTAGGAGGTTGTGATGGAGACCCACTTGGTGATCTTGGTGTTTCTGATGGTGAACCACTTGATGGAGCAGATGGAGAGCTAGGAGGTTGTGATGGAGACCCACTTGGTGAGCTTGGTGTTTCTGATGGTGACCCACTTGATGGAGCAGATGGAGAGCTAGGAGGTTGTGATGGAGACCCACTTGGTGAGCTTGGTGTTTCTGATGGTGAAGCACTTGGTGAACTTGGTGTTTCTGATGGTGAACCACTTGATGGAGCAGATGGAGAGCTAGGAGGTTGTGATGGAGACCCACTTGGTGAGCTTGGTGTTTCTGATGGTGAACCACTTGATGGAGCAGATGGAGAGCTAGGAGGTTGTGATGGAGACCCACTTGGTGAACTTGGTGTTTCTGATGGTGAACCACTTGATGGAGCAGATGGAGAGCTAGGAGGTTGTGATGGAGACCCACTTGGTGAGCTTGGTGTTTCTGATGGTGAACCACTTGATGGAGCAGATGGAGAGCTAGGAGGTTGTGATGGAGACCCACTTGGTGAGCTTGGTGTTTCTGATGGTGACCCACTTGACGGAGCAGATGGAGAGCTAGGAGGTTGTGATGGAGACCCACTTGGTGAGTTTGGTGTTTCTGATGGTGACCCACTAGATGGAGCAGATGGAGAGCTAGGAGGTTGTGATGGAGACCCACTTGGTGAGCTTGGTGTTTCTGATGGTGACCCACTTGACGGAGCAGATGGAGAGCTAGGAGGTTGTGATGGAGACCCACTTGGTGAGCTTGGTGTTTCTGATGGTGACCCACTTGATGGAGCAGATGGAGAGCTAGGAGGTTGTGATGGAGACCCACTTGGTGAGCTTGGTGTTTCTGATGGTGACCCACTTGATGGAGCAGATGGAGAGCTAGGAGGTTGTGATGGAGACCCACTTGGTGAACTTGGTGTTTCTGATGGTGAACCACTTGATGGAGCAGATGGAGAGCTAGGAGGTTGTGATGGAGACCCACTTGGTGAGCTTGGTGTTTCTGATGGTGACCCACTTGATGGAGCAGATGGAGAGCTAGGAGGTTGTGATGGAGACCCACTTGGTGAGCTTGGTGTTTCTGATGGTGAAGCACTTGGTGAACTTGGTGTTTCTGATGGTGAACCACTTGATGGAGCAGATGGAGAGCTAGGAGGTTGTGATGGAGACCCACTTGGTGAGCTTGGTGTTTCTGATGGTGAACCACTAGATGGAGCAGATGGAGAGCTAGGAGGTTGTGATGGAGACCCACTTGGTGAGCTTGGTGTTTCTGATGGTGACCCACTTGATGGAGCAGATGGAGAGCTAGGAGGTTGTGATGGAGACCCACTTGGTGAGCTTGGTGTTTCTGATGGTGAACCACTAGATGGAGCAGATGGAGAGCTAGGAGGTTGTGATGGAGACCCACTTGGTGAGCTTGGTGTTTCTGATGGTGAACCACTAGATGGAGCAGATGGAGAGCTAGGAGGTTGTGATGGAGACCCACTTGGTGAGCTTGGTGTTTCTGATGGTGACCCACCTGATGGAGCAGATGGAGAGCTAGGAGGTTGTGATGGAGACCCACTTGGTGAACTTGGTGTTTCTGATGGTGAACCACTTGATGGAGCAGATGGAGAGCTAGGAGGTTGTGATGGAGACCCACTTGGTGAGCTTGGTGTTTCTGATGGTGAACCACTTGATGGAGCAGATGGAGAGCTAGGAGGTTGTGATGGAGACCCACTTGGTGAGCTTGGTGTTTCTGATGGTGACCCACTTGATGGAGCAGATGGAGAGCTAGGAGGTTGTGATGGAGACCCACTTGGTGAGTTTGGTGTTTCTGATGGTGACCCACTAGATGGAGCAGATGGAGAGCTAGGAGGTTGTGATGGAGACCCACTTGGTGAGCTTGGTGTTTCTGATGGTGACCCACTTGATGGAGCAGATGGAGAGCTAGGAGGTTGTGATGGAGACCCACTTGGTGAGCTTGGTGTTTCTGATGGTGACCCACTTGATGGAGCAGATGGAGAGCTAGGAGGTTGTGATGGAGACCCACTTGGTGAGCTTGGTGTTTCTGATGGTGACCCACTTGATGGAGCAGATGGAGAGCTAGGAGGTTGTGATGGAGACCCACTTGGTGAACTTGGTGTTTCTGATGGTGAACCACTTGATGGAGCAGATGGAGAGCTAGGAGGTTGTGATGGAGACCCACTTGGTGAGCTTGGTGTTTCTGATGGTGACCCACTTGATGGAGCAGATGGAGAGCTAGGAGGTTGTGATGGAGACCCACTTGGTGAGCTTGGTGTTTCTGATGGTGAAGCACTTGGTGAACTTGGTGTTTCTGATGGTGAACCACTTGATGGAGCAGATGGAGAGCTAGGAGGTTGTGATGGAGACCCACTTGGTGAGCTTGGTGTTTCTGATGGTGAACCACTAGATGGAGCAGATGGAGAGCTAGGAGGTTGTGATGGAGACCCACTTGGTGAGCTTGGTGTTTCTGATGGTGACCCACTTGATGGAGCAGATGGAGAGCTAGGAGGTTGTGATGGAGACCCACTTGGTGAGCTTGGTGTTTCTGATGGTGAAGCACTTGGTGAACTTGGTGTTTCTGATGGTGAACCACTTGATGGAGCAGATGGAGAGCTAGGAGGTTGTGATGGAGACCCACTTGGTGAGCTTGGTGTTTCTGATGGTGAACCACTTGATGGAGCAGATGGAGAGCTAGGAGGTTGTGATGGAGACCCACTTGGTGAGCTTGGTGTTTCTGATGGTGAACCACTTGATGGAGCAGATGGAGAGCTAGGAGGTTGTGATGGAGACCCACTTGGTGAACTTGGTGTTTCTGATGGTGAACCACTTGATGGAGCAGATGGAGAGCTAGGAGGTTGTGATGGAGACCCACTTGGTGAGCTTGGTGTTTCTGATGGTGAACCACTTGATGGAGCAGATGGAGAGCTAGGAGGTTGTGATGGAGACCCACTTGGTGAGCTTGGTGTTTCTGATGGTGACCCACTTGACGGAGCAGATGGAGAGCTAGGAGGTTGTGATGGAGACCCACTTGGTGAGTTTGGTGTTTCTGATGGTGACCCACTAGATGGAGCAGATGGAGAGCTAGGAGGTTGTGATGGAGACCCACTTGGTGAGCTTGGTGTTTCTGATGGTGACCCACTTGACGGAGCAGATGGAGAGCTAGGAGGTTGTGATGGAGACCCACTTGGTGAGCTTGGTGTTTCTGATGGTGACCCACTTGATGGAGCAGATGGAGAGCTAGGAGGTTGTGATGGAGACCCACTTGGTGAGCTTGGTGTTTCTGATGGTGACCCACTTGATGGAGCAGATGGAGAGCTAGGAGGTTGTGATGGAGACCCACTTGGTGAACTTGGTGTTTCTGATGGTGAACCACTTGATGGAGCAGATGGAGAGCTAGGAGGTTGTGATGGAGACCCACTTGGTGAGCTTGGTGTTTCTGATGGTGACCCACTTGATGGAGCAGATGGAGAGCTAGGAGGTTGTGATGGAGACCCACTTGGTGAGCTTGGTGTTTCTGATGGTGAAGCACTTGGTGAACTTGGTGTTTCTGATGGTGAACCACTTGATGGAGCAGATGGAGAGCTAGGAGGTTGTGATGGAGACCCACTTGGTGAGCTTGGTGTTTCTGATGGTGAACCACTAGATGGAGCAGATGGAGAGCTAGGAGGTTGTGATGGAGACCCACTTGGTGAGCTTGGTGTTTCTGATGGTGACCCACTTGATGGAGCAGATGGAGAGCTAGGAGGTTGTGATGGAGACCCACTTGGTGAGCTTGGTGTTTCTGATGGTGAACCACTAGATGGAGCAGATGGAGAGCTAGGAGGTTGTGATGGAGACCCACTTGGTGAGCTTGGTGTTTCTGATGGTGAACCACTAGATGGAGCAGATGGAGAGCTAGGAGGTTGTGATGGAGACCCACTTGGTGAGCTTGGTGTTTCTGATGGTGACCCACCTGATGGAGCAGATGGAGAGCTAGGAGGTTGTGATGGAGACCCACTTGGTGAACTTGGTGTTTCTGATGGTGAACCACTTGATGGAGCAGATGGAGAGCTAGGAGGTTGTGATGGAGACCCACTTGGTGAGCTTGGTGTTTCTGATGGTGAACCACTTGATGGAGCAGATGGAGAGCTAGGAGGTTGTGATGGAGACCCACTTGGTGAGCTTGGTGTTTCTGATGGTGACCCACTTGATGGAGCAGATGGAGAGCTAGGAGGTTGTGATGGAGACCCACTTGGTGAGTTTGGTGTTTCTGATGGTGACCCACTAGATGGAGCAGATGGAGAGCTAGGAGGTTGTGATGGAGACCCACTTGGTGAGCTTGGTGTTTCTGATGGTGACCCACTTGATGGAGCAGATGGAGAGCTAGGAGGTTGTGATGGAGACCCACTTGGTGAGCTTGGTGTTTCTGATGGTGACCCACTTGATGGAGCAGATGGAGAGCTAGGAGGTTGTGATGGAGACCCACTTGGTGAGCTTGGTGTTTCTGATGGTGACCCACTTGATGGAGCAGATGGAGAGCTAGGAGGTTGTGATGGAGACCCACTTGGTGAACTTGGTGTTTCTGATGGTGAACCACTTGATGGAGCAGATGGAGAGCTAGGAGGTTGTGATGGAGACCCACTTGGTGAGCTTGGTGTTTCTGATGGTGACCCACTTGATGGAGCAGATGGAGAGCTAGGAGGTTGTGATGGAGACCCACTTGGTGAGCTTGGTGTTTCTGATGGTGAAGCACTTGGTGAACTTGGTGTTTCTGATGGTGAACCACTTGATGTAGCAGATGGAGAGCTAGGAGGTTGTGATGGAGACCCACTTGGTGAGCTTGGTGTTTCTGATGGTGACCCACTAGATGGAGCAGATGGAGAGCTAGGAGGTTGTGATGGAGACCCACTTGGTGAGCTTGGTGTTTCTGATGGTGACCCACTTGATGGAGCAGATGGAGAGCTAGGAGGTTGTGATGGAGACCCACTTGGTGAGCTTGGTGTTTCTGATGGTGAAGCACTTGGTGAACTTGGTGTTTCTGATGATGAACCACTTGATGGAGCAGATGGAGAGCTAGGAGGTTGTGATGGAGACCCACTTGGTGAGCTTGGTGTTTCTGATGGTGAACCACTAGATGGAGCAGATGGAGAGCTAGGAGGTTGTGATGGAGACCCACTTGGTGAGCTTGGTGTTTCTGATGGTGACCCACTTGATGGAGCAGATGGAGAGCTAGGAGGTTGTGATGGAGACCCACTTGGTGAGCTTGGTGTTTCTGATGGTGAACCACTAGATGGAGCAGATGGAGAGCTAGGAGGTTGTGATGGAGACCCACTTGGTGAGCTTGGTGTTTCTGATGGTGAACCACTAGATGGAGCAGATGGAGAGCTAGGAGGTTGTGATGGAGACCCACTTGGTGAGCTTGGTGTTTCTGATGGTGACCCACCTGATGGAGCAGATGGAGAGCTAGGAGGTTGTGATGGAGACCCACTTGGTGAACTTGGTGTTTCTGATGGTGAACCACTTGATGGAGCAGATGGAGAGCTAGGAGGTTGTGATGGAGACCCACTTGGTGAGCTTGGTGTTTCTGATGGTGAACCACTTGATGGAGCAGATGGAGAGCTAGGAGGTTGTGATGGAGACCCACTTGGTGAGCTTGGTGTTTCTGATGGTGACCCACTTGATGGAGCAGATGGAGAGCTAGGAGGTTGTGATGGAGACCCACTTGGTGAGTTTGGTGTTTCTGATGGTGACCCACTAGATGGAGCAGATGGAGAGCTAGGAGGTTGTGATGGAGACCCACTTGGTGAGCTTGGTGTTTCTGATGGTGACCCACTTGATGGAGCAGATGGAGAGCTAGGAGGTTGTGATGGAGACCCACTTGGTGAGCTTGGTGTTTCTGATGGTGACCCACTTGATGGAGCAGATGGAGAGCTAGGAGGTTGTGATGGAGACCCACTTGGTGAGCTTGGTGTTTCTGATGGTGACCCACTTGATGGAGCAGATGGAGAGCTAGGAGGTTGTGATGGAGACCCACTTGGTGAACTTGGTGTTTCTGATGGTGAACCACTTGATGGAGCAGATGGAGAGCTAGGAGGTTGTGATGGAGACCCACTTGGTGAGCTTGGTGTTTCTGATGGTGACCCACTTGATGGAGCAGATGGAGAGCTAGGAGGTTGTGATGGAGACCCACTTGGTGAGCTTGGTGTTTCTGATGGTGAAGCACTTGGTGAACTTGGTGTTTCTGATGGTGAACCACTTGATGGAGCAGATGGAGAGCTAGGAGGTTGTGATGGAGACCCACTTGGTGAGCTTGGTGTTTCTGATGGTGAACCACTAGATGGAGCAGATGGAGAGCTAGGAGGTTGTGATGGAGACCCACTTGGTGAGCTTGGTGTTTCTGATGGTGAACCACTAGATGGAGCAGATGGAGAGCTAGGAGGTTGTGATGGAGACCCACTTGGTGAGCTTGGTGTTTCTGATGGTGATCCACTAGATGGAGCAGATGGAGAGCTAGGAGGTTGTGATGGAGATCCACTTGGTGAGCTTGGTGTTTCTGATGGTGACTCACTTGATGGAGCAGATGGAGAGCTAGGAGGTTGTGATGGAGACCCACTTGGTGAGCTAGGTGTTTCTGATGGTGACCCACCAGATGGAACAGATGGAGAGCTAGGTGTCTGTGATGGTGGCCCACTTGCGGAAGTGCCTGGTAACGGTGGTGTCTCTGATGGTGACACACTACTTGGAGGTACAGGTGAGCTTGATGTTTCTGATGGTGATGCACTTGGAGAGCTAGGTGTTTCTGATGGTGACCCACTAGATGGAGCAGATGGAGAGCTAGGAGGTTGTGATGGAGACCCACTTGGTGAACTTGGTGTTTCTGATGGTGACCCACTTGATGGAGCAGATGGAGAGCTAGGAGGTTGTGATGGAGACCCACTTGGTGAGCTTGGTGTTTCTGAAGGTGACCCACTAGATGGAGCAGATGGAGAGCCAGGAGGTTGTGATGGAGACCCACTTGGTGAGCTTGGTGTTTCTGATGGTGACCCACTTGATGGAGCAGATGGAGAGCTAGGAGGTTGTGATGGAGACCCACTTGGTGAGCTTGGTGTTTCAGATGGTGACCCACTAGATGGAGCAGATGGAGAGCTAGGAGGTTGTGATGGAGACGCACTTGGTGAGCTTGGTGTTTCTGATGGTGACCCACTTGATGGAGCAGATGGAGAGCTAGGAGGTTGTGATGGAGACCCACTTGGTGAATTTGGTGTTTCTGATGGTGACCCATTTGATGGAGCAGATGGAGAGCTAGGAGGTTGTGATGGAGACCCACTTGGTGAGCTTGGTGTTTCTGATGGTGAAGCACTTGGTGAACTTGGTGTTTCTGATGGTGAACCACTTGATGGAGCAGATGGAGAGCTAGAAGGTTGTGATGGAGACCCACTTGGTGAGCTTGGTGTTTCTGATGGTGACCCACTTGATGGAGCAGATGGAGAGCTAGGAGGTTGTGATGGAGACCCACTTGGTGAGCTTTGTGTTTCTGATGGTGAACCACTAGATGGAGCAGATGGAGAGCTAGGAGGTTGTGATGGAGACCCACTTGGTGAGCTTGGTGTTTCTGATGGTGATCCACTAGATGGAGCAGATGGAGAGCTAGGAGGTTGTGATGGAGACCCACTTGGTGTTTCTGATGGTGACCCACTTGATGGAGCAGATGGAGAGCTAGGAGGTTGTGATGGAGACCCACTTGGTGAGCTTGGTGTTTCTGATGGTGACCCACTTGATGGAGCAGATGGAGAGCTAGGAGGTTGTGATGGAGACCCACTTGGTGAGCTTGGTGTTTCTGATGGTGAACCGCTAGATGGAGCAGATGGAGAGCTAGGAGGTTGTGATGGAGACCCACTTGGTGTTTCTGATGGTGACCCACTAGATGGAGCAGATGGAGAGCTAAGAGGTTGTGATGGAGACCCACTTGGTGAGCTTGGTGTTTCTGATGGTGACCCACTTGATGGAGCAGATGGAGAGCTAGGAGGTTGTGATGGAGACCCACTTGGTGAGCTTGGTGTTTCTGATGGTGAACCACTAGATGGAGCAGATGGAGAGCTAGGAGGTTGTGATGGAGACCCACTTGGTGTTTCTGATGGTGACCCACTAGATGGAGCAGATGGAGAGCTAGGAGGTTGTGATGGAGACCCACTTGGTGAGCTTGGTGTTTCTGATGGTGACCCACTTGATGGAGCAGATGGAGAGCTAGGAGGTTGTGATGGAGACCCACTTGGTGAGCTTGGTGTTTCTGATGGTGAACCACTCGATGGAGCAGATGGAGAGCTAGGAGGTTGTGATGGAAACCCACTTGGTGAGCTTGGTGTTTCTGATGGTGACCCTCTTGATGGAGCAGATGGAGAACTAGGTGGATATCCTGTTTTGTAAATGACAAAATGAAGCATCAATTGGGTTGTGAAAACTACAGACTAAAGAATTGGCAGGCAAGGATTCTGTATGCTATGCTACTGTGAGTTCCAAGAATTATTCAGTAGTTAAAGGACCCTTTTTATGTAGACAGGCAGACTGGTGATGGGACAAACCCTGCATCTTTTATAACCAAATCTGCACTTGATGGATGATTTGGTTAGTACAGGGTGTATTTTTAATATCTGTGGGGTGTTTGAAAATATTACCGTTCCAAGTTTTGTATATACCTATAATGCCTTATAGTAAGTACAGGTAAAGGACCATTTTACATACCTCAGGGTGCATTGGTCATATACAGCTAAGCTCATATTTTTATATTTTACTTCCCAGAGTACTTCCTGCTGCTCTATTTAAACTGGACCAACATACTATTGTGAAAATCAACGCAAAGCAGTCTGTTTCCAAATAGCCTGCAGCTGATTTCAAACCCAATATGTTGGCTTTGTAAAATGGCTTTCACTACTCTTCAGCCACATATGCGGGCACATAAATGGGTTAATCATTAACACTGGGTTGATACATATGATATAATGATACATATAATAAAATAATCTATGTATAAATTTGCATAGTGTGACACAATTACAAGAAACGATTTGTAATATTAATTTAATAAAAATGTATACAATACAGCATTGCCTATGTACCTTAAAAGTTAAATTGGATTTGAATTAAATATGTTTGATATCATTAGTCTAAAAAAAAAAATGATACAAGCGATAAGTAATTATATTGGATTAGTACTTTTAGTGGTAAGATGAAAAATGCAAAATGACAATTGACCAGTGTTCTTTTCTTTGCGTCATTACAAACAATGTAGGAAAATATAATTCATGATGTGTGTTTGATGAAACATCACAAAATTTTCTTTTGCACATGTCTGTTCTATGTGTAATATTTAGAACATATGTTTTAATACACTTTTAGACATACCATTTGCTGCTGCACAAGAAGTTTTACTACAGATTATGAGTGTAGTTAAGCAGAGGTTGAATATTAATTATCTTTTAAAAAAAAGTCTTAAAAGTCGAGAGGATCGACTTCATTGCCCCGGGTTTTACCCCATATGGCTCGGTCTCTTTCTGCAGGGTGGCCTGCCAAAAGCGTTGCACAAAGCCTGAACTCTGTAGCTCCAGCGATGACCCCCAGGAGTCTCTGAGAAAAATGCACTCGTGAACCGAAAGACGTAGCCCAGAATTGAACCTACAATCTTCGGAGCGCGAGGCAGACAGCTTGACCACTTTGCCATGGAGACTCCCCTGATGCTTCAGGTGGGAATTATCTTCTCTTCAGTACTACTTTTCTGAAGTCTATTTTTGTTCACAAGGAGCTAGTCATGAATGCTGTGTGTCACTCACCTGCACATTTTTCCACGTTCACAACTGTACCAGCATGTGCAATTATAATTTTAGGCCCTTTAAAGTCAAGGTTCTCTAGCACTTGGAATGGCTGTAATGAATACATAAAATAAATTATGATAGTAATTATTCAATCTGTCATAATATTAGACAAGCATACTACTAATAACGCTTACTTCTTTGTATGCCTTTCATCTCCCAATGAGGCAAAGATCCTATTTAAAATGTTAATGATTGGTTGACTTTTGCAGCTAGAGGATTCTACAGGAGGAGGCAGGTGATCTCACATCAATCCTCCTTAGGTGTCTCTCATTGGATACCTATATAGGAATCCTTGTGCCGGGTACAGTTGGTATGACTGCTTCACTACAATGATGGATAGAGTGTTTACAGCAGGTAGAGAAGTTATGATACTAGGTGACTTCAACATAGATATTAGTAAATCCAACCAGACATGGGACGATATAATTCTTTCTTACAATTTCAAACAACTAATAAACCGTCCCACAAGGGTTACTGACACATCCTCAACTACAATTGATCATATATATGTTACTTGTCCAGATAATATTATTGAATGTTCTGTTCCTGTTTGTACAGTTAGTGACCACTACCCGGTATGTTGTACATGGTCAAGAATTGGGTTCAAACCTCTTAAACATAAACATGTAAGTATCAAATTTAGGAATTATAAAGCATTCAACCAAGATTTATTTTTGCAAGACTTAAGAAAAGCAGCCCTTGATCACGTTTACCAACTTCCTGACCCGGACGATGCATTAGCTTTCTGGACGAAGACAGTCTACAATGTGTTCGATAAACATGTGCCAATCAAGGAAGTTCGAGTCAAAAATCAGCATAAATCCCCATGGGTCACTAGAGAAGTGCTGCAAATCATGAGAGAGCGAGATACAGCACACAAAAATAAAGACTTCATCAATTACCGCAGACTAAGGAATAAAGTTAAATATGAAATTCGTAGGATAAAAAAAGATCATTTTAAAAATTTGATTGTAGATAATTCAAACAGTACAAATATATGGAAGGCTATTAACTTGCTAACCAATAAGAAACGTCCTACAGAATCAGCAATACCAAATTCTATAACATGCGATGAATTCAGTTGTTTCTTTCAATCGGAAATAGAGAATCTAAAGTCTTCAATACCAGACTCATCGTGTAATTTAAGTTCACTGACATCATTCTGTGAGGAGAAGTGCACCAGAAATATTCCCGCTGAGATTCCTTTAATGTCTGTTGCAGACGTTTATAAATATCTCTTGAACCTCAAATCAACAAACTCACACAGCCTAGATGGTATCAGTAATAGAATTCTTCGTTGTGCTGCACCAGTCATTAGCGAGTCCTTAACGTTCATATATAACCAGTGCCTGGCCAAAAACTACTTTCCATCTGCATTTAAAATTGCTAAAGTGTTTCCGCTAATTAAAAATGGCTCAATCGATAATAGTGTTTTGGGTAATTATAGACCTATTTCCTTACTATCGTCGCTATCAAAACCACTAGAAAAACACATTCATAAAATAACGTTACACCATTTAATTAACAATGATCTAATAATTAACAGTCAATCTGGGTTTCGACCTAAATATTCTTGCCATAGTGCTCTAACAAAAATGACCGATAACTGGCACTTAAACATCAACAACGGTAGAATTTGTGGAGCGGTGTTTGTAGACTTTAAAAAAGCTTTTGATATGGTAGATCACGATATTTTAATTAGAAAATTAAAGCAAATGAAGACAAGCACCAACATGGTGAACATAATTACGTCATTTCTATCCGACAGGCAACAAGTCGTGTCCTTCAACAACTGTCTATCAAGACCCACACAGCTTAATATTGGTGTGCCTCAGGGCTCAATACTAGGTCCGCTGCTTTTTGCAGTTTATATTAATGATCTTCCTTTATATATCAATACAACTTGTGATCTATTTGCAGACGACTGTACTATATATACTAGTCAAGAAAACCGTAGTGAATTAGAGAATTCTTTACAAAAGGAACTTGATAATCTTACTAGATGGAGCAATGAAAACTGCATGCAAATTAACATCGACAAAACCAAATCCATGCTAATAACGACCAGACAAAAACTACAGACACTAGCCATAATTGGATCACCGCTCGAACTCTGCATGGGCACGTTACCTATAGTTAATGTGACTGAACATAAAACACTAGGGCTTTTAATAGACAGCCATTTGAACTGGAGCTCTCATGTTCACGCTCTTACCAAGAAAATAGCACAAAAAGTTTACCAACTTGCTAAAATTCAGCACTTCCTGGACGAAAGCACACGAAAAATATTCTATACATGCTATATCCAATCACATCTCGATTACTGTTCCACAGTTTGGGATGGTTGCCCTAAATCTAATTTAAAACGACTATGTTCTCTACAAAACCAAGCTATTCGTCTGGTTTCTGGCATAAAGCACGTTGAAAGTAATAATTTGTACAGTCATCTAAGACTTCTACCACTACAAAAGCGCTTCCTTTTCAACAAAGCCAAATTAGTGAATAAAATTATATCTCAAAATACCCCAAAGTATCTTCTGCCGCTGATTCAATCTAATGCAATGAACAGCAAGCGCCTAAATTTGTTACATGTCTCAAAGCCTAGATTGGACCTATACAAAACATGTTTCGCCTATTCTGGTGCTCACTTATGGAATGATCTGCCTCCAGATCTGAAAACTCCAATGAGTCCCTACACATTTAACCGAAAACTCTTTCAATACTTAATCCATACCGACTATATGCCACCATAATTCATTTACTGGTATAATTGTTCAGTATAATTGTTCATTATAATTGTTTAACTATAATTGTTCACTATATATGTGTGTGCGTGTGGGAGCGAGAGAGAGAGAGAGAGAGAGAGAGAGAGAGAGAGAGAGAGAGAAAGTGGGTGTCAGAGAGAGGGAGAGAGTGAATGCGTGTGTGCGCACGTGCATGCGTGTGTGTGGAGAGAGTGATTGAGCGAGAAATGGTGGGGGAATGTGTCAGTGCATGCATTTGTACGTGTATGTGTGAGAGTGAGTGAGGGAATGTAGGCGTGCGTGCGTTCATGTGCATGCGTTCATGTGTATGTGTATGTGTGAGAGAGTGTGATTGAGAGAGTGAGTGTGTGTGTGTGTGAAGGATTGTGTGTTAGAGAGTTAGACAGTGGGAGAGTTGATGTGTTAGTGTATGTGTGTGAGCGCGTGCATGCGTCTAAGTGTGTATATGAAAGAATACAGAGACAGAGAGAGAGAGAGAGAGAGAGAGAGAGAGAGAGAGAGAGAGAGAGAGAGAGAGAGAGCTGAGCAGATGCATGTCATGTAACACGCATGTTATGTAACACGCGAATCCATATGTTTGTGTATTCTCATCTGTCATATTAGCAGTTAAATACCATTTGATTTTATCATGCATAATATAAACTAATGTTCATTACTGTAGTTTGAGTGAGAGAGTCAGTGAGTGTGAATGAGAGACAGAACGAGTGAGCGTGAGAGTGAATGAGTGAGCGGGAGAGTGAATGAGTGAGCGGGAGAGTGAATGAGTGAACGGGAAAGTGAATGAGTGAGCGGGAGAGTGAATGAGCGGGAGAGTGAATGCGTGAGAGTGAATGAATGAGCGGAAGAGTGAATGTGTGAGAGTGAGTGAGAGTGTGTGTGTGTGTGTGTGAGAGAGAGAGAGAGAGAGAGAGAGAGAGAGAGAGAGAGAGAGAGAGAGAGAGAGAGAGAGAGAGAGAGAGAGAGCATCACTATTTTTACGTCACATACATTTTATGTACACATTTTTCTCCATGTTTAACATTTTTATGAGACTGCTCATGACAAGTGTCAGTGTATATGTGTGAGTAAAGTGTGGGAGTTTCTTCATACTAGTTTCAATACTAACGTGAGACATTTTGTATGTGTCAAGATGTGAGGAAGTGTGAGTGTATGTGGAGGATGTGTGTGAGTGTGGGGATATGTGTGGGTAGTGGGTGTGTGGGTGGGGGGTGTGTGGGTGCGGGTATGCGTTTGGATGGGTTGGGGTGTGTGGGTTTTGGTGGGTAGTGGTATTTGTGGGTGTTGGTGGGATGTGTGGATGGATGTGTGGGGGTGAAAGTAGGGGTGTTGGAATGGGTGTGGGGTATGTGTGTATGGGTGGAGGATATGTGTATGGGATGGATGCAGGGGATGTGTGTTTATGTGGGTGGAGATGTGTGGACGGTTTGAGGAAGTATGTGTAGGAGGCGGGGTTGTGTGGGTAGGGGATTGTGTTGGGTGGATTGGGGATGCAAGGGAGGGTGGGGAGAAGTGTATGGTGTGTGGGTTTGAGATATGTGTGCGGTGTGTTGGTGGGGGATGTGTGAATGATGTGTGGGTGGAGGGTATGTTTGTGGTGGTATGGGTGGAGGATAGTGTGTGGTGTGGGGGATGTGTGTGATGGGTGCGGGGAATGTGCGTATGGGTGGGGTATATGTATGGGTGAGTAGGGGATTGTGGTGGTTTGGGGAAGTATGTGGGGGAGTGTTGGTGGGAGATGTGTGTGTTTGGATGGGGAATGTGTGGGTGGGGGTGTGTGAGTGGCTTAGGGATGTGTAAGTGGGTGAGGGAGTTGTATGTGTCGGGGTGGGATGTGTGAGTGGGTGGAGGATGTGTGTGGGGTAGGGGTATTGTGATCGAGAGATGTTTGGTTGGGGGTGGGGGTGTGTGGGTGCGTAGTGGAGGATGTATGCGTGAGTGAGTGTGTGTTGGTAGACGGGTAGGGAATGCGTGTGTGGGTGGGGAGAGGTGTGTGGTGTGTTGGTTGGGGATATTGTGTGGGTGAGGTATGTGTGTGTGGGTGGGGGATTTTTGTGGTGTGTGAGTGGGGGTATGTGGGGTGGATGGGTAAGGGTATCTGTGTGGGTGTGGGTGGGAATATTGTGTAGTATCTGGGTGGGGGATATGTGTGTGGTGTGTAAGTGGGGATGTGTTGGTGAGGGATATGTGTGTGTGTGGTGCGTGGGTTGGGAATAGTGCATGGTAGGTGTATGTGATGTGCGGGTGGGGGATTGTGTGGTGGGGGATTAGGTTAAGGCATGTGTGGGTGGGTGGAAGTTGTATGTGTGGGTGGTGGGGTGTGTGTTAGTGGATTGGGGATGTATGGGTGGTTAGGGAGATGTGTGTGTGTGGGGTGGGGGTAGGGACATGTCAGTTGGTGGGGATGTGTGTGTATGGTTTGGGAATGTGTGAGTGGATGTGCGATGTGTGGGTTGGTGGGGGATTGTGTGCATGGGTGGGGAATATGTTGTCGATGGAGATGTGGCTGGGGGATGGGTGGTTTGAGGTGTGGGTGGGGAGAGGATGTGTGGGGTAGTATGTGTATGTGGATGGGCGTAGGATGTGTGGGTTGGTGGGGGAATGTTTGTGGGTGGCGAGTGTGTTTTGGTTGGGGGATCAGGTGAGGGCAGTGTGTGTGGGTGGGGGATGTGCGGGAGGGGGATGGATCGGTTGGTGGGGTATGTATGTGTCCCTTGATGTGCGTGTGTGTCGGTAGGTGGGGGGTGTGTATGTGTCCCTTGGTGCGCGTGTGTGTGGGTAGGTGGGGGTGTTGTGTGGGTGGGATGATGTATGGATAGGTGGGAGATGGGCTTCATAACATGGTAATTAGCCTTGTTTATGTTTAAAACATTCATTTCACAATGTTTATTTTATCTTCCTATGTAAATGTATAATGCTCTTGATGAACGAAAGACGAGTGATTGGAAGGGCCGAATGTAAGACGGGCCTGCGCGCCCAATTTGTGACCCTAATAAAGTTGATTTGATTTGATTTGATTTCTCTTATAACACGAATTGTAGATTATATTGCCACTATTCTTTGCCACCCTTGTGAGCCCTGTTTACACATACCTGATTCTTCATCTACTTGTTATTGTCCAATCCAAACAATTAACCTTCATGTTTACATATTGTAACTCATACAGCAAGCACCTCACAGTTTTCATGATTAACCTACATGTGAATACCCTCCTTTACACATTCAGCCTCTTTCAGAATGTGTAAAGGAGGGTATTCAAGAACCCACTACATCCCACTTGTTTCTTTAACACACTCCGTTCCATAGATGTTTCATTTCAAGTCTCAGACTTAGACTCAGGCATTTATTACTTTAGAGTATAAATTGCTTGTGATAGAAAGATTCAAAGTAATAACTGGGACAGGAAGAGTTAACATTTAATAATAAATTTATAGAGTATTTTAGTCTGTAGTGCATTATTTATAGATACTAACCTCAAAAATGCAAACTTCGTAGGTTTTGTCCACTTCAGATGGTCTGCTATAGAACACGGCAATGTATATAAAACCAGTAGGCACCTTCAGGATGAATACCAATGCATTCTTCTCATCTGGTGAGATAATCAAAAATTCAACGGGGAAGGTTAGAAAAAGAAGCAGACATACAAAGAAATGCAAGGTAATAGAAACCATTGAAATATATAAACACACTGAAATTATTACGCGGTACCTCCAGATGAGGATAGTGCCTCACTGAAGTAACAACTGTACTTTGACACATGATCAGATAAAAGCACTTAAAAGGGAGTCAGCTATCACTTACTACAATTTTGTAATAAACAGTAAATTAAAGGAATCATCTCCTAACAAGGAGTCAGCTATCATTTACTACAATTTTGTAATAAACAGTAAATTAAAGGAATCATCTCCTAACAAGGAGTCAGCTATCATTTACTACAATTTTGTAATAAACAGTAAATTAAAGGACTCATCTCCTAACAGGGCGTCAGCTATCATTTACTACAATTTTTTAATAAACAGTAAATTAAAGGACTCATCTCCTAACAGGGAGTCAGCTATCACTTACTACAATTTTGTAATAAACAGTAAATTAAAGGACTCATCTCCTAACAGGGAGTCAGCTATCACTTACTACAATTTTGTAATAAACAGTAAATTAAAGGAATCATCTCCTAACAGGGCGTCAGCTATCACATACTACAATTTTGTAATAAACAGTAAATTAAAGGAATCATCTCCTAACAGGGCGTCAGCTATCACTTACTACAATTTTGTAATAAACAGTAAATTAAAGGACTCATCTCCTAACAGGGAGTCAGCTATCACTTACTACAATTTTGTAATAAACAGTAAATTAAAGGAATCATCTCCTAACAGGGAGTCAGCTATTACTTACTACAATTTTGTAATAAACAATAAATTAAAGGACTCATCTCCTAACAGGGAGTCAGCTATCACTTACTACAATTTTGTAATAAACAGTAAATTAAAGGAATCATCTCCTAACAGGGCGTCAGCTATCACTTACTACAATTTTGTAATAAACAGTAAATTAAAGGACTTATCTCCTAACAGGGCGTCAGCTATCACTTACTACAATTTTGTAATAAACAGTAAATTAAAGGACTCATCTCCACACCATGAAGTGTGATTGGTATAATTGTGCTTTGCAATACTTAACACTTTTCACAATCCAGCTTCGATTAAAGCTCTGTATGTCTCATAATAATGACAACCTCAACCAGCCACATCTAGCCATGGGTTCTTATGGGCTGATGGATTCCTTGAATATTAGAACAAGAATCGCTTTGGCAAAGGTAGCCTTTTGCAAGATGAAAAACATATTGATCAATAGAAAGATGTCAGTTGCATTGAGAAAAACAGTGTTAAAGTGCTTATGGAACCTATACTCTAATTTGCATGTAAAAAATGTACAATAAGCAGATAAGCTGAGAAACATCTAACTGCAGTGGAGATGTGGTTTGTGAGGAAAATGCAGAAAACACCTTGGGCGGACAGAAAAGAACACAAGCAAGTCTTACAAGAAACAAATTAAAAACCATAAATAGACGAGAAATTAGGCGTAGACAAACTAGATTTTTAGGGTATGTTAGGAGAAATAAACTGGAAAATGTTATGCAACTGGAAAAATTGATAGAAAAAGAGCAAAGTGAAGGCCGCAAGATAAATATATGGATGGCTTGGACACATAGCATAATCAAAACAAGAACACAGATTTGATCTGTGGCTCTGTGAAATATTGCTATAGGACTTGATGATGTGAAATATTGCTATAGGATTTGATGATGTGAAATATTGCTATAGGACTTGATGATGTGAAATATTGCTATAGGACTTGATGATGAGACTCTGTGAAATATTGGTATAGGACTTGATGATGAGACTCTGTGAAATATTGCTATAGGACTTGATGATGGTGACCCTCAGAGTAAGAATCCTCCACTTTAAATCTGGATATGGGTTGATGCACCTTATAAGGAGGAATGCTCTAGTTACATCTGGCTATGGGTTGATACACCTTATAAGGAGGAATGCTCTAGTTACATCTGGTTATGGGTTGATACACCTTATAAGGAGGAATGCTCTAGTTACATCAGGCTATGGGTTGATGCACCTTATAAGGAGGAATGCTCTAGTTACATCTGGCTATGGGTTGATACACCTTATAAGGAGGAATGCTCTAGTTATATGTGGCTATGGGTTGACACATCTTATAAGTAGACATTTTCTAGTTACATCTGACTATGGGTTGATGCATCTTATAAATATAAATTTTCTAGTTACATCTGACTATGGGTTGATGCATCTTATAAATAGAAATTTTCTAGTTACATCTGACTATGGGTTGATGTAACGTATAAGTAGAAATTTTCTAGTTACATCTGGCAACAAGCTGATGCACCTTAGGAGTAGGAATCCTCCACTTTAAATCTGGGTATTGGTGATGCATCTCATAAGGAGGAATTTTCTAGTTACACCTGGCTATGGGATGATGTACTGAGAGAGAGAGAGAGAGAGAGAGAGAGAGAGGGGGGGGAGAGAGAGAGAGGGAGAGAGAGAGAGAGAGAGAAAGAGAGAGAGAGAGAAAGAGAGAGAGAGAGAGAGAGAGAGAGAGAGAGAGAGAGAGAGAGAGAGAGAGAGAGAGAGAGAGAGAGAGAGAGAGAATGAATTCTCACCAGTGAAATCTATCAATTTTTGTGGTATGTTTGGTTGCCCTTGTTTACTTTCTGAAATTAAAAATAAAACAGCAGTTAACATCAATGACACTTGCATAATATGTGTATGTGTGTGTGTGTGCATTTATATGTGAACTGCATTATAAGGTGTTAGGCCCATATTTTTATAGACTGATCAGCACAATGGACGATATTTGTACACACATGGACATATGTATGCGTGCACACACCCATACTGTTAAAAACGTATTGGGCTTCTGACCAGGAGAAATTCAATAACTCACTTGGTGATCAGACTTAAACCCCAATCTATTTCAAAGTACTCTCCTTTGTACTGTAATGCTCTTCCCAGTGTTTCAGGAAGACCTCTTTGGGAATAGAAAACAGCATTGCTGTTTCACTCTGCAAAATGGCTTCTCATGGCTCAAATTGGATTCCTCTCAGTAAATTTTCAGCTTGGGCAACAGCCTAAAATGTTATGGAGTCATTTAAGGAGTATGTAGCCTGAAGAACCAGAGGAATATTGTGTCTGGCCAAGAAAGTCTGAGTGTGTCCTATTAATTGTGAAGAATAGGTGAATCCGTTGTCATTATGGAGCTGTCAAGTTCCTGTTGAGCACAAGTTCATTTGTTTGCATCACATAGCATCATGAAGCTGATGACCTCCAGGTTTTGGCTATGTGTTGTGTAATCATGATGCACTACTCTCCACCAGTCAAATAAAATTGTCATCTTGACATAGCTGCACTCATGCCTTGTTTTGCCTCAGTGATGATGCATGTCTCCACTGTGATAACACATCTTGATTTCTGGGTTGTACCCATAAACTCATGGCTCCTGACCAGTACTCACAGTGGTTAGCAAGTAGAGGTTACGTATGCACACACGCATATATATATATATATATATATATAGCAGGTCTCCCTGGCGTAGGGGTTAACGTCCTTCTCCACAATCCCATATTTTCTCGTGATAATGCAGCTGCGCGAGAATTGGCAGCGGTTCACGCCACATTGGTTACTTACAGGGGAATGTGAGCCGGTTGTTCAGAAAGCAATGGCAAACTACTGAGCATAATCTTGCCTAGTACATCAACAGCAGCTGAAAGATGCTGGTGTTGACTGCAACGTCCTGTAAGGGATATGCAACATTATATATATATATATATATATATATATATATATATATATATATATATATATATATATATATTCATTCATTCAGTAGCTTGTCCTTTGCAGAACCTCGCTCCCATAACAACCTTCCGGAAAACCACTCGATCATAAGCAAGATGTCCCGCGGCCGATACACCCATCTGGAGATCATCCGCCACATCCTGCATACATCTTCTCTTTGGCCTTCCTCTTCCTCTCTTCCCAGGCATATTCCCTCCATTACTGTTCTCTCCAAACTTTTGTGATGTTTCAAGTGACCAAAATATTTCAATTTTCTTTGCTTTATCGTTTTTAATAGCCAACCTTCTTCAATATTCGGCTCTTGAAGTATGGATACATTTGTTCTTTTCTTTACCCAAGATATTCTTAGAACTCGTCTATAACATTTATATTCAAATGCATTTATGCACTGTTCAGCTTGTTTAGTAAGTGTCCAGGTCTCACAGGTGTATGTTGCAATGGGAAAGATGCATGCTCTTAAAAATCTAATTTTTGTAGTTCTGTCTGTCCCACTCCATAATTTATTCAGTTGTTTTAGTCTTTGAAAAGCAATTTATAGTCGTTGTTTATATATATATATATATATATATATATATATATATATATATATATATATATATATATATATATATATATATATATATATATATATATATATATAAGAAAAGCATCATTAAAAGAGATTTCATATGCAGCGTCTGAGAAGAATACTTGGAATTAAGTGGCAAAATAAGATCACCAATACCGAAATATTGGAAAGATCTCATGGTGTGTCAGTTTGTTCTATGAGATTTATATTAATAACACACATTAGGAGGGATCCTTGATGGTAGAATACCAGTGAATATCTATTTTGGTTACTAAAAAAGGGTAAAAGATCTCGGGTCGGTCTCTACTTTATTACACAGATGTGTGTAAGCAGGACATGAATGATACAGGCATAGATACTGCACCTTGGGTGCAAGTCACCACTGATCACATTGCATGGAGGGAAACAATCAGGAATGGAAAAAGACAAAGGAGAAAATTATTACAGATAAGTCAGACACTGAGTGTGTGAGACATCGGCTGGTGCGTGATTGTGGAAATGACCATGTGATCACACGTATGCATTGTGAGGGAACATTTACTGCGTGAATTGGTCTTTCCAGCCTGCATGGGCTGTACTTGTAAGTAAAGGATTTTTCTGCACATCTTAAGGCACACTGGACATTTGGTACTAGTCCCATATTTTCACAGACCAGTCAGCACTCCGGGGGTGATGTGGTCAATATCACACCAACCGCCATCACTTATTTTTATTCTTAAGTACGACTATTTTCGCCAATGGATGGGTTTTTTTCATCTTCTGGGAGCAAATACTTTTGTTAGAATGAGCTTTGGTGTGTTGTAGTATGAATGCAGCCAACTAATGGGAGACTGCAAAAGTGTTGGGAATATAGATTGTGGACATAGCAGCAAAGCACATGTAAATGTCAGCTGAAGTCTTGTCTTGACGGAATACATTTGTGATGACAGTGTGAGACTTATTATTTTGTTTGTCCTGGAATAACATGCCAGTGCTGCTGTTCACTCTCTCCGCAAACACACAGAAGAAATGTTGGGCAGAATCCTACCACTACATTATAAAATTATATTTAAGATTAACTACTATATTGCAGTGTATACTGTACTGCAAAGAAATCAATCAGCCTTCTCACAGAATCACAGTATGTCTATTCTACAAAGCTTCAAATTACTAAAAATAATTACCCCTTTTGTTTCTCTAAAAGTAACTTTTCTAAGGAAGATTTGTGTGAAGACATTGAGAATATAAAAAGTAATAATGAAGATGTCTTTACAAATCTCATGAACAGAACTGATTACTCATATCATAAGTAGACAATCTACATTCTTGGAACATGTCATGAGAAAGTGTAAACTGGAAAATGTTAGGACAACAGGAGATAAGGAAGGGAAGAGAAGATGCTGAACAGCTTGACATCAAGGTGTGAAGAAACAGCTGTATTAGAAATGATTGAAGGATGTGGACACATGTGATGACTAGTGCCATAAGGCATCATATATTATAAGAAGAATAGTATATGTAACACTTCTGTTAATATTATAGGAGAAATCCATACCTAAAATGTAACCGGAATATTTTATCAAAATACATACCCACAATGACCACAATAGCAATTTTAGTAACACTTTCTTCCCTGATCTGAAAACAAAATAAAAGAAATGTATATATCGTGTGTTGGCCTTCTGCTAATGTGTTCATTGTTTTATGTTGGGAAAACTATAAGCTACAGAGTCATAAATTAACTCATTAAGTGTAAAGCAAATGATACAATGACTTTTACAAATATGTGTTTACCATATAGTTAATGAAGATTACCCCCAAAATAATAGACTTGTCTTACTCCCTTCTGCCCCAAACATGTGTTACTTGAACTTGTCCCAAACATGTGTTACTTTATCTTGTCCCAAACATGTGTTACTTTAACTTGTCCCAAACATGTGTTACTTTAACTTGTCCCAAACATGTGTTACTTGAACTTGTCCCAAACATGTGTTACTTGAACTTGTCCCAAACATGTGTTACTTTAACTTGTCCCAAACATGTGTTACTTGAACTTGTCCCAAACATGTGTTACTTGAACTTGTCCCAAACATGTGTTACTTTAACTTGTCCCAAACATGTGTTACTTTAACTTGTCCCAAACATGTGTTACTTTAACTTGTCCCAAACATGTGTTACTTGAACTTGCCCCAAACATGTGTTACTTGAACTTGCCCCAAACGACATTTTAGTTGAACATCTTCTGTCAATTCATGTTACTACTGTAATTCCATGAGACTCTTAAATCTACTATTTTAGAGTTACAGCTCCTTTAGGTTGAAGTAACATCTTCCTGTCTGTAATAATACAATACGCAATGAAGCAGCAATGTGCAGACTAAAAAACATACAATACAAACTGAGACTAATGCAACATGTTGATTGTGGGGACATGTTGAATATGTATCTAGCATGAATGCAATGTGGCCATTTATCTTTTACACACATATGGGAGTATTCCAAGTGCTTCTGTCAACTAATAATAAATAACCAACGGGATAGAAAGAGCTATACATGATAAAGCAACAACTAACCAACAGTAAAGAAAGAATTATGCATATTTAATAAATAACCAATGGTACAGAAAGTGCTATAAATGATAAAGTAACAAACAACCAACAGTATAGAAAGAGCTATAAATGATAGTGTAAAAAATAATGTATAATCACACCAACCCTATGTCAAACTTGGACATTATCCATCTCACGCTTACAAAATATCAACACCTGTCAGATGAGATGCTTCAGGAGAGCTGCCAATTTAACTATCCGAGACCAAATAAGAAATTATGTTATCAGACAGACAGTGGAATCAACACCCTGCACCACATATATTTAAAGACAGAAGGTCAAATGGTTTGGCCATCTCGTTAGAATGCAACACCATCAACTACCAACACTGGCCCTACATCAAAGAAGTTCTACAACAAGCAAGAGAAGAAATTGAACTGACAGCATCAAAGACATTGTACAATAACACAGAATGATCATCCAGTGCCACCCATCTGGCACTGGAGTGTCAACTATTCTTCTCCATGACGCATGATGGGAAAAGTGGAAGATGATGATGATAATGATTACAGAAAGAGCTATAAATGATAAAGAAACAAATAACCAATGGGTCAGTATGAAAGTATTTGGAAAACAATGTATTCAACAAAAGTTAACAGTTAATTGCATGCCCTTTACAGGACGTCACAGTCAACCAAAACATTTTGTGGCTGTTTGTGATTCTATTGGCAATTGTACATTCAGTAATTTCCCACCACTTTCTGAATGACGGACACTCATATCATTGTTAAAAAACAATGCAATGTGGTCTGCTTCCAAATCATCTGCAGCTGATTTCGAATCCTGTATGCAGGATTGTGAAACACATTTGCCTCCCTTTAGCCAAAGATGCCAGATCAACAAAAGTAGAAATACATAAATCTATTATCATCTACTCTCATCTACTGCCTATAGTAACTTGTAGTGTAGGACATGGGGTGGAAGGGAAGGGGGGGGTCTTTAGCCTGAAGAATTAAGGCTGACTGGCTAGTGCAGTCGCCGCAAACTGTGCAAGATAGGGTTTCTTTTTTCACCCCGACAGAAAACATCTACACCTTAATGGGGAATCAAACCTGGGTCACCCAGAGAAGAACCCTGAATTCTTGGCCATTCGGTCAGCCAAGCCTCTGTTAATAATGTATAATCTTTCTTTACACATCTCATACACACACACTCACCTATCCACACAAACACACACAGTGACATTAATTATATATTAGACTATAAATACACATTAATAACTGGAATAAACTGATATGTATTGACAAATTTACAATGCATTCCTCGTGAGTCAAGAGCAAATTAGGTAAAATTGCTAGGTTTTAATATATTTGGGGGCCTCAGAAAGTTAGATTTTAAATTTAGTAGAATGCACTAAATTAAATAGAACAATTAACTATTTATGAAACAAATGAATTCAAAGTGATCAGCGGCAGACATACTTTTGAAGAGCGTCAAAGCAGAAACTATTATAATTAATAAAAAGAGCTACAGAAATATTAACAGATCTGTACTTTTTGAAACATACAAATACCTGGGTACAATCTTCAACTGCTCCAACATCATAAGGGAAGAAATACAAACTAGAATCAACTCTGGAAATAAGATATACTATGCACTACAACATCTACTAAAATCAAAGGCGCCATCTCGTAACACCAAAATCACAATATACAAAACACTGATCAGACCAGTTGTGCTGTATGGCTCTGAAACCTGGAGTACAACGAAAGGAGACGAAGCCTTGTTACAAACCTTTGAGAACAAAATTTTAAGACGCATCTTTGGACCCATTAGGGATACACAAAGTGGAGAGTGGAAAAGAAGAAGTAACAAAGACATTTATGATCTGTTTAAGTCCCCGCTAATCACTGGTATCATGAAGGCTAATAGACTACAATGGCTGGGGCATATAGAAAGAATGGAAGATAATAGGGAAACAAAACTCGCTTACACTCAGGAAATAAATGACCGTAGACCCCGAGGTAGACCAAGAAGGCGGTGGAGAGATAAAACATGTACAGACCTACAAGCACTTGGAATCAACGACTGGCAAGAGAAGGTCCACCAGAGAGACGAATGGAGACGGATTGTATTTGCAGCAAAGAACCTCAATGGCTCGGAACGCTGAAGAAGAAGAAGAAGAAGTACTTTTGCTTCATAGACTACACAAAAGTATATGACAATGTGAAACATGAGAAAATAATCAAACTACTGGAATAAATAATCATTGACGGCAAAAATCTTAGAATAAAAAGAACATATCTTAACATAAAAAAGCAGCTATAAGAATCTTAGGAACATTTCAGTGCATAAAAAAAGGCATCAGACAAGGTTATGTAATGTCTCCTGATTTGCTTTCATTGTACATTTGAGGACAGAGAATACGAAGAAAGCCTTGTATCGTGGTACAGAAGGCCATGATACATTATAATTACAGACTGATACACGGCATTGGAAATCACAAGATGTGGAGAGGCATAACTGCCATGGCAGTTGGCAAGGCACTTGATGATGATGATGTGGTAGCCAGTCCCACGCAAACCCTCTTTAGTTGCCTCTTGCAACAAGCATGGTAGCTTACATTGTTACTATTCTTTGCTGCCTTCGTGGGCCCTGGTAACACGCAAGCAGCATATACACATATATTTACAGACACTTACTGGTGTGGAGTAATCATATGGTAGCAGCATCTCTGCACTTTGGTCTTTTCCTCCAATAGTAATTGTCTTGATGTCCTCTTTGTCTAAAGCAACAACACCTGCATATGGTAAATCTGGTTCACCTTTGTCAGATGGATAGAGCTCCACAGTAGAATTAACATATTCACAGGGAGTTTCTGAAAACAAAACAATAACCCGTTCATTAGTCTATTTATTTACATTATACAAAAGAACATGAGAAAATTAATACTGAATAATATGAAACAGTAGAAGAATATAAGACACTCTATATTACAAATAAATCTACATAAAACATATGATATACATGGCTTTCATACTTGTGTACTTACTTATTTTTCATCAATACTCTGTTCAACCCTTCTTGGTTACAATTTAGGATATGTATTAAGTGTTAAAAAAGTCGCTTAAAAGTCGACAGGGTTGACTTCATTGCACCGGGTTTTATCCCATATGGCTTGGTCTCTTTCCGCAGCGCGGAAAGCGTCGCACAAAGCACGAACTCCGTAGCTCTAGCGACGACCCACAGAAGTCTCCAAAAAATTTCACTCGTGAACCGAAGGACACGGCCCGGAATCGAACCCACAACCTTCAGAGCCCGAGTCAAACGGCTTGACTATTTCGCCACAGAGACTCCCATATATTAAGTGTCTCCCAGTATTAAGTGTTATATATATTTACATATTCATTTTTGTATATAATTTTATATAGATATATTTCTTCAATGCATGTTATATTATTTTATATTGTATGTATAATGAAGTTCTGTCAACCTTATAGTTGTTAATGGTTTAACTGATGATCACCTTTTATGAAATGAAAATAATTTTAATCTTTGATTACTAGCTTTCAACATTTCAAATTAATCTTCCATATATACGTACATCTCCTAAACATTGATTTTAGTTCTACTTATATAGTGCTTAGTCTTTCCCTGCATCTCTCTAGAGTCTAGAGCCATCTATCCGTATTAAGTTTTTCATCTACATAAGCTGATTTCAATGGAGCACATATTCTATAAGTGGATTTCTTTCAAGTATCATTTTCCAACACATATTTCCAGTAAGAAGTGTAAAAACATTATTTTTCCGCTGGCATAATTTACAAGTTTTGTCCTTTATAGTGAAATAGGCCTATTCAAGTTGTAGCCTCAGTATTTTCCTCTGAAATTAAATTTTGAGTTCACCTGATAAGTTTGGGTGGTCATGTTTCGCCATCTTACATGATCACCAGAGTCGTAGATCAGCTCTATGTTCTTGTTTTGACCATGCCATGTGGTCAAGCCATCCAGATATTTACTTCTCTGCCTTCCACTTGATCTTTTCCCCTCAATCTTGCCAGTTGTCACTAAGTTCTCTAGTTTATGTTTTCTCATAACATGCCCAAACAATTTTGAGTCTGTGTCTAATTTCTCGAATCAGGTTATGGTTTTCATTTGATTCTTGTAGAACTTACTCATTGGTTTTTATGTCTGTCTATGGAATTCTTTGTATTTTCCTCAGATGTCACATTTCCACTGTCATATGTTTTTTTTGTCTGCTCATTGTCCATATTTCACATCTATATGAAAGTATAGGTTCTATATAATACTTCATTCTTTTTCTCTTTTTATTGGTGTGTTTTCTATCTTGCAAAAGGCAATTCTTGTTCTAATCTCTACAAGGCACCTTTGATCAGATGTTTTGACTGTTCCGAGGTAGTTGTACCGATTCACCTGTGTAAGAATATTACTTTATATTCATATATTACATCGTTGTATTTCTTTCTTCCTAGTGACGATCATTTTCTCTGTCTCCTTACAATTTAATCTAATTAATTTAACTAATTCTAATTCTGCCGGTCTCCCTGGTCTAGAGGTTACATGACTTTCTCCATAATCTCGTATACTCTCATGAGTAGCGTGACGTGAGCGAGAATTTGTAGCAGTTCTCTCAACATCGGTAACTTATGGGGTATGTGAGCCGATCACTCAGACAGCAATGGCAAACTACTGAGCGTAATCTTGCCAAGAAATCAACAATCAGCCGAAAGATGCTGATGTTGACAGCGATGTCCTGTAAAGGATATGCGAAAAAAAAGAAGAAAAAAAATTCTAATCCCAGTTGTTCAGTGTATACAATATAAATGTTGTAGATTCTGTTCATTTTCTGCAGATAATACTGTATCATCCACATATCTAATGTTATTGAAGCTATGTCCCCCAATAGTGATTCCTCTATCTTCTAAATTTGTAAAAAAATATTTTAAGTGTATAGGAAAAACAGATCTGGGGTTATTAAATATCCCTGTTGCACACCTCTCTTAACAGGCTGATATTGACATTATCAATCTTTATGGGAGCTTGCTGTTTCCAGTATATGTTTTTTACAAGCCTGAGGTCTTTCCCATCAATTTGTAGATCTGTTATCATCTTTATCATGTCGATATATATCTTACTTTATCGAAAGTCTTTATGTAGTCAATGAAGCAAAGATGCAAGTCTTTGTTTACTTCTATAGAATGCTCAATTAATGTTCTCAGCAAATACCGAGCATTTAGTGTGCCCTTGCCTTCTACAAACCCACATTGTTCTTCCCCTATTTTGGTTTGTATTTTCTTCCTAACTCTTTGCATGATGACTCTTAGCAAAATCTTTGTGATGTGATTCATTTCTTTGATATTAATCACATTCCAAGGCTCCTGATTTCTTTGAGATTGCAATAAATATAGACTTACATAATTCAGGAGGTATATCTTCAGTATCATATATAGTGTTCAGCAGTCTGGTGACCTGGTCTATTTCATATTGGCATTGACCATTTCTGTTGTGATGTTGTCTGGACCCGGGGTCTTGCCAGTTTTCATATGGTTAAGAGCATTCTGAAGCTCCACCCTCAAAATTGATGGTCCTTCATTATTATTCAGACAGTCATGTTCTTCTCTTGTATCATCATAAAGATCTTTCTAATAATCTGATCAAGCATGTAAATTCTTATCTTTTTCTGTTATGATTTTGCCATCTTTGGTTTTCAGGCAACCAGTTATGTCATTAATTCTTCTGTGCATTAATTTGGTTGTGCTGGTTTTCAATTTCCTTGCAATTTTCCTCAACCCTAGTTTCTTTTGACTCTTTGCACAACTTTCTAATTTTTCTATGAATCTCTTCATATTTTTCATGGTTAATTTTATTATTTCTTCTAATTTAAATGAGTTTTCAGGTGTTTTCCGCCAATAATTTCTTATGTCCCATCATCTTCATTTTTGGGGATAATTGTTTCCACATTGGACAATGCTTCAAATTTGCTTTTTACCTCTACGTTGAATCTCCTCACTCTTCAATGCACGTAGATAAAATGTTGTGTCGCTTGGTATATATTTGACCTTATTTATTAAATTTTATATGTATGACAAATTTATGGTCACTGTAGCAGTTTGCACTTGGTATAGTTTTTGAAAATTCTAAGGGATTTCAAAATCTTCTATTGTTGAGGTTGTAATCAATCTGGTTTCTTATTTTATTGTCAGGACACCTCCATGTCCATAATCTGCCTGATTTTGTTGATACCAGGTGATTCCAATAAACATATCTTTTGCCCATTGTAAAAGTCTGCAACCTCTTTCATTCCATTTTCCTAGTCCATACTTGCCTACTGCGCATTAATTTAGCATTAAACTCACCCATTATGTTATGATTATCTCTGACTTTTTAAGCTACATTGTCTACAATGTCTTTGCCATATATTTCTATACCTGCAGGTGTCTATGAAAGTAAAACTATAATACCCTATTGTGTATAACTGTATAGTGACTTTAAATGTCATTGGTCATATCTGGTCTATTACAGATCCCTGTATTTTTTAAAGCTTTTTTATTTTAGCTGCATATCCTTGACAGAACGTCGCAGTCAACACCATCATTTTTGCTGTTGTGATCTCTTGGCAAGTTTACGTTCAGTAGTTTGCTATTACTTTCTGAACGAGCTTTTAAAGGAAGGACTGTTAGAGTAAGTCAGTTAAGACTGTCAGCGGTGGGGGAGGTTTATCATTTAATATTTCAAAAGCTTGTATTATCACAATCATTCCTGCAGTAACAATTGATTGGGTGGTATCTTTACAATGAGGTTTCCATTAATTATCCACGGTGGAATAAATGTTCCCATACCCAGATTATTGTCTTTTCCCTTAGACCCATCTGTGCAAATAGTAAAACTGTCTCTGATTAAATGGCATATAGTATTATAAATTTATATCCAATTATACAAGTTAAAAATTTCAATTATTTATGGAAAATAATTTGCAAAAGAGGTTCTACAATATAGTTTTTGAACTGTTTGATTTAATTTTTCAACAAACCTGTCGAGGATGATGGTTCAGGTAGCGTAGAAAGTGGCGTGGTTGGGACACTTGGTGAGCTGAGTGTTTCTGATGGTGACCCACTTGATGGAGCAGATGGAGAGCTAGGAGGTTGTGATGGAGATCCACTTGGTGAGCTTGGTGTTTCTGATGGCGATGCAGATGGCGAGCTAGGTGTTTCTGATGGTGACCCACTTGATGGAGCAGATGGAGAGCTAGGAGGTTGTGATGGTGACCCGCTTGGTGAGCTTGGTGTTTCTGATGGTGACCCACTTGATGGAGCAGATGGAGAGCTAGGAGGTTGTGATGGAGACCCGCTTGGTGAGCTGGGTGTTTCTGATGGTGACCCACTTGATGGAGCAGATGGAGAGCTAGGAGGTTGAGATGGAGACCCACTTGGTGAGCTTGGTGTTTCCGATGGAGACCCGCTTGGTGAGCTAGGTGTTTCTGATGGTGACCCACTTGATGGAGCAGATGGAGAGCTAGGAGGTTGTGATGGATACCCGCTTGGTGAGCTTGGTGTTTCTGATGGTGACCCACTTGATGGAGCAGATGGAGAGCTAGGAGGTTGTGATGGAGACCCACTTGGAGAGCTAGGTGTTTCTGATGGTGACCCACTTGATGGAGCAGATGGAGAGCTAGGAGGTTGTGATGGAGACCCACTTGGTGAGCTAGGTGTTTCTGATGGTGACCCACTTGATGGTGCAGATGGAGAGCTAGGAGGTTGTGATGGAGACCCACTTGGTGAACTTGGTGTTTCTGATGGTGAGGCACTTGGTGAGCTTGGTGTTTCTGATGGTGACCCACTTGATGGTGCAGATGGAGAGCTAGGAGGTTGTGATGGAGACCCGCTTGGTGAGCTAGGTGTTTCCGATGGTGACCCACTTGATGGAGCAGATGGAGAGCTAGGAGGTTGTGATGGAGAACCACTTGGTGAACTTGGTGTTTCTGATGGTGACCCACTTGATGGAGCAGATGGAGAGCTAGGAGGTTGTGATGGTGACCCGCTTGGTGAGCTAGGTGTTTCTGATGGTGACCCACTTGATGGAGCAGATGGAGAGCTAGGAGGTTGAGATGGCGACCCACTTGGTGAGCTTGGTGTTTCTGATGGTGATGCACTTGGCGAGCTAGGTGTTTCTGATGGTGAACCACTTGATGGAGCAGATGGAGAGCTAGGAGGTTGTGATGGAGACCCGCTTGGTGAGCTTGGTGTTTCTGATGGTGAACCACTTGATGGAGCAGATGGAGAGCTAGGAGGTTGTGATGGAGACCCGCTTGGTGAGCTAGGTGTTTCTGATGGTGACCCACTTGATGGAGCAGATGGAGAGCTAGGAGGTTGTGATGGAGACCCACTTGGAGAGCTTGGTGTTTCTGATGGTGAGCCACTAGAGGGAGCAGATGGAGAGCTAGGAGGTTGTGATGGAGACCCGCTTGGTGAGCTTGGTGTTTCTGATGGTGAACCACTTGATGGAGCAGATGGAGAGCTAGGAGGTTGTGATGGAGACCCGCTTGGTGAGCTAGGTGTTTCTGATGGTGAACCACTTGATGGAGCAGATGGAGAGCTAGGAGGTTGTGATGGAGACCCACTTGGTGAGCTAGGTGTTTCTGATGGTGACCCACTTGATGGAGCAGATGGAGAGCTAGGAGGTTGTGATGGAGACCCACTTGGTGTTTCTGATGGTGACCCACTTGATGGAGCAGATGGAGAGCTAGGAGGTTGTGATGGAGACCCGCTTGGTGAGCTAGGTGTTTCTGATGGTGACCCACTTGATGGAGCAGATGGAGAGCTAGGAGGTTGTGATGGAGACCCGCTTGGTGAGCTTGGTGTTTCTGATGGTGAACCACTTGATGGAGCAGATGGAGAGCTAGGAGGTTGTGATGGAGATCCACTTGGTGAGCTTGGTGTTTCTGATGGCGATGCAGATGGCGAGCTAGGTGTTTCTGATGGTGACCCACTTGATGGAGCAGATGGAGAGCTAGGAGGTTGTGATGGTGACCCGCTTGGTGAGCTTGGTGTTTCTGATGGTGACCCACTTGATGGAGCAGATGGAGAGCTAGGAGGTTGTGATGGAGACCCGCTTGGTGAGCTGGGTGTTTCTGATGGTGACCCACTTGATGGAGCAGATGGAGAGCTAGGAGGTTGAGATGGAGACCCACTTGGTGAGCTTGGTGTTTCCGATGGAGACCCGCTTGGTGAGCTAGGTGTTTCTGATGGTGACCCACTTGATGGAGCAGATGGAGAGCTAGGAGGTTGTGATGGATACCCGCTTGGTGAGCTTGGTGTTTCTGATGGTGACCCACTTGATGGAGCAGATGGAGAGCTAGGAGGTTGTGATGGAGACCCACTTGGAGAGCTAGGTGTTTCTGATGGTGACCCACTTGATGGAGCAGATGGAGAGCTAGGAGGTTGTGATGGAGACCCACTTGGTGAGCTAGGTGTTTCTGATGGTGACCCACTTGATGGTGCAGATGGAGAGCTAGGAGGTTGTGATGGAGACCCACTTGGTGAACTTGGTGTTTCTGATGGTGAGGCACTTGGTGAGCTTGGTGTTTCTGATGGTGACCCACTTGATGGTGCAGATGGAGAGCTAGGAGGTTGTGATGGAGACCCGCTTGGTGAGCTAGGTGTTTCCGATGGTGACCCACTTGATGGAGCAGATGGAGAGCTAGGAGGTTGTGATGGAGAACCACTTGGTGAACTTGGTGTTTCTGATGGTGACCCACTTGATGGAGCAGATGGAGAGCTAGGAGGTTGTGATGGTGACCCGCTTGGTGAGCTAGGTGTTTCTGATGGTGACCCACTTGATGGAGCAGATGGAGAGCTAGGAGGTTGAGATGGCGACCCACTTGGTGAGCTTGGTGTTTCTGATGGTGATGCACTTGGCGAGCTAGGTGTTTCTGATGGTGAACCACTTGATGGAGCAGATGGAGAGCTAGGAGGTTGTGATGGAGACCCGCTTGGTGAGCTTGGTGTTTCTGATGGTGAACCACTTGATGGAGCAGATGGAGAGCTAGGAGGTTGTGATGGAGACCCGCTTGGTGAGCTAGGTGTTTCTGATGGTGACCCACTTGATGGAGCAGATGGAGAGCTAGGAGGTTGTGATGGAGACCCACTTGGAGAGCTTGGTGTTTCTGATGGTGAGCCACTAGAGGGAGCAGATGGAGAGCTAGGAGGTTGTGATGGAGACCCGCTTGGTGAGCTTGGTGTTTCTGATGGTGAACCACTTGATGGAGCAGATGGAGAGCTAGGAGGTTGTGATGGAGACCCGCTTGGTGAGCTAGGTGTTTCTGATGGTGAACCACTTGATGGAGCAGATGGAGAGCTAGGAGGTTGTGATGGAGACCCACTTGGTGAGCTAGGTGTTTCTGATGGTGACCCACTTGATGGAGCAGATGGAGAGCTAGGAGGTTGTGATGGAGACCCACTTGGTGTTTCTGATGGTGACCCACTTGATGGAGCAGATGGAGAGCTAGGAGGTTGTGATGGAGACCCGCTTGGTGAGCTAGGTGTTTCTGATGGTGACCCACTTGATGGAGCAGATGGAGAGCTAGGAGGTTGTGATGGAGACCCGCTTGGTGAGCTTGGTGTTTCTGATGGTGAACCACTTGATGGAGCAGATGGAGAGCTAGGAGGTTGTGATGGAGACCCGCTTGGTGAGCTAGGTGTTTCTGATGGTGACCCACTTGATGGAGCAGATGGAGAGCTAGGAGGTTGTGATGGAGACCCACTTGGTGAGCTAGGTGTTTCTGATGGTGACCCACTTGATGGAGCAGATGGAGAGCTAGGAGGTTGTGATGGAGACCCACTTGGAGAGCTAGGTGTTTCTGATGGTGACCCACTTGATGGAGCAGATGGAGAGCTAGGAGGTTGTGATGGAGACCCACTTGATGAGCTAGGTGTTTCTGATGGTGACCCACTTGATGGTGCAGATGGAGAGCTAGGAGGTTGTGATGGAGACCCACTTGGTGAACTTGGTGTTTCTGATGGTGAGGCACTTGGTGAGCTTGGTGTTTCTGATGGTGACCCACTTGATGGTGCAGATGAAGAGCTAGGAGGTTGTGATGGAGACCCGCTTGGTGAGCTAGGTGTTTCTGATGGTGACCCACTTGATGGAGCAGATGGAGAGCTAGGAGGTTGTGATGGAGAACCACTTGGTGAACTTGGTGTTTCTGATGGTGACCCACTTGATGGAGCAGATGGAGAGCTAGGAGGTTGTGATGGTGACCCGCTTGGTGAGCTAGGTGTTTCTGATGGTGACCCACTTGATGGAGCAGATGGAGAGCTAGGAGGTTGAGATGGCGACCCACTTGGTGAGCTTGGTGTTTCTGATGGTGATGCACTTGGCGAGCTAGGTGTTTCTGATGGTGAACCACTTGATGGAGCAGATGGAGAGCTAGGAGGTTGTGATGGAGACCCGCTTGGTGAGCTTGGTGTTTCTGATGGTGAACCACTTGATGGAGCAGATGGAGAGCTAGGAGGTTGTGATGGAGACCCGCTTGGTGAGCTAGGTGTTTCTGATGGTGAACCAATTGATGGAGCAGATGGAGAGCTAGGAGGTTGTGATGGAGACCCACTTGGAGAGCTTGGTGTTTCTGATGGTGAGCCACTAGAGGAAGCAGATGGAGAGCTAGGAGGTTGTGATGGAGACCCGCTTGGTGAGCTTGGTGTTTCTGATGGTGAACCACTTGATGGAGCAGATGGAGAGCTAGGAGGTTGTGATGGAGACCCGCTTGGTGAGCTAGGTGTTTCTGATGGTGAACCACTTGATGGAGCAGATGGAGAGCTAGGAGGTTGTGATGGAGACCCACTTGGTGAGCTAGGTGTTTCTGATGGTGACCCACTTGATGGAGCAGATGGAGAGCTAGGAGGTTGTGATGGAGACCCACTTGGTGTTTCTGATGGTGACCCACTTGATGGAGCAGATGGAGAGCTGGGAGGTTGTGATGGAGACCCGCTTGGTGAGCTAGGTGTTTCTGATGGTGAACCACTTGATGGAGCAGATGGAGAGCTAGGAGGTTGTGATGGAGACCCGCTTGGTGAGCTTGGTGATTCTGATGGTGAACCACTTGATGGAGCAGATGGAGAGCTAGGAGGTTGAGATGGAGACCCACTTGGTGAGCTTGGTGTTTCTGATGGTGACAAACTTGATGGAGCAGATGGAGAGCTAGGAGGTTGTGATGGAGACCCACTTGGTGAGCTAGGTGTTTCTGATGGTGACCCACTTGATGGAGCAGATGGAGAGCTAGGAGGTTGAGATGGAGACCCACTTGGTGAGCTTGGTGTTTCCGATGGCGATGCACTTGGTGAGCTAGGTGTTTCTGATGGTGACCCACTTGATGGAGCAGATGGAGAGCTAGGAGGTTGTGATGGTGACCCACTTGATGGAACAGATGGTGAGCTAGGTGTCTGTGATGGTGGCCCACTTGCGGAAGTGCCTGGTAACCATGGTGTTTCTGATGGTGACCCACTACTTGGAGGTACAGGTGAGCTTGATGTTTCTGATGGTGAACCAGTTGATGGAGCAGACGGAGAGCTAGGAGGTTGTGATGGAGACCCGCTTGGTGAGCTAGGTGTTTCTGATGGTGACCCACTTGATGGAGCAGATGGAGAGCTAGGAGGTTGTGATGGAGACCCACTTGGTGAGCTAGGTGTTTCTGATGGTGACCCACTTGATGGAGCAGATGGAGAGCTAGGAGGTTGTGATGGAGACCCACTTGGTGAACTTGGTGTTTCTGATGGTGAGGCACTTGGTGAGCTTGGTGTTTCTGATGGTGACCCACTAGATGGAGCAGATGGTGAGCTAGGAGGTTGTGATGGTGACCCACTTGGAGAGCTTGGTGTTTCTGATGGTGAGCCACTAGAGGGAGCAGATGGAGAGCTAGGAGGTTGTGATGGAGACCCGCTTGGTGAGCTTGGTGTTTCTGATGGTGAACCACTTGATGGAGCAGATGGAGAGCTAGGAGGTTGTGATGGAGACCCGCTTGGTGAGCTGGGTGTTTCTGATGGTGACCCACTTGATGGAGCAGATGGAGAGCTAGGAGGTTGAGATGGAGACCCACTTGGTGAGCTTGGTGTTTCCGATGGAGACCCGCTTGGTGAGCTAGGTGTTTCTGATGGTGACCCACTTGATGGAGCAGATGGAGAGCTAGGAGGTTGTGATGGAGACCCACTTGGAGAGCTAGGTGTTTCTGATGGTGACCCACTTGATGGAGCAGATGGAGAGCTAGGAGGTTGTGATGGAGACCCACTTGGTGAGCTAGGTGTTTCTGATGGTGACCCACTTGATGGTGCAGATGGAGAGCTAGGAGGTTGTGATGGAGACCCACTTGGTGAACTTGGTGTTTCTGATGGTGAGGCACTTGGTGAGCTTGGTGTTTCTGATGGTGACCCACTTGATGGAGCAGATGGAGAGCTAGGAGGTTGTGATGGAGAACCACTTGGTGAACTTGGTGTTTCTGATGGTGACCCACTTGATGGAGCAGATGGTGAGCTAGGAGGTTGTGATGGTGACCCGCTTGGTGAGCTAGGTGTTTCTGATGGTGACCCACTTGATGGAGCAGATGGAGAGCTAGGAGGTTGAGATGGCGACCCACTTGGTGAGCTTGGTGTTTCTGATGGTGATGCACTTGGCGAGCTAGGTGTTTCTGATGGTGAACCACTTGATGGAGCAGATGGAGAGCTAGGAGGTTGTGATGGAGACCCGCTTGGTGAGCTTGGTGTTTCTGATGGTGAACCACTTGATGGAGCAGATGGAGAGCTAGGAGGTTGTGATGGAGACCCGCTTGGTGAGCTAGGTGTTTCTGATGGTGAACCACTTGATGGAGCAGATGGAGAGCTAGGAGGTTGTGATGGAGACCCACTTGGAGAGCTTGGTGTTTCTGATGGTGAGCCACTAGAGGAAGCAGATGGAGAGCTAGGAGGTTGTGATGGAGACCCGCTTGGTGAGCTTGGTGTTTCTGATGGTGAACCACTTGATGGAGCAGATGGAGAGCTAGGAGGTTGTGATGGAGACCCGCTTTGTGAGCTAGGTGTTTCTGATGGTGAACCACTTGATGGAGCAGATGGAGAGCTAGGAGGTTGTGATGGAGACCCACTTGGTGAGCTAGGTGTTTCTGATGGTGACCCACTTGATGGAGCAGATGGAGAGCTAGGAGGTTGTGATGGAGACCCACTTGGTGTTTCTGATGGTGACCCACTTGATGGAGCAGATGGAGAGCTGGGAGGTTGTGATGGAGACCCGCTTGGTGAGCTAGGTGTTTCTGATGGTGAACCACTTGATGGAGCAGATGGAGAGCTAGGAGGTTGTGATGGAGACCCGCTTGGTGAGCTTGGTGATTCTGATGGTGAACCACTTGATGGAGCAGATGGAGAGCTAGGAGGTTGAGATGGAGACCCACTTGGTGAGCTTGGTGTTTCTGATGGTGACCCACTTGATGGAGCAGATGGAGAGCTAGGAGGTTGTGATGGAGACCCACTTGGTGAGCTAGGTGTTTCTGATGGTGACCCACTTGATGGAGCAGATGGAGAGCTAGGAGGTTGAGATGGAGACCCACTTGGTGAGCTTGGTGTTTCCGATGGCGATGCACTTGGTGAGCTAGGTGTTTCTGATGGTGACCCACTTGATGGAGCAGATGGAGAGCTAGGAGGTTGTGATGGTGACCCACTTGATGGAACAGATGGTGAGCTAGGTGTCTGTGATGGTGGCCCACTTGCGGAAGTGCCTGGTAACCATGGTGTTTCTGATGGTGACCCACTACTTGGAGGTACAGGTGAGCTTGATGTTTCTGATGGTGAACCAGTTGATGGAGCAGACGGAGAGCTAGGAGGTTGTGATGGAGACCCGCTTGGTGAGCTAGGTGTTTCTGATGGTGACCCACTTGATGGAGCAGATGGAGAGCTAGGAGGTTGTGATGGAGACCCACTTGGTGAGCTAGGTGTTTCTGATGGTGACCCACTTGATGGAGCAGATGGAGAGCTAGGAGGTTGTGATGGAGACCCACTTGGTGAACTTGGTGTTTCTGATGGTGAGGCACTTGGTGAGCTTGGTGTTTCTGATGGTGACCCACTAGATGGAGCAGATGGTGAGCTAGGAGGTTGTGATGGTGACCCACTTGGAGAGCTTGGTGTTTCTGATGGTGAGCCACTAGAGGGAGCAGATGGAGAGCTAGGAGGTTGTGATGGAGACCCGCTTGGTGAGCTTGGTGTTTCTGATGGTGAACCACTTGATGGAGCAGATGGAGAGCTAGGAGGTTGTGATGGAGACCCGCTTGGTGAGCTGGGTGTTTCTGATGGTGACCCACTTGATGGAGCAGATGGAGAGCTAGGAGGTTGAGATGGAGACCCACTTGGTGAGCTTGGTGTTTCCGATGGAGACCCGCTTGGTGAGCTAGGTGTTTCTGATGGTGACCCACTTGATGGAGCAGATGGAGAGCTAGGAGGTTGTGATGGAGACCCACTTGGAGAGCTAGGTGTTTCTGATGGTGACCCACTTGATGGAGCAGATGGAGAGCTAGGAGGTTGTGATGGAGACCCACTTGGTGAGCTAGGTGTTTCTGATGGTGACCCACTTGATGGTGCAGATGGAGAGCTAGGAGGTTGTGATGGAGACCCACTTGGTGAACTTGGTGTTTCTGATGGTGAGGCACTTGGTGAGCTTGGTGTTTCTGATGGTGACCCACTTGATGGTGCAGATGGAGAGCTAGGAGGTTGTGATGGAGACCCGCTTGGTGAGCTAGGTGTTTCTGATGGTGACCCACTTGATGGAGCAGATGGAGAGCTAGGAGGTTGTGATGGAGAACCACTTGGTGAACTTGGTGTTTCTGATGGTGACCCACTTGATGGAGCAGATGGAGAGCTAGGAGGTTGTGATGGTGACCCGCTTGGTGAGCTAGGTGTTTCTGATGGTGACCCACTTGATGGAGCAGATGGAGAGCTAGGAGGTTGAGATGGCGACCCACTTGGTGAGCTTGGTGTTTCTGATGGTGATGCACTTGGCGAGCTAGGTGTTTCTGATGGTGAACCACTTGATGGAGCAGATGGAGAGCTAGGAGGTTGTGATGGAGACCCGCTTGGTGAGCTTGGTGTTTCTGATGGTGAACCACTTGATGGAGCAGATGGAGAGCTAGGAGGTTGTGATGGAGACCCGCTTGGTGAGCTAGGTGTTTCTGATGGTGAACCACTTGATGGAGCAGATGGAGAGCTAGGAGGTTGTGATGGAGACCCACTTGGAGAGCTTGGTGTTTCTGATGGTGAGCCACTAGAGGGAGCAGATGGAGAGCTAGGAGGTTGTGATGGAGACCCGCTTGGTGAGCTTGGTGTTTCTGATGGTGAACCACTTGATGGAGCAGATGGAGAGCTAGGAGGTTGTGATGGAGACCCGCTTGGTGAGCTAGGTGTTTCTGATGGTGAACCACTTGATGGAGCAGATGGAGAGCTAGGAGGTTGTGATGGAGACCCACTTGGTGAGCTAGGTGTTTCTGATGGTGACCCACTTGATGGAGCAGATGGAGAGCTAGGAGGTTGTGATGGAGACCCACTTGGTGTTTCTGATGGTGACCCACTTGATGGAGCAGATGGAGAGCTAGGAGGTTGTGATGGAGACCCGCTTGGTGAGCTAGGTGTTTCTGATGGTGACCCACTTGATGGAGCAGATGGAGAGCTAGGAGGTTGTGATGGAGACCCGCTAGGTGAGCTTGGTGTTTCTGATGGTGAACCACTTGATGGAGCAGATGGAGAGCTAGGAGGTTGTGATGGAGACCCGCTTGGTGAGCTAGGTGTTTCTGATGGTGACCCACTTGATGGAGCAGATGGAGAGCTAGGAGGTTGTGATGGAGACCCACTTGGTGAGCCAGGTGTTTCTGATGGTGACCCACTTGATGGAGCAGATGGAGAGCTAGGAGGTTGTGATGGAGACCCACTTGGAGAGCTAGGTGTTTCTGATGGTGACCCACTTGATGGAGCAGATGGAGAGCTAGGAGGTTGTGATGGAGACCCACTTGGTGAACTTGGTGTTTCTGATGGTGAGGCACTTGGTGAGCTTGGTGTTTCTGATGGTGACCCACTTGATGGTGCAGATGGAGAGCTAGGAGGTTGTGATGGAGACCCGCTTGGTGAGCTAGGTGTTTCTGATGGTGACCCACTTGATGGAGCAGATGGAGAGCTAGGAGGTTGTGATGGAGAACCACTTGGTGAACTTGGTGTTTCTGATGGTGACCCACTTGATGGAGCAGATGGAGAGCTAGGAGGTTGTGATGGTGACCCGCTTGGTGAGCTAGGTGTTTCTGATGGTGACCCACTTGATGGAGCAGATGGAGAGCTAGGAGGTTGAGATGGCGACCCACTTGGTGAGCTTGGTGTTTCTGATGGTGATGCACTTGGCGAGCTAGGTGTTTCTGATGGTGAACCACTTGATGGAGCAGATGGAGAGCTAGGAGGTTGTGATGGAGACCCGCTTGGTGAGCTTGGTGTTTCTGATGGTGAACCACTTGATGGAGCAGATGGAGAGCTAGGAGGTTGTGATGGAGACCCGCTTGGTGAGCTAGGTGTTTCTGATGGTGAACCACTTGATGGAGCAGATGGAGAGCTAGGAGGTTGTGATGGAGACCCACTTGGAGAGCTTGGTGTTTCTGATGGTGAGCCACTAGAGGGAGCAGATGGAGAGCTAGGAGGTTGTGATGGAGACCCGCTTGGTGAGCTTGGTGTTTCTGATGATGAACCACTTGATGGAGCAGATGGAGAGCTAGGAGGTTGTGATGGAGACCCGCTTGGTGAGCTAGGTGTTTCTGATGGTGAACCACTTGATGGAGCAGATGGAGAGCTAGGAGGTTGTGATGGAGACCCACTTGGTGAGCTAGGTGTTTCTGATGGTGACCCACTTGATGGAGCAGATGGAGAGCTAGGAGGTTGTGATGGAGACCCACTTGGTGTTTCTGATGGTGACCCACTTGATGGAGCAGATGGAGAGCTAGGAGGTTGTGATGGAGACCCGCTTGGTGAGCTAGGTGTTTCTGATGGTGACCCACTTGATGGAGCAGATGGAGAGCTAGGAGGTTGTGATGGAGACCCGCTTAGTGAGCTTGGTGTTTCTGATGGTGAACCACTTGATGGAGCAGATGGAGAGCTAGGAGGTTGTGATGGAGACCCGCTTGGTGAGCTAGGTGTTTCTGATGGTGACCCACTTGATGGAGCAGATGGAGAGCTAGGAGGTTGTGATGGAGACCCACTTGGTGAGCCAGGTGTTTCTGATGGTGACCCACTTGATGGAGCAGATGGAGAGCTAGGAGGTTGTGATGGAGACCCACTTGGAGAGCTAGGTGTTTCTGATGGTGACCCACTTGATGGAGCAGATGGAGAGCTAGGAGGTTGTGATGGAGACCCACTTGGTGAGCTAGGTGTTTCTGATGGTGACCCACTTGATGGTGCAGATGGAGAGCTAGGAGGTTGTGATGGAGACCCACTTGGTGAACTTGGTGTTTCTGATGGTGAGGCACTTGGTGAGCTTGGTGTTTCTGATGGTGACCCACTTGATGGTGGAGATGAAGAGCTAGGAGGTTGTGATGGAGACCCGCTTGGTGAGCTAGGTGTTTCTGATGGTGACCCACTTGATGGAGCAGATGGAGAGCTAGGAGGTTGTGATGGAGAACCACTTGGTGAACTTGGTGTTTCTGATGGTGACCCACTTGATGGAGCAGATGGAGAGCTAGGAGGTTGTGATGGTGACCCGCTTGGTGAGCTAGGTGTTTCTGATGGTGACCCACTTGATGGAGCAGATGGAGAGCTAGGAGGTTGAGATGGCGACCCACTTGGTGAGCTTGGTGTTTCTGATGGTGATGCACTTGGCGAGCTAGGTGTTTCTGATGGTGAACCACTTGATGGAGCAGATGGAGAGCTAGGAGGTTGTGATGGAGACCCGCTTGGTGAGCTTGGTGTTTCTGATGGTGAACCACTTGATGGAGCAGATGGAGAGCTAGGAGGTTGTGATGGAGACCCGCTTGGTGAGCTAGGTGTTTCTGATGGTGAACCACTTGATGGAGCAGATGGAGAGCTAGGAGGTTGTGATGGAGACCCACTTGGAGAGCTTGGTGTTTCTGATGGTGAGCCACTAGAGGGAGCAGATGGAGAGCTAGGAGGTTGTGATGGAGACCCGCTTGGTGAGCTTGGTGTTTCTGATGGTGAACCACTTGATGGAGCAGATGGAGAGCTAGGAGGTTGTGATGGAGACCCGCTTGGTGAGCTAGGTGTTTCTGATGGTGAACCACTTGATGGAGCAGATGGAGAGCTAGGAGGTTGTGATGGAGACCCACTTGGTGAGCTAGGTGTTTCTGATGGTGACCCACTTGATGTTTCTGATGGTGACCCACTTGATGGAGCAGATGGAGAGCTAGGAGGTTGTGATGGAGACCCGCTTGGTGAGCTAGGTGTTTCTGATGGTGACCCACTTGATGGAGCAGATGGAGAGCTAGGAGGTTGTGATGGAGACCCGCTTGGTGAGCTTGGTGTTTCTGATGGTGAACCACTTGATGGAGCAGATGGAGAGCTAGGAGGTTGTGATGGAGACCCGCTTGGTGAGCTAGGTGTTTCTGATGGTGACCCACTTGATGGAGCAGATGGAGAGCTAGGAGGTTGTGATGGAGACCCACTTGGTGAGCTAGGTGTTTCTGATGGTGACCCACTTGATGGAGCAGATGGAGAGCTAGGAGGTTGTGATGGAGACCCACTTGGTGAACTTGGTGTTTCTGATGGTGAGGCACTTGGTGAGCTTGGTGTTTCTGATGGTGACCCACTAGATGGAGCAGATGGTGAGCTAGGAGGTTGTGATGGTGACCCACTTGGAGAGCTTGGTGTTTCTGATGGTGACCCACTTGATGGAGCAGATGGAGAGCTAGGAGGTTGTGATGGAGACCCACTTGGTGAACTTGGTGTTTCTGATGGTGAGGCACTTGGTGAGCTTGGTGTTTCTGATGGTGACCCACTAGATGGAGCAGATGGTGAGCTAGGAGGTTGTGATGGTGACCCACTTGGAGAGCTTGGTGTTTCTGATGGTGAGCCACTAGAGGGAGCAGATGGAGAGCTAGGAGGTTGTGATGGAGACCCACTTGGTGAACTTGGTGTTTCTGATGGTGAGGCACTTGGTGAGCTTGGTGTTTCTGATGGTGACCCACTAGATGGAGCAGATGGTGAGCTAGGAGGTTGTGATGGTGACCCACTTGGAGAGCTTTGTGTTTCTGATGGTGAGCCACTAGAAGGAGCAGATGGAGAGCTAGGAGGTTGTGATGGAGACCCGCTTGGTGAGCTTGGTGTTTCTGATGGTGAACCACTTGATGGAGCAGATGGAGAGCTAGGAGGTTGTGATGGAGACCCACTTGGTGAGCTAGGTGTTTCTGATGGTGAACCACTTGATGGAGCAGATGGAGAGCTAGGAGGTTGTGATGGAGACCCGCTTGGTGAGCTAGGTGTTTCTGATGGTGACCCACTTGATGGAGCAGATGGAGAGCTAGGAGGTTGTAATGGAGACCCACTTGGTGAGCTAGGTGTTTCTGATGGTGACCCACTTGATGGAGCAGATGGAGAGCTAGGAGGTTGTGATGGAGACCCACTTGGTGTTTCTGATGGTGACCCACTTGATGGAGCAGATGGAGAGCTAGGAGGTTGTGATGGAGACCCGCTTGGTGAGCTAGGTGTTTCTGATGGTGACCCACTTGATGGAGCAGATGGAGAGCTAGGAGGTTGTGATGGAGACCCGCTTGGTGAGCTTGGTGTTTCTGATGGTGAACCACTTGATGGAGCAGATGGAGAGCTAAGAGGTTGTGATGGAGACCCACTTGGTGAGCTTGGTGATTCTGATGGTGATGCACTTGGTGAACTTGGTGTTTCTGATGGTGACCCACTTGATGGAGCAGATGGAGAGCTGGGAGGTTGTGATGGAGACCCGCTTGGTGAGCTAGGTGTTTCTGATGGTGACCCACTTGATGGAGCAGATGGAGAGCTAGGAGGTTGTGATGGAGATCCACTTGGTGAGCTAGGTGTTTCTGATGGTGACCCACTTGATGGAGCAGATGGAGAGCTAGGAGGTTGTGATGGAGACCCACTTGGTGAGCTAGGTGTTTCTGATGGTGACCCACTTGATGGAGCAGATGGAGAGCTAGGAGGTTGTGATGGAGACCCGCTTGGTGAGCTTGGTGTTTCTGATGGTGACCCACTTGATGGAGCAGATGGAGAGCTAGGAGGTTGTGATGGAGACCCGCTTGGTGAGCTAGGTGTTTCTGATGGTGACCCACTTGATGGAGCAGATGGAGAGCTAGGAGGTTGTGATGGAGACCCACTTGGTGAACTTGGTGTTTCTGATGGTGACCCACTTGATGGTACAGATGGAGATCTAGGAGGTTGTGATGGAGACCCGCTTGGTGAGCTAGGTGTTTCTGATGGTGAACCACTTGATGGAGCAGATGGAGAGCTAGGAGGTTGTGATGGAGAACCACTTGGTGAACTTGGTGTTTCTGATGGTGACCCACTTGATGGAGCAGATGGAGAGCTAGGAGGTTGTGATGGAGACCCACTTGGTGAGCTAGGTGTTTCTGATGGTGACCCACTTGATGGAGCAGATGGAGAGCTAGGAGGTTGTGATGGAGACCCGCTTGGTGAGCTTGGTGTTTCTGATGGTGACCCACTTGATGGAGCAGATGGAGAGCTAGGAGGTTGTGATGGAGACCCACTTGGTGAGCTAGGTGTTTCTGATGGTGACCCACTTGATGGAGCAGATGGAGAGCTAGGAAGTTGAGATGGAGACCCACTTGGTGAGCTTGGTGTTTCTGATGGTGACCCACTTGATGGAGCAGATGGAGAGCTAGGAGGTTGTGATGGAGACCCACTTGGTGAGCTAGGTGTTTCTGATGGTGACCCACTTGATGGAGCAGATGGAGAGCTAGGAGGTTGAGATGGAGACCCACTTGGTGAGCTTGGTGTTTCCGATGGCGATGCACTTGGTGAGCTAGGTGTTTCTGATGGTGACCCACTTGATGGAGCAGATGGAGAGCTAGGAGGTTGTGATGGTGACCCACTTGATGGAACAGATGGTGAGCTAGGTGTCTGTGATGGTGGCCCACTTGCGGAAGTGCCTGGTAACCATGGTGTTTCTGATGGTGACCCACTACTTGGAGGTACAGGTGAGCTTGATGTTTCTGATGGTGAACCAGTTGATGGAGCAGACGGAGAGCTAGGAGGTTGTGATGGAGACCCACTTGGTGAGCTAGGTGTTTCTGATGGTGACCCACTTGATGGAGCAGATGGAGAGCTAGGAGGTTGTGATGGAGACCCGCTTGGTGAGCTAGGTGTTTCTGATGGTGACCCACTTGATGGAGCAGATGGAGAGCTAGGAGGTTGTGATGGAGACCCACTTGGTGAACTTGGTGTTTCTGATGGTGAGGCACTTGGTGAGCTTGGTGTTTCTGATGGTGACCTACTAGATGGAGCAGATGGTGAGCTAGGAGGTTGTGATGGTGACCCACTTGGAGAGCTTGGTGTTTCTGATGGTGAGCCACTAGAGGGAGCAGATGGAGAGCTAGGAGGTTGTGATGGAGACCCGCTTGGTGAGCTTGGTGTTTCTGATGGTGAACCACTTGATGGAGCAGATGGAGAGCTAGGAGGTTGTGATGGAGACCCGCTTGGTGAGCTAGGTGTTTCTGATGGTGAACCACTTGATGGAGCAGATGGAGAGCTAGGAGGTTGTGATGGAGACCCGCTTGGTGAGATAGATGTTTCTGATGGTGACCCACTTGATGGAGCAGATGGAGAGCTAGGAGGTTGTGATGGAGACCCGCTTGGTGAGCTTGGTGTTTCTGATGGTGACCCACTTGATGGAGCAGATGGAGAGCTAGGAGGTTGTGATGGAGACCCACTTGGTGTTTCTGATGGTGACCCACTTGATGGAGCAGATGGAGAGCTAGTAGGTTGTGATGGAGACCCGCTTGGTGAGCTAGGTGTTTCTGATGGTGACCCACTTGATGGAGCAGATGGAGAGCTAGGAGGTTGTGATGGAGACCCGCTTGGTGAGCTTGGTGTTTCTGATGGTGAACCACTTGATGGAGCAGATGGAGAGCTAGGAGGTTGTGATGGAGACCCGCTTGGTGAGCTAGGTGTTTCTGATGGTGACCCACTTGATGGAGCAGATGGAGAGCTAGGAGGTTGTGATGGAGACCCACTTGGTGAGCTTGGTGTTTCTGATGGTGACCCACTTGATGGAGCAGATGGAGAGCTAGGAGGTTGTGATGGAGACCCGCTTGGTGAGCTAGGTGTTTCTGATGGTGACCCACTTGATGGAGCAGATGGAGAGCTAGGAGGTTGTGATGGAGACCCACTTGGTGTTTCTGATGGTGACCCACTTGATGGAGCAGATGGAGAGCTAGGAGGTTGTGATGGAGACCCGCTTGGTGAGCTAGGTGTTTCTGATGGTGACCCACTTGATGGAGCAGATGGAGAGCTAGGAGGTTGTGATGGAGACCCGCTTGGTGAGCTTGGTGTTTCTGATGGTGGACCACTTGATGGAGCAGATGGAGAGCTAGGAGGTTGTGAAGGAGACCCGCTTGGTGAGCTAGGTGTTTCTGATGGTGAGCCACTTGATGGAGCAGATGGAGAGCTAGGAGGTTGTGATGGAGACCCACTTGGTGAGCTAGGTGTTTCTGATGGTGACCCACTTGATGGAGCAGATGGAGAGCTAGGAGGTTGTGATGGAGACCCACTTGGTGAGCTTGGTGTTTCTGATGGTGATGCACTTGGTGAACTTGGTGTTTCTGATGGTGAACCACTTGATGGAGCAGATGGAGAACTAGGAGGTTGTGATGGAGACCCACTTGGTGAGCTAGGTGTTTCTGATGGTGAACCACTAGATGGAGCAGATGGAGAGCTAGGAGGTTGTGATGGAGACCCACTTGGTGAGCTTGGTGTTTCTGATGGTGACCCACTTGATGGAGCAGATGGAGAGCTAGGAGGTTGTGATGGAGACCCGCTTGGTGAGCTAGGTGTTTCTGATGGTGAACCACTTGATGGAGCAGATGGAGAACTAGGAGGTTGTAATGGAGACCCACTTGGTGAGCTAGGTGTTTCTGATTGTGAACCACTAGATGGAGCAGATGGAGAGCTAGGAGGTTGTGATGGAGACCCACTTGGTGAGCTTGGTGTTTCTGATGGTGACCCACTTGATGGAGCAGATGGGGAGCTAGGAGGTTGTGATGGAGACCCGCTTGGTGAGCTAGGTGTTTCTGATGGTGATCCGCTTGATGGAGCAGATGGGGAGCTAGGTGGTTGAGATGGAGAACCACTTGGTGAGCTTGGTGTCTCTGTTGGAAATGAAGGTGATCCAGGTGATATTGGTGAAGAGCTAGGTGTCACTGATGGAAGTTCTGCAATAAATAGTGTTATTATATATTCAATATTTTATTATATTAGTATGGATAAACTTATCTGAGAGGCAATTGTTCATTTCACAGTGGTAAAAATATAAGAAACATTGACCTTAGAAGATACATCATTTGGATGAGTGGCCTGAATTCATTTACAGATAGAAACAATCATATATACATTATAACAGCTAACAGAAAATTATTTCAGCTATTTACACATCCAACCCATGTGTTACCAAGGCCCATAAGGGAAGTAAATTATAGTAACACTGTAAGAGACAACAAAGAGTTGGCAAATTCCAAACAATTATAAGCAATTTTACAAAGCTCTTGGCATAAGTTGGTTAAAGGCCTACGCTTTATTGGGAGATAAATGGAACAAGAAGAAGAATATATACACAGCCACGATTTATTAAAGTCATAAAAAAAAAAGTTAGTTGCATAGTATTTACAGGAAGTCACAGTCAATGTCAGCTTTTTTTGTGTGGGGCTGTTTGTGATTTCTTGCCAAGTTTGCATTCAGTACATTGCTCATCATTAATGTAACTAGTTAAAACAGGTTTGGGTCATGCTCAAAGAATGGGTTATGCTAAAGAGATATTTAACTATTTGCTAGCCACATCCTAGACCCCAAGCAAGAGGCATGTTCAACAGATCTAAATAGCAGTTTTGAATGAAGTAGTGAAGTAGTTATGTGTTGTATATTTCAGCTAAATGGGTTCATCTTACATTGCTTTAATGAACATGAACATATCAAACAAATAGATAATAGAAAGGTGCTAGGGCTGCCAGAACTTGAAAGCAGAATACCTTTTATTATGAGGAGGCTTCAAAAGAAAACCATACAAGTGTGATAGAAATAACATTTAACACTTGTAACCTGTCAATATTGTTGTTACAATGTCATGAATGACATCACTGTGGAGATGAACACAGTGATGTCATAAGGACTGGGATTGCTCCATGGTGGTACAGAATGTTTCTGCCATACTAAGTTGCAATGCTTAATTGAACTTTCAAGTGATTTATTTCCAATATAGATTTTTTCCCGAAGCTTTAAGGAAACAAACAACAAAGCATAACCAGGGTATGAAAGTTATTAGCAATGATTATTAGCTTTCCATTACTGGCTCAACCAATCTTCTTCAATAATGAGCTCATGCTAGGCAGATCTGTTTGTTCGTGTTTCCATCCAATCCATTTGTAGTACTCTTCTGTTATATTTATATTCAAAGCCACTCATGTGCTTGTCAGCTGATTTGTTAAGTGTGCTAGGTTTACACCCAAATGTTGCCATAGGAAATTTGCATGCTTTTAAATTCTGACTTGTGTTGTTCTATCTGTTCCAATCATTGTTTAGATTTTGCAGATCAATGTCTAAATAACAGTTTTTAATGAAGTAGTTATGTGTTGTGTATCTCAGCCAAATGGATTCATTTTACATTGCTTTAATGAACTTGTGAAAATCAAACAAACGGATAAATGAAAGGTGCTAGGGCTGTTGGCACTTGTCTTTTATACAAGGGGGCTTCAAATGAAAACCATAAAAGTGTGATAAAAATTACAATAACCATCTATTGTCTTGTAACCTGTCAATATTGTTGTTAAGGATGTCAAGAGGGTCAAGCACGTGACACCATGGTGCAGATGAACATGCACACTGATGTCATGATATAAGCACAGTTTAAAGATAACTGTCCCACTTTTGACATGCACCAACCATTGTTTTTTAATCCGTGACGGGGTGAAACATACTGAAATTTATTGGCAAATGAAAATCCAGTATGGTGATGCATGCCTGTCAGTCCAGCTAGTGTATGAGTGGAGTAGGAAGTTTCAAAGTAGCGTGACTTCTGTGACAGACTTTTCGATCCGATGAATAGGTACAGCATGGAGGCAATGAGTGTTCACACACATGACCAAGAGCATCTTTTTTTCTACAGGAATCCAAGCACTTAATCGGTGCTGGAGGACTTGCATTGAATGCAATGGTGACTACATTGAACAATGATACATTTGTTCTTTATTTTTTCAGAATATATTCACCCCCCCCCCCCCCCCCACCAAAAAAATTTAAGGTTTTCATTTGAAGCTCCATCACATATATCTTTAGTGTTTATTGTCTACTTGATACAATATATGAATGTATTTATGCAACTTGAAATAATATAATTACTGCACAATCCTTTTACAAATTTAATTTAAACAGTGCATAATTGTAATTTTCTGCCTATTTAACTTCCATGAACGCTGATGTTTAGAATGTGGCTGTGTTTATATGTGATATATGCATTTTAATCCTCAGTTACATCTACATGCTTCATTTATGAGTTGCATGTATTAACAAATAAATTTAATCATACATTGCGTAGTCGTTGGCAGTAAATTTTGTCTATATTCATTAAAACATATTTACAATATATGATAACATCCATCATGTCATTTATTTGTGCAAAGTTATTCACTTGATTGGGATCCACAACAGCATAGTGTCTAGTCGCTCGCCTGCCAGCCTGGTGGTCATAGATTCGTTCCACATTGAGAAGGATTAGAATTTACAAAACTGACCTGGGCTCCCAGGTCAACCTCCATGTCATCGCCTCAGTCCATCCAGCAGAATCTTTCTTGGTGTGACAAGTCATCGCCAAGCATTGATTATGACATCATTACCTTAACTCAATTAGTAATGACGTTATAATATGTTGTATTTGTTGACCAACTCACAATAATATATGACGTTGAATTCTCAACTCTCTGCAACTAACACCATACACTATATGTAGTCGTGTATATTTTGGGTATATACAATCCAGTGCGCCACATATCAGCTTAAGCTGAATGAAAATTGAGGAGGACAACACACTGGAAGTTGAGCATAGTTATACAAGGAATATTTTAAAATTGTAACTAAGAAGTAACCAGTCAGTTTCCTGTATTCCTTCAGCGCCAAGCAGTTCATGTGGAGGGGAAGCATACAAGAGGAGGACGTTATAGGTGGGTGGACAACATCAATTGATGGATTGTAAAATGCTTATATGAATGCACCATTAGGACATAGAACAGAGGGTGTTGAAGACTTATTACAGTTGACCTCCAATGAGTTATTACTTAAAACTATCATCATGGTTGTCAATGTTAATATACTGCTGTTAAATTTGTTATTTGAACTCCATAGTAAGCTCCTGATAATTATCACTGTATCTCCTTTCTGTCCTAGAGTTTACTATTTGAAAACAGCAACTGCCGAGGACACAAAGAATACATTTCTCTTGAGTTTCCTATTTACATTTCATGTATTCTGTTTCAACAATTCACATGGACTATGTTGACTGTCGTAATGTTTCTTTTTACCTCTCTGCTATAATATAGATAATGGTACCACTCACCTGAACATTTTTCCACTTCCAATTTTGAATCACGAGGTGCAATAACAAATTTATCACCTGGAAAGTCGTTTTCTACAAAAGACGCTGGCTGTTATATAAAAAATAAAATATTTAAATGAATATTTAAATGTATGTCATACAAGATAAGACAAAAATATGTTCATGAAAGTATTCTGCCTGATCCTAATATTATAAAAAGCATCCTAACTATTTCAGTGCCTAACAATACACCATCTGTTTACTGACTACTTTCTACACAGTAAGATTTTGTTTACACCTTGTGCACCATCCAGCTGTTACATCAAAGCATTCTATCGCCACTTTTTCTTTAGCTCCTCTGTCTCATACAGCTATTATTGAAAACGCTTCAGGACAAACATTTATTATTTTAAGTAACAACTGCTTTGGATAGAACAAGTTAAAGTGAAACCTGCTTGGCAATTAAATAATTGGTCATATCACCTTATTCACCTGCAGTTTGTTGGTGTTTTTTACACCCCCTAAATAAATTTTTTTTGTTATTTACTTTACTATTTATAAATAAACAAATAAAAAAGGTACTGAATTTAACACATACTAACCGTGGTAAGAAACACTTCATAATCATCATTTATGTAAATATCTTCCACTTTTCCAAAGAATATTGCGACAATTGACCACTGTTGAAAGCTTCTTTTGATAGCGTACACAACTGCTTTTATCGTATCTGGTGAGCAAATATTGCAAAACAACCATTAAAGCTCTTATGGTAGAGGTCACCAGCAATTAACTTTTAAAGGGCGTGGGATTGCCCCTAGGTGGGTACAGGATGTTTCTGCCTTACTGAGTTGTAATACTTAATTGAAGTTTCAAGTGATTTATTTCCAATATTGATTATTTTCCCAAAACTTTAAGGAAACAACAAAGTATAACCAGTGTATGAAAACTATTAGCAATGATTATTAGCTTTCCATTACTGCTCAACCAATCTTCTTCAATAATGAGCTCATGCTAGGCAGATCTGTTTGTTTGTGTTTCCACCCAATCCATTTGTAGTACTCTTCTGTTATATTTACATTCAAAGCCACACATGTTGCTTGTTAGCTGATTTGTTAAGTGTGCTAGGTTTACACCCAAATGTTGCCATACGAAATATGCATGCTTTTAAATTCTGACTTGTGTTGTTCTATCTGTTACAATCATTGTTTAGTTTTTGCAGATCAATGTTTGTTTTACTTATAACTTCTGTCATCCCATTTTCATCGCCTGTCAGCACTAAAGTGAACCTGATGCTCAAAACAGCTGACTTTCTGTAATTTCTCTTCTTTGATAAATATATCTGTTAATAAATATATTTGTTTTTTTATTTGATATTATGTTTTCAGTATGCAAGTTAAAAGTTAACAGGACAAACTGCAACTCAGTCTGACCTTGATTTATATCAAACCATCTGTTGTTAGTTAGTTAGTTAGTTAGTCGACAGATCATCCTCATTGCACATCGAACCATTCAGTCCATAAGTGCTCGGATCCCCTCCTCAGCAAATCCCGCAGCGTGTAGCGGCTAACGACGCCAGTTCTGTGTTGGTTTATCAATCTTCTTTGGCTTCCTGCGTAGTGTTCTTGTTTGGCCACACCTCTTTTAATTTGCTGCTCTCGCAGTCTGGCCATTGTTGTAGATTCACAGTCATCACTTGGTTCTCGCAAAAGTCTTACTTCTCGTAGAGCATTCAGAATGTCGGCCTGGTCCATGGCGCGTCCGCCCTCCACAGTAGCCTCACCTGCGAGCTTGTCAGCCCGCTCGTTTCCTTGTACTCCCGCATGCCCTGGCACGAAGATGAAACTAATCTTTGCCAGTCGAGACCGCTCCAGAGGCAGCAACCATTCTCTTCGGATCGACCCCTCCTCTATCCTCTTGATCATGTTCATTGAGTCGCTAAGGAAACAAGCCCTAGTGAATGTCTGTGTCTCGAGCCATGTTATTGATTTACTTACTGCCATGACTTCCATGGTCAGGCTACTTGTGGTTTCAGTAAAAGCACCAGAGTCCTCCTTCACAATTCTCCCTCCGGCCCGAGCTGTAAAGGCCCATGAGCTTCTCACATGTCGGACGACCGACCCATCTGTGTAGATGACCGCGTCACCGTCTAGCGAATTCTCGAAAATCAACGCTTGTACTTCAGCCTCAACAGCAGCCGGATTTTCTTGTCTGCATTTTCTGTCAAGTTGGATGCAGACTGAAAAGGATGTGCAGAAGTCTGTTGGCACTTGCACCCACTCCTCGCCAGGTTCTAAGTCCTCAAGTGAACACACCTGTTGAATAATGTCTTCGGCTTGACCCATCCACGACTGTCCTCTTTTTAACCTGCTGCCCTTCACCTTCCTAATTTCACTATGCAGTGGATGTTGTGTGTTTGCGTTAATTCTGAGGTAGGCGCGTGCCCTGCAATCTTGTATTCTCTCTTCAATGGTTGGAAACCCAAGAAGGTAGCGCATCGCCCTGCATGCTGTATCTCTTGTACATCCAAGAATAATGCGCATAGCTTCATTCTGTATCCTTTCCATCCGTTCTATCTGCTTATGGCTGAGAGTCAGGATTGCCATTGCATACTCCAAAACAGACATGACCAACCCCTCGTACAGAAGACATAGATGCCGCTGCTCACAGTTTGCTGCCGCCATCACCCGCATCGCTGCCAAACCCCGCTTGGCCTTTGTTATCACCTGGTCTATGTGCACATTATAAGCAAGGCTTCGATCAAACCGTATCCCCAGGTAATTCATTGCCTGCGTTCTTTCCACCATCTCTGAACACAGCATTACAGTTGGTGTTGGAGTGTTGACAATATGATTATTCAACGAGAACCAAGTCACTGTTGCCTTTGTTGGGTTGACCATTGCCCCAGCTTCATCACACCAAGTACTTATGCGATTGAGTTCGGTTTGTAGTTCCACAGCAACCTCCTCTCTATCCTTCCCCTGACGATACACTAAAACATCATCGGCATATGACAATGTCCTGCCAGGTCCAGTGATCTGCTCACTGGTGATTCTCACTGTGTAGGCGTTGAACAGTACCGGAGATAATGGTGATCCCTGTGGTAGGCCAGGATATATTGTTGTTGGTTCCGAAGTCCAACTGCCACATCTAAAAACTACTTTCCGTTGGAAGAGGGCTGCAGCGATCCAACTAAGGAGGAATGGACTTATGTTTAGTTCGAGAAGCTGAAACATTAAAAAGTCCAATGGTACTCTGTTGTATGCGTCCTCAAGATCAATCGCTGCAGCAACGGTTTCAGTGCCTGAGTGGAAACCTTCATAGACATCCTGGGCAAAGACTGCTGCATTGGTCCAGGTTTCCCTTTTTGGACGGTACCCACCCAGGGTGGGTGGGAAAACACCTTGTCTCTCTAGTTGGCTTGATATTTTCTTGGCAATTACCTTCTCCAGCAGCTTGCCTATTGTATTCTGCATGGTTATAATTCGATATCCCTGAATTTTTTTGTGGTCTTTGTCAGGCTTCGGCAAGGGAATCAGATAGCTGTGTAACCATTCCTCCTTGATGCTAGCACCCCCTATACTGTTGTTGTACATGTCTGCTAGTTTCTCTAGCTCATTGTCGGTACACCTATTAATGTCATCGTATCTTATGCCATCAGGACCTGGAGCACTGTTTTTTGATCGTCCATCTGTTGTATCATCACATATTCTAATGGCTGCCTACAGCAAACAAATACACTGTAGAGTATTATTCTGATTTGTATTAAGTGTAATGGGAAGCCCAATTCTTACACTACGTTTCATAATTTCTCATGTTCTACAAAGTCAAATGCCTTCGTGTAATCCATAAAGTAGGAATACAGATCAACATTGTACTCCCTGCTTTTTTCTATAATTGTCCACATATTTAAATAAGCCATGTTTTCTTATTTTGTTTGTTTGTTTAATAAAGTCTTCTCATGATTATTTTAAATAACATTTTGCTTGCATGACTTATCAAGACAACTGTTCTGAAACTGGTACATAATTTCATAGTACCAGTTTTGGGTACATAATTTCATAGTACCAGTTTTGGTATTGGGATTTATTTGTTCTCATCCAATCCTTTGGCAATACTCGTGTTTCACATATTGTATTACACAATTTGTGATGTATGGCACATTCTGATCTTGATCAGCTTTAATAAACTCTGCTGTATTGTTACCACATCATGGTGATTTCCTCTCTTGAAGTTGTTTATTGTCCACTCAAATTTATCCACTGTAGCTTCTGCTCTTTCTCTGTTGGAATTTTATTGTTTTTATTTTTACCTTTGTCATCTCTATTTTCATGTGACAGACTTTTCAATCTGATGAAGAGGTACAGCAGGAGGCAATGAGTGTTAACACACATCATTACCTTGCAGACACATTTCTCCCTCTATAGTGAAGTAATAATGAGAGAGATCAAAGAAAAGCCAGGAATAATATTTGGAGGTTATAATATAAATAATATACGCTATGCAGATGACACAGTATTGATAGCGGATAATGCAACAGATCTACAACAATTGTTGGACATTGTAGTAACAGAGAGTGCAAAGAAAGGATTCTCCTTGAATATCAAGAAAACAGTAACAATGGTGGTATCAAAGAGACAGGTGACACCCAAATGTGAAATAGAAATAGAAGGGAAAATTCTTCACCAAGTGGATAGTTTTAAATATCTAGGGACATTTATAACATCACATGGAAGATGCACAACAGAGATCAAGAGCAGAATAGGGTAAGCAAAGGCTGCATTTCAAAAAATGAAGAATATCTTATGCAATAAGTCGCTATCATTGAATGTAAGAAAGAGAGTGCTGAGGTGCTATATAGAACCTGTTTTGTTGTATGGCTGTGAATCTTGGAATATAAATGAATAAATTAGGAAGAGATTGGAAGCAACAGAGATGTGGTTCCTTAGACGAATGTTGCGAATTCCTTGGACTGCCAAAGTAACTAACGACGAATGCCTTAAAGAGGCTGGCAAAACTAGAACATTATATACAACAATAAGAAAGAGACAAACAGCTTTTTTTGGTCATATGATGAGAAGAGAGGCGCTGGAGAACATCGTGACAACTGGAAAGATCGAGATATCAGAAAGAGCTTTAAAGCAGTGGCTTTGAAGCAGTGTTAATGTGATTTCTGAGATGTATCTTGTGGATGGTCACAGTAACTAACAATGATATATGAGAAGAGAGGCATTCTAGAACATCATCATCACTGAAAAGATCAGCTGTAGAAAAGGCAGACACAGAGGAATTATACTTGATGATGTAAGATGGTGGCATGGGGGAATGTCAGCATTAGAAATGATCCATAGCCCCAAAGACCATGATCTGTGAAGAAACAGAGTGCCCACACAATCTGGCATAGCACACAATGACTGCACACACACACACACAACCAAATACATACACATAGACAATTAAAGAAATCAAAACTGACAGTATTGTCACAAAGATTGCACTTTCAAATGAGATATTACAAAATGAATACTCACCAGCAAAATCTTTCACATTTTGAGACACTTCATTACTACCTGAAATTAAACAATGGATGGATCAATGATATAATGCCACAACTGATTAAAACAGCAAACTAATCTTTATTTTATAATCTCTTGTAGTGTGCATAATAAGGGTGTCATGCTAGAGATCGGAAGGAGCACACGGAAACAAAGATAAACGTTGTAACAGTTCTGTATTTTATAACCATCTGCTGCATATAAAGCAGTACTAATGATGAAGATGGTTTTATATTTTCATTATATTTTCTGCTGTGTTTAGTGTTTTTATTTAGTTCTGAAGCTTTCAATGTCATTATCTATCTACCTTACCTTACATGCTTTCTACAATGGCAACAGTAAAATATTGCTACAATTGTCTCTTTAATTAAACTGTTAACACGAAAATTTCACACCATTATATATTCACAGAAAATTTAGTTAACATAAACATCTCAGAAAATACATACCTTGTTTGAAAACAATGGCAAGTTCTCTTTTAACATTTGATTCGGACTGCAAGGAAGAAATAATCACAATTTCAGTAATAAATTAAAACACAAATAAGAAATGATATTGGCTTTAAATAATCTACTAAAGTATTAGTTTTGTTGTTGTTTTGGAAAGAGGTACTGAGCTGTACCAGCTATTAGAAATGCTAATGTGATGGCCAATAATTATATTAGCTTACTTAGTATTTCCTGCAAAATTTAGTAGATGCGGTTGTTGCACAGTGAACAACTAGGGTTAGAATTGAATTGTAAGAAGACACAGATTAGCATTGTCACTAGGAAGGAAGAAATACCACAATGTAATATACAAGTAAATGGGCATGTGGTCTCGAGGTATGGTGTCCGCCTCGAGTGCTGTTCAAGCCCCGGTGATGCCGGGATTTTTTCACGTGGACTTCTAGTAATAAACTTCCCCTGGTCTCTGGGAAGTGAGATCGGACGCCCGTGTGTATTGTTGCGCACGTAAAAAATCCCTTGGCAGTTTGAAATCGAAAAAGAATATTCTAACGGCGCTGCTCGGGCAAAATTTCGAGTTAAAATTCTCCCCAAAGTATTTTCAGGATCCTCGCCGGTGCTACGGAGTTCGTGCACTGAGCTGAGTTTCTCCAGACTCAGATTTGAGTTAGGAGGAAATCAGAGCACTTATGGGTTGCACCCGTGTGCCGTGATGTTGATCCATCGACTAAACTAAACTAATTCTTAAACAAGTAAATCGGTACAACTATCTTGGAACAGTCATAACATCTGATGGGAAATGCCTTGAAGAGATTAGAACAAGAATTGCCATGGCGAAGGTAGCCTTTTGCAAGATGAAAAACATACTGACCAATAAAAATATATCAACTGAAATGAAAAAAAGAGTGTTGAAGTGCTACATAGAACCTGTACTTTTATATGGATGTGAGGCGTGGACAATGAGCAGACAAGCTGAAAAACATCTGATGGCTGTGGAAATGTGGTTTCTGGGGAAAATGCAAAGAATACCATGGACAGACAGAAAAACCAATGAACAAGTCCTTCAAGAAACAAATGATGATCATAAACTGATTAGACATTAGATGTAGACAGTCAAAATTTTGTGGGCATGTTTTGAGAAGAAATGAATTAGAGAACTTGGTGACAACTGGCAAGATCGAAGGGAACAGACCAAGGGGAAGACCAAGAATTAAATACCTGAATGGCTTGGCCACATGGCATGGTCGAGACAGAAACACGGAGCTGATCCACGACTCTGGTAATCGAGTGAGATGGCAAAACATGAAAGCCAACGCTTACCGGCATGGCACATGATGGATGGATGGAGTATTTCCTAACTATTTTCACTGGAAATATAATCACGTAAATGTGTAGGCACTTTTGGAAATTTTCTTGTATAGACTCAAATGGAAGCTCACAGTACTAATAGAAGTTTGCTACACCCAGTTATAGCTGTCCCTAGTGCAGTTATGCTTCAAACCAAACCGCTGAAAATTTAATTAGCTGTTCTTGCATTCTGACAGAATTATATCAGTTAATGAGGAAAATCATGTGCTAAAACAAATATTTTGAAATATTAAGAACAATATAAACAATGGAAAGCTAGGACTCTTATTCAAAATGGAATGTTAGAAAATATCAAGATTAAAATCAGCATAACCAAGGTAAATTACTGTGTACGAGTGAAATAAAATGGATTGAAGCATGCAAAAAAATGTTTCAGTGCAAAACAGTATACAATGAAACTGAGAAACACAGATATGGTGTCTAGTGACTGCAGCCTGTGTGAAAGTGCAAGAAGCAGATCAGAGACTGATAGAGAATCATAAAACAGATAAGGGAATGTAGGGATGGTATTATATCACCATGAAGAAGTTGAAGAAGTATTGTTTACAACAAAAAAATTAATGGCAGGTTATTAATTAATTGCTGTATAGTGTTAGGTATTATAATAATCAATACTTGAATTGCTAGAGGAAATTTTACTTCTTAAAACAAAAATGTGGGAAAAAGAACAAGTAACAGCAATGGTAGTAATTCAGAGCCTGATTTATGCAACGTTTTTCTTTAAAAAAAAGACTAAATAAGAAATAATCTAATGGACTAAATAAATCAAACTTACTGGAGTGGGGGGATAATATGGCACCAGTAATTTTACATCAGAACTTGGTTCTTTTCCATCAGAAGTAATTTTCTTGAACGGCTCATTGTCATTTGCGACAACACCAATGTATGGTGCATCAGAATCACCTTTCAGGGGTTTCTGTAGCACGACGGGATAAGTTGCATACTCACAATATGTTTCTGTATAAACATAAAATTGCAGATTTTTGTTTGTTATAATAGGCAGATGTAATTGAACATTGAATTATTTTATGTGAGAACATTCTCTTTGACAAAAATGAAAATAAGGAAAGGATATTTACATTCACTAAGAGATGCAATTAGCTGAACAGTATGAATCAAGAAACATTACATTATATGATTTATGATTAATAAGCATATAAATATATGAAGTTATAAATTAATCGAAAAAAGAGCACTTAAAGATACGAATATAATCTCTAGCAGAAAATAAAGAAACAAGTTCTAATAGTGATTGCAAACTATTCAAACATAGTTTAACTTTACTGACTCCCCTTTATAAATCCATAGCTGTTTCCACATATTTGGCTTCACATTTTCCTATTCAGGAACTTAACACCAGATCTCCTGCCTGGCCTTTCTGCACAAACAGGATGGGCACTGGCTATTACCGTCTGATACCTGCATTATTTGTTTCATTAAAATGTGTTGCCTTTATTATCCAATTTTATTTTCCTTTGTTCGATGAGGTTACGGATGCAATTTGTAATCCTGCATACCGCTGTCAAAATACAGTTGCGGGTGATTTAACAGCAGACAGCCTTCTGTTGGTTTTCATAAAATGGTATGAGTGCCGTTCGTTCAAAAAGCAATAGCAAACTCAATCAATCAGGTACTATCTCCACAATGAAGGTTGGCTGCAATGAATTTCCAATACTGACTATAATGTAATGTTATTCCGGTAATATCTATAAAAGAAATGCTGAGATTACATGCAATATCCTGTAAGAGACATGCAATTAACATTTATGTGCATCTGTGTACTTGAATGTCTCTTACTACCATACAGCTATCCTATATATTGTGTCGTTCTTTTAACTATATTATTTTGACCCATTAATAGTGCATCATCCTTTCATTTTAAACATACAGTGATAATTCATGTTTTTCTAACTGTTAATATATTTATTTGTTGGTACATGGAGAGAGTGTCTTTCCCATGGTTTGTCCAAAGTTTGGTGATAACTGACTTATCATTTCCACAGCCTCTTTGCATTTGTTTCCTATTTGTTTACACATTCTATTATATTCTTCCTTATCTTGCTTTGTTATTCTTTCCTTCATCCATGATCTGCAGAATTTATGTGCTATCCATGTTTTTGCAATTCAATGTGTGGGATGAATGATTTCTTTTGATGTCTATTGCATTGATTCCCATTGGTTTTCCAGTCTGTATTATCTCCATGGCATTATACAGACAACTTCCGGTACAATGGCGACAAAATGAAGCGTTACTTTTCGGAGGGACGCTATCTAGTGTTTTCCTTTGGATTTTGTGTGATTTCCTATGGATTTCCTGTGAATAGTGTTTTCCTGTGGATTATGTGATGTTATTTTGTGTTCTTTGATTGGAAGTTTTCAAAAGAAGCCACGGAAGGCAGGTGGTGGATGAAATTTTGAGGGCAGCCGACAGATATTTGTGGGTCATGGCCTCGAGTTTCACGACGGCAGGCAGAGGAACTCTTCTTGAGTCAATGGCTGCGGTCTCCGACCAGTAAGGTCACTGCCATAGAGGAAAGCAACGGCAAACTACCTCTTTAAAAGTGCCTAGTATATCATGATTCGCTTAAAGACTGATCATCGCAAGACAAGGACAGAGACGTTAAAATTAGCAACTTGGAACGTTAGGACATTAAATGACGATGAAAAATTAGAGCACATAAAACAAGATATTGAAAGGGGAAAAATTAATATTTTAGGTATGTGCGAAACGAGATGGATAGGAGCAGGCATCAAGATAGAAGAAGATTTCAAGATTATTTATTCTGGAGGTGAAGATTGTCATAGGGGAGTGGCAATTATTTTGAACCGGAAAACATCAAAATCTGTTCAAGGATATTGGGCCGTGTCGGACAGAGTTCTACTAGTTAAATTAAGTGGCAGACCTTTTAGCATAAATATTATTCAAGTATATGCCCCAACAGGAGAATCCAGTGAAGATAGTGTAGAAGAATTTTATAATGACATAGTCTGCCTTAAAGAAATGTAAAAATTCAGAAATAAACATCATAATAGGGGACTTCAATGCAAAAGTAGGAAATCAAGGGGATAGATACACAGTAGGAAACTATGGTTTAGGAGAGAGAAATGAAAGAGGATACAGACTCGTAGAGTGGGCAAAAGAACAGGAAATGATTGTAGGAAACACCTGGTTCAAGCAACACCCTAGAAGATTATAGACATGGAGGAGTCCTGATAGCAGGATTAGAAACCAGATTGACTACATTCTCATTAGCAGAAGATTTAGAAACGCGCTAACAGTAGCAAAAACAGTTTCCAGTGCTGATTGTTATAGTGACCACAGATTACTCACAGGAACATTGAGGATAAAGTTGAAGAAAGTCAAGTATATAACAGAAAACACTAAATATGATTTGTGTACATTGAGTAATGACAAGGAAATACAAAACAAATTCAACATAGAAGTACAGAACAGATTTGAAATTATGTCTGATCTAGAGATCCTATTCCAGGATGTGGATGATCAATGGGAAACGTTGAAGAATTCAATCAATGTGGCTGCAGAAACAACTATTCCAAAATTAAAGAAGGTGGGTCGTAAGAAATGGATGACTGAAGAAATTTTACACCTAATGGAAACAAAAAGACTCAACAAAAATAATTCTGTCAAATATGAAGAAATTCATAGAAAAGTCAGAATATTATGTAAGGAGGCAAAAGAAGCATGGCTTGAGGAAAAGTGCTTAGAAATTGAAAACCAACACAACAGTCAAAATACCAAATTAGTGCACAAAAGAATTCAGGAACTTACTAATAAAAGAACAAGTACATCAACAGGGTGTCTAAAAACTGAAGATGGCAAAATCATAATAGAAAAAGACCAGATTCTACATGTATGGACAGATTATGTGAAACATCTTTATGATGATAACAGAGACGAACAGTATGATATTAGATTTAATAATGAAGGACCGCCAATTTTGGAGATGGAGGTTCGAAATGTTCTTAAACATATGAAAGCTGGCAAGGCCCCCGGTGCAGATAACATCACAACAGAAATGATTAAAGCTTTAGAAGAATTTGGACTAGAGCAAGTCACCAGACTGCTGAACACATTATATGATACTGGAGATATACCTCCTGAATTATGTAACTCTGTATTTATTTCAATCCCAAAGAAATCAGGAACCTTGGATTGTGATCAACATAGAACAATTAGTATAATGAGTCACATCACAAAGATTTTGCTAAGAATTATCATGCAAAGAGTGAGGAAGAAGATACAACCTGAAATAGGGGAAGAACAATGCGGGTTTGTAGAAGGAAAGGGTACAGTAAATGCTGTGTACATGCTGCGAACAGTTATTGAACATGCTATAGAAGTAAACAAGGATATACATCTTTGCTTTATTGACTATACAAAGGCTTTTGATAGAGTTAGACATGTCAGCATGGTGGATATGCTTGCAGATCTACAAATTGATGGGAAAGACATTAGACTTATAAAAAACATATATTGGAAACAACAAGCTGCAATAAGGATTGATAATGAAGTGGGACAGTATCAGCCAATTAAGAGAGGTGTTAGGCAGGGATGTGTGATGTCTCCAGATCTTTTTTCCCTATACAGTGAAAATATTTTCAGAAATGTAGAGGATATAAATGGAATCAGCATTGGAGGACGAAACATCAATAACATTAGATATGCAGATGATACAGTATTAATTGCAGACAATGCGCAGGACCTGCAACAATTAGTAGATGCGGTTGTTGTACACAGTGAGCAACTGGGGTTAGGATTAAATTGTAAAAAGACTCAGATTATGGTCGTCACTAGGAAGAAAGAAGTGCCACAATGTAATATACAAGTAAATGGAAATATTCTTCAACAAGTGAATCGGTACAATTATCTTGGAACAGTCATAACATCTGATGTGAGATGCCTTGAAGAGATTAGAACAAGAATCGCCATGGCGAAAGTAGCCTTTAGCAAGATGAAAAACATTCTGACCAATAAAAAGATGTCAATTGAAACAAGAAAAAGAGTGTTGAGGGGATACATAGAGCCTGTTCTTTTGTATGGATGTGAAACTTGGACAATGAGCATTCAAGCTAAAAAGCATTTGATGGCTGCAGAAATGTGGTTTCTAAGGAAAATGCAAAGAATACCATGGATAGACAGAAAAACCAATGACTATTAATGGGTAAACTGATTAGAGAAATTAGACGTAGACAGTCAAAATGTTTTGGACATGTTATGAGAAGAAATGGATTGGAGAACTTAGTGACAACAGGCAAGATCGAAGGGAACAGACCAAGAGGAAGACCGAGAGGAAAATACCTGGATGGCTTGGCCACACGGCAAGGACGAGACAGGAACACTGAGCTGATCCACGACACTGGTGATCGAGTGAAATGGCGAGTCATGACCACCCACGCTTTCCGGCATGGCACATGATTGATTGATTATATATGATTTGCACAGTGAAATAGTACCTTTCTCTAATTTCTTTTCTTGGGCTCTAATGTCTTTTAAACACATTTTACATCTAATCATGTTTTGTGAGATATATGAATCTTCAAAAGGTTATTAGCAATAAACTGTCTGCTGTATCAGAATGAAAACTAATGTAATACATCCATAAATAAAACAAATGAAAAAATTATTTTGCAAACTGATAGAATTTTGGGTAATCTAGATAATACGGATGGTGATGCACTAGGTGAGCAAGGGGTTTCTGATGGTGACCAACCTGATGGAGCAGATGGAGAGCTAGGTGTTTCTGATGGTGAGGCACTTGATGGTGCAGATGGAGAGCCAGGTGGTTGAGATGGTGAGGCACTTGGTGAGCTGGGTGTTTCTGATGGTGATGCACTTGGTGAGCTGGGTGTCTCTGATGGTGATCCGCTTGATGGAGCAGATGGAGAGCTAGGTGGTTGTGATGGAGACCCACTTGGTGAGCTAGGTGTTTCTGATGGTGACCCACTTGATGGAGCAGATGGAGAGCTAGGAGGTTGTGATGGAGACCCGCTTGGTGAGCTAGGTGTTTCTGATGGTGACCCACTTGATGGAGCAGATGGAGAGCTAGGAGGTTGTGATGGAGACCCGCTTGGTGAGCTAGGTGTTTCTGATGGTGACCCACTTGATGGAGCAGATGGAGAGCTAGGAGGTTGAGATGGAGACCCACTTGGTGAGCTTGGTGTTTCCGATGGCGATGCACTTGGTGAGCTAGGTGTTTCTGATGGTGACCCACTTGATGGAGCAGATGGAGAGCTAGGAGGTTGTGATGGTGACCCACTTGATGGAACAGATGGTGAGCTAGGTGTCTGTGATGGTGGCCCACTTGCGGAAGTGCCTGGTAACCATGGTGTTTCTGATGGTGACCCACTACTTGGAGGTACAGGTGATCTTGGTGTTTCTGATGGTGAACCAGTTGATGGAGCAGACGGAGAGCTAGGAGGTTGTGATGGAGACCCGCTTGGTGAGCTAGGTGTTTCTGATGGTGACCCACTTGATGGAGCAGATGGAGAGCTAGGAGGTTGAGATGGCGACCCACTTGGTGAGCTTGGTGTTTCTGATGGTGACCCACTAGATGGAGCAGATGGTGAGCTAGGAGGTTGTGATGGTGACCCACTTGGAGAGCTTGGTGTTTCTGATGGTGAGCCACTAGAGGGAGCAGATGGAGAGCTAGGAGGTTGTGATGGAGACCCGCTTGGTGAGCTTGGTGTTTCTGATGGTGAACCACTTGATGGAGCAGATGGAGAGCTAGGAGGTTGTGATGGAGACCCGCTTGGTGAGCTAGGTGTTTCTGATGGTGAACCACTTGATGGAGCAGATGGAGAGCTAGGAGGTTGTGATGGAGACCCGCTTGGTGAGATAGATGTTTCTGATGGTGACCCACTTGATGGAGCAGATGGAGAGCTAGGAGGTTGTGATGGAGACCCACTTGGTGAGCTAGGTGTTTCTGATGGTGACCCACTTGATGGAGCAGATGGAGAGCTAGGAGGTTGTGATGGAGACCCACTTGGTGTTTCTGATGGTGACCCACTTGATGGAGCAGATGGAGAGCTAGGAGGTTGTGATGGAGACCCGCTTGGTGAGCTAGGTGTTTCTGATGGTGACCCACTTGATGGAGCAGATGGAGAGCTAGGAGGTTGTGATGGAGACCCGCTTGGTGAGCTTGGTGTTTCTGATGGTGAACCACTTGATGGAGCAGATGGAGAGCTAGGAGGTTGTGATGGAGACCCGCTTGGTGAGCTAGGTGTTTCTGATGGTGACCCACTTGATGGAGCAGATGGAGAGCTAGGAGGTTGTGATGGAGACCCACTTGGTGAGCTAGGTGTTTCTGATGGTGACCCACTTGATGGAGCAGATGGAGAGCTAGGAGGTTGTGATGGAGACCCACTTGGTGAGCTTGGTGTTTCTGATGGTGATGCACTTGGTGAACTTGGTGTTTCTGATGGTGAACCACTTGATGGAGCAGATGGAGAACTAGGAGGTTGTGATGGAGACCCACTTGGTGAGCTAGGTGTTTCTGATGGTGAACCACTAGATGGAGCAGATGGAGAGCTAGGAGGTTGTGATGGAGACCCACTTGGTGAGCTTGGTGTTTCTGATGGTGACCCACTTGATGGAGCAGATGGAGAGCTAGGAGGTTGTGATGGAGACCCGCTTGGTGAGCTAGGTGTTTCTGATGGTGAACCACTTGATGGAGCAGATGGAGAACTAGGAGGTTGTAATGGAGACCCACTTGGTGAGCTAGGTGTTTCTGATTGTGAACCACTAGATGGAGCAGATGGAGAGCTAGGAGGTTGTGATGGAGACCCACTTGGTGAGCTTGGTGTTTCTGATGGTGACCCACTTGATGGAGCAGATGGGGAGCTAGGAGGTTGTGATGGAGACCCGCTTGGTGAGCTAGGTGTTTCTGATGGTGATCCGCTTGATGGAGCAGATGGGGAGCTAGGTGGTTGAGATGGAGAACCACTTGGTGAGCTTGGTGTCTCTGTTGGAAATGAAGGTGATCCAGGTGATATTGGTGAAGAGCTAGGTGTCACTGATGGAAGTTCTGCAATAAATAGTGTTATTATATATTCAATATTTTATTATATTAGTATGGATAAACTTATCTGAGAGGCAATTGTTCATTTCACAGTGGTAAAAATATAAGAAACATTGACCTTAGAAGATACATCATTTGGATGAGTGGCCTGAATTCATTTACAGATAGAAACAATCATATATACATTATAACAGCTAACAGAAAATTATTTCAGCTATTTACACATCCAACCCATGTGTTACCAAGGCCCATAAGGGAAGTAAATTATAGTAACACTGTAAGAGACAACAAAGAGTTGGCAAATTCCAAACAATTATAAGCAATTTTACAAAGCTCTTGGCATAAGTTGGTTAAAGGCCTACGCTTTATTGGGAGATAAATGGAACAAGAAGAAGAATATATACACAGCCACGATTTATTAAAGTCATAAAAAAAAAAGTTAGTTGCATAGTATTTACAGGAAGTCACAGTCAATGTCAGCTTTTTTTGTGTGGGGCTGTTTGTGATTTCTTGCCAAGTTTGCATTCAGTACATTGCTCATCATTAATGTAACTAGTTAAAACAGGTTTGGGTCATGCTCAAAGAATGGGTTATGCTAAAGAGATATTTAACTATTTGCTAGCCACATCCTAGACCCCAAGCAAGAGGCATGTTCAACAGATCTAAATAGCAGTTTTGAATGAAGTAGTGAAGTAGTTATGTGTTGTATATTTCAGCTAAATGGGTTCATCTTACATTGCTTTAATGAACATGAACATATCAAACAAATAGATAATAGAAAGGTGCTAGGGCTGCCAGAACTTGAAAGCAGAATACCTTTTATTATGAGGAGGCTTCAAAAGAAAACCATACAAGTGTGATAGAAATAACATTTAACACTTGTAACCTGTCAATATTGTTGTTACAATGTCATGAATGACATCACTGTGGAGATGAACACAGTGATGTCATAAGGACTGGGATTGCTCCATGGTGGTACAGAATGTTTCTGCCATACTAAGTTGCAATGCTTAATTGAACTTTCAAGTGATTTATTTCCAATATAGATTTTTTCCCGAAGCTTTAAGGAAACAAACAACAAAGCATAACCAGGGTATGAAAGTTATTAGCAATGATTATTAGCTTTCCATTACTGGCTCAACCAATCTTCTTCAATAATGAGCTCATGCTAGGCAGATCTGTTTGTTCGTGTTTCCATCCAATCCATTTGTAGTACTCTTCTGTTATATTTATATTCAAAGCCACTCATGTGCTTGTCAGCTGATTTGTTAAGTGTGCTAGGTTTACACCCAAATGTTGCCATAGGAAATTTGCATGCTTTTAAATTCTGACTTGTGTTGTTCTATCTGTTCCAATCATTGTTTAGATTTTGCAGATCAATGTCTAAATAACAGTTTTTAATGAAGTAGTTATGTGTTGTGTATCTCAGCCAAATGGATTCATTTTACATTGCTTTAATGAACTTGTGAAAATCAAACAAACGGATAAATGAAAGGTGCTAGGGCTGTTGGCACTTGTCTTTTATACAAGGGGGCTTCAAATGAAAACCATAAAAGTGTGATAAAAATTACAATAACCATCTATTGTCTTGTAACCTGTCAATATTGTTGTTAAGGATGTCAAGAGGGTCAAGCACGTGACACCATGGTGCAGATGAACATGCACACTGATGTCATGATATAAGCACAGTTTAAAGATAACTGTCCCACTTTTGACATGCACCAACCATTGTTTTTTAATCCGTGACGGGGTGAAACATACTGAAATTTATTGGCAAATGAAAATCCAGTATGGTGATGCATGCCTGTCAGTCCAGCTAGTGTATGAGTGGAGTAGGAAGTTTCAAAGTAGCGTGACTTCTGTGACAGACTTTTCGATCCGATGAATAGGTACAGCATGGAGGCAATGAGTGTTCACACACATGACCAAGAGCATCTTTTTTTCTACAGGAATCCAAGCACTTAATCGGTGCTGGAGGACTTGCATTGAATGCAATGGTGACTACATTGAACAATGATACATTTGTTCTTTATTTTTTCAGAATATATTCACCCCCCCCCCCCCCCCCCCACCAAAAAAAAAAAAAAAGAAGAAAATTTAAGGTTTTCATTTGAAGCTCCATCACATATATCTTTAGTGTTTATTGTCTACTTGATACAATATATGAATGTATTTATGCAACTTGAAATAATATAATTACTGCACAATCCTTTTACAAATTTAATTTAAACAGTGCATAATTGTAATTTTCTGCCTATTTAACTTCCATGAATGCTGATGTTTAGAATGTGGCTGTGTTTATATGTGATATATGCATTTTAATCCTCAGTTACATCTACATGCTTCATTTATGAGTTGCATGTATTAACAAATAAATTTAATCATACATTGCGTAGTCGTTGGCAGTAAATTTTGTCTATATTCATTAAAACATATTTACAATATATGATAACATCCATCATGTCATTTATTTGTGCAAAGTTATTCACTTGATTGGGATCCACAACAGCATAGTGTCTAGTCGCTCGCCTGCCAGCCTGGTGGTCATAGATTCGTTCCACATTGAGAAGGATTAGAATTTACAAAACTGACCTGGGCTCCCAGGTCAACCTCCATGTCATCGCCTCAGTCCATCCAGCAGAATCTTTCTTGGTGTGACAAGTCATCGCCAAGCATTGATTATGACATCATTACCTTAACTCAATTAGTAATGACGTTATAATATGTTGTATTTGTTGACCAACTCACAATAATATATGACGTTGAATTCTCAACTCTCTGCAACTAACACCATACACTATATGTAGTCGTGTATATTTTGGGTATATACAATCCAGTGCGCCACATATCAGCTTAAGCTGAATGAAAATTGAGGAGGACAACACACTGGAAGTTGAGCATAGTTATACAAGGAATATTTTAAAATTGTAACTAAGAAGTAACCAGTCAGTTTCCTGTATTCCTTCAGCGCCAAGCAGTTCATGTGGAGGGGAAGCATACAAGAGGAGGACGTTATAGGTGGGTGGACAACATCAATTGATGGATTGTAAAATGCTTATATGAATGCACCATTAGGACATAGAACAGAGGGTGTTGAAGACTTATTACAGTTGACCTCCAATGAGTTATTACTTAAAACTATCATCATGGTTGTCAATGTTAATATACTGCTGTTAAATTTGTTATTTGAACTCCATAGTAAGCTCCTGATAATTATCACTGTATCTCCTTTCTGTCCTAGAGTTTACTATTTGAAAACAGCAACTGCCGAGGACACAAAGAATACATTTCTCTTGAGTTTCCTATTTACATTTCATGTATTCTGTTTCAACAATTCACATGGACTATGTTGACTGTCGTAATGTTTCTTTTTACCTCTCTGCTATAATATAGATAATGGTACCACTCACCTGAACATTTTTCCACTTCCAATTTTGAATCACGAGGTGCAATAACAAATTTATCACCTGGAAAGTCGTTTTCTACAAAAGACGCTGGCTGTTATATAAAAAATAAAATATTTAAATGAATATTTAAATGTATGTCATACAAGATAAGACAAAAATATGTTCATGAAAGTATTCTGCCTGATCCTAATATTATAAAAAGCATCCTAACTATTTCAGTGCCTAACAATACACCATCTGTTTACTGACTACTTTCTACACAGTAAGATTTTGTTTACACCTTGTGCACCATCCAGCTGTTACATCAAAGCATTCTATCGCCACTTTTTCTTTAGCTCCTCTGTCTCATACAGCTATTATTGAAAACGCTTCAGGACAAACATTTATTATTTTAAGTAACAACTGCTTTGGATAGAACAAGTTAAAGTGAAACCTGCTTGGCAATTAAATAATTGGTCATATCACCTTATTCACCTGCAGTTTGTTGGTGTTTTTTACACCCCCTAAATAAATTTTTTTGTTATTTACTTTACTATTTATAAATAAACAAATAAAAAAGGTACTGAATTTAACACATACTAACCGTGGTAAGAAACACTTCATAATCATCATTTATGTAAATATCTTCCACTTTTCCAAAGAATATTGCGACAATTGACCACTGTTGAAAGCTTCTTTTGATAGCGTACACAACTGCTTTTATCGTATCTGGTGAGCAAATATTGCAAAACAACCATTAAAGCTCTTATGGTGGAGGTCACCAGCAATTAACTTTTAAAGGGCGTGGGATTGCCCCTAGGTGGGTACAGGATGTTTCTGCCTTACTGAGTTGTAATACTTAATTGAAGTTTCAAGTGATTTATTTCCAATATTGATTATTTTCCCAAAACTTTAAGGAAACAACAAAGTATTATAACCAGTGTATGAAAACTATTAGCAATGATTATTAGCTTTCCATTACTGCTCAACCAATCTTCTTCAATAATGAGCTCATGCTAGGCAGATCTGTTTGTTTGTGTTTCCACCCAATCCATTTGTAGTACTCTTCTGTTATATTTACATTCAAAGCCACACATGTTGCTTGTTAGCTGATTTGTTAAGTGTGCTAGGTTTACACCCAAATGTTGCCATACGAAATATGCATGCTTTTAAATTCTGACTTGTGTTGTTCTATCTGTTACAATCATTGTTTAGTTTTTGCAGATCAATGTTTGTTTTACTTATAACTTCTGTCATCCCATTTTCATCGCCTGTCAGCACTAAAGTGAACCTGATGCTCAAAACAGCTGACTTTCTGTAATTTCTCTTCTTTGATAAATATATCTGTTAATAAATATATTTGTTTTTTTATTTGATATTATGTTTTCAGTATGCAAGTTAAAAGTTAACAGGACAAACTGCAACTCAGTCTGACCTTGATTTATATCAAACCATCTGTTGTATCATCACATATTCTAATGGCTGCCTACAGCAAACAAATACACTGTAGAGTATTATTCTGATTTGTATTAAGTGTAATGGGAAGCCCAATTCTTACACTACGTTTCATAATTTCTCATGTTCTACAAAGTCAAATGCCTTCGTGTAATCCATAAAGTAGGAATACAGATCAACATTGTACTCCCTGCTTTTTTCTATAATTGTCCACATATTTAAATAAGCCATGTTTTCTTATTTTGTTTGTTTGTTTAATAAAGTCTTCTCATGATTATTTTAAATAACATTTTGCTTGCATGGCTTATCAAGACAACTGTTCTGAAACTGGTACATAATTTCATAGTACCAGTTTTGGGTACATAATTTCATAGTACCAGTTTTGGTATTGGGATTTATTTGTTCTCATCCAATCCTTTGGCAATACTCGTGTTTCACATATTGTATTACACAATTTGTGATGTATGGCACATTCTTATCTTGATCAGCTTTAATAAACTCTGCTGTATTGTTACCACATCATGGTGATTTCCTCTCTTGAAGTTGTTTATTGTCCACTCAAATTTATCCACTGTAGCTTCTGCTCTTTCTCTGTTGGAATTTTATTGTTTTTATTTTTACCTTTGTCATCTCTATTTTCATGTGACAGACTTTTCAATCTGATGAAGAGGTACAGCAGGAGGCAATGAGTGTTAACACACATCATTACCTTGCAGACACATTTCTCCCTCTATAGTGAAGTAATAATGAGAGAGATCAAAGAAAAGCCAGGAATAATATTTGGAGGTTATAATATAAATAATATACGCTATGCAGATGACACAGTATTGATAGCGGATAATGCAACAGATCTACAACAATTGTTGGACATTGTAGTAACAGAGAGTGCAAAGAAAGGATTCTCCTTGAATATCAAGAAAACAGTAACAATGGTGGTATCAAAGAAACAGGTGACACCCAAATGTGAAATAGAAATAGAAGGGAAAATTCTTCACCAAGTGGATAGTTTTAAATATCTAGGGACATTTATAACATCACATGGAAGATGCACAACAGAGATCAAGAGCAGAATAGGGTAAGCAAAGGCTGCATTTCAAAAAATGAAGAATATCTTATGCAATAAGTCGCTATCATTGAATGTAAGAAAGAGAGTGCTGAGGTGCTATATAGAACCTGTTTTGTTGTATGGCTGTGAATCTTGGAATATAAATGAATAAATTAGGAAGAGATTGGAAGCAACAGAGATGTGGTTCCTTAGACGAATGTTGCGAATTCCTTGGACTGCCAAAGTAACTAACGACGAATGCCTTAAAGAGGCTGGCAAAACTAGAACATTATATACAACAATAAGAAAGAGACAAACAGCTTTTTTTGGTCATATGATGAGAAGAGAGGCGCTGGAGAACATCGTGACAACTGGAAAGATCGAGATATCAGAAAGAGCTTTAAAGCAGTGGCTTTGAAGCAGTGTTAATGTGATTTCTGAGATGTATCTTGTGGATGGTCACAGTAACTAACAATGATATATGAGAAGAGAGGCATTCTAGAACATCATCATCACTGAAAAGATCAGCTGTAGAAAAGGCAGACACAGAGGAATTATACTTGATGATGTAAGATGGTGGCATGGGGGAATGTCAGCATTAGAAATGATCCATAGCCCCAAAAACCATGATCTGTGAAGAAACAGAGTGCCCACACAATCTGGCATAGCACACGATGACTGCACACACACACACACACAACCAAATACATACACATAGACAATTAAAGAAATCAAAACTGACAGTATTGTCACAAAGATTGCACTTTCAAATGAGATATTACAAAATGAATACTCACCAGCAAAATCTTTCACATTTTGAGACACTTCATTACTACCTGAAATTAAACAATGGATGGATCAATGATATAATGCCACAACTGATTAAAACAGCAAACTAATCTTTATTTTATAATCTCTTGTACTGTGCATAATAAGGATGTCATGCTAGAGATCGGAAGGAGCACACGGAAACAAAGATAAACGTTGTAACAGTTCTGTATTTTATAACCATCTGCTGCATATAAAGCAGTACTAATGATGAAGATGGTTTTATATTTTCATTATATTTTCTGCTGTGTTTAGTGTTTTTATTTAGTTCTGAAGCTTTCAATGTCATTATCTATCTACCTTACCTTACATGCTTTCTACAATGGCAACAGTAAAATATTGCTACAATTGTCTCTTTAATTAAACTGTTAACACGAAAATTTCACACCATTATATATTCACAGAAAATTTAGTTAACATAAACATCTCAGAAAATACATACCTTGTTTGAAAACAATGGCAAGTTCTCTTGGAACATTTGATTCGGACTGCAAGGAAGAAATAATCACAATTTCAGTAATAAATTAAAAAACAAATAAGAAATGATATTGGCTTTAAATAATCTACTAATGTGCACTATGTAGTTTTGTTGTTGTTTTGGAAAGAGGTACTGAGCTGTACCAGATATTAGAAATGCTAATGTGATGGCCAATAATTATATTAGCTTACTTAGTATTTCCTGCAAAATTTAGTAGATGCGGTTGTTGCACAGTGAACAACTAGGGTTAGAATTGAATTGTAAGAAGACACAGATTAGCATTGTCACTAGGAAGGAAGAAATACCACAATGTAATATACAAGTAAATGGGCATGTGGTCTCGAGGTATGGTGTCCGCCTCGAGTGCTGTTCAAGCCCCGGTGATGGCCGGGATTTTTTCACGTGGACTTCTAGTAATAAACTTCCCCTGGTCTCTGGGAAGTGAGATCGGACGCCCGTGTGTATTGTTGCGCACGTAAAAAATCCCTTGGCAGTTGGAAATCGAAAAAGAATAATCTAACGGCGCTGCTCGGGCAAAATTTCGAGTTAAAATTCTCCCCAAAGTATTTTCAGGATCCTCGCCGGTGCTACGGAGTTCGTGCACTGAGCTGAGTTTCTCCAGACTCAGATTTGAGTTAGGAGGAAATCAGAGCACTTATGGGTTGCACCCGTGTGCCGTGATGTTGATCCATCGACTAAACTAAACTAATTCTTAAACAAGTGAATCGGTACAACTATCTTGGAACAGTCATAACATCTGATGGGAAATGCCTTGAAGAGATTAGAACAAGAATTGCCATGGCGAAGGTAGACTTTTGCAAGATGAAAAACATACTGACCAATAAAAAGATATCAACTGAAATGAAAAAAAGAGTGTTGAAGTGCTACATAGAACCTGTACTTTTATATGGATGTGAGGCGTGGACAATGAGCAGACAAGCTGAAAAACATCTGATGGCTGTGGAAATGTGGTTTCTGGGGAAAATGCAAAGAATACCATGGACAGACAGAAAAACCAATGAACAAGTCCTTCAAGAAACAAATGATGATCATAAACTGATTACAGACATTAGATGTAGACAGTCAAAATTTTGTGGGCATGTTTTGAGAAGAAATGAATTACAGAACTTGGTGACAACTGGCAAGATCGAAGGGAACAGACCAAGGGGAAGACCAAGAATTAAATACCTAAATGGCTTGGCCACATGGCATGGTCGAGACAGAAACACGGAGCTGATCCACGACTCTGGTAATCGAGTGAGATGGCAAAACATGAAAGCCAACGCTTACCGGCATGGCACATGATGGATGGATGGAGTATTTCCTAACTATTTTCACTGGAAATATAATCACGTAAATGTGTAGGCACTTTTGGAAATTTTCTTGTATAGACTCAAATGGAAGCTCACAGTACTAATAGAAGTTTGCTACACCCAGTTATAGCTGTCCCTAGTGCAGTTATGCTTCAAACCAAACCGCTGAAAATTTAATTAGCAGTTCTTGCATTCTGACAGAATTATATCAGTTAATGAGGAAAATCATGTGCTAAAACAAATATTTTGAAATATTAAGAACAATATAAACAATGGAAAGCTAGGACTCTTATTCAAAATGGAATGTTAGAAAATATCAAGATTAAAATCAGCATAACCAAGGTAAATTACTGTGTACGAGTGAAATAAAATGGATTGAAGCATGCAAAAAAATGTTTCAGTGCAAAACAGTATACAATGAAACTGAGAAACACAGATATGGTGTCTAGTGACTGCAGCCTGTGTGAAAGTGCAAGAAGCAGATCAGAGACTGATAGAGAATCATAAAACAGATAAGGGAATGTAGGGATGGTATTATATCACCATGAAGAAGTTGAAGAAGTATTGTTTACAACAAAAAAATTAATGGCAGGTTATTAATTAATTGCTGTATAGTGTTAGGTATTATAATAATCAATACTTGAATTGCTAGAGGAAATTTTACTTCTTAAAACAAAAATGTGGGAAAAAGAACAAGTAACAGCAATGGTAGTAATTCAGAGCCTGATTTATGCAACGTTTTTCTTTAAAAAAAAGACTAAATAAGAAATAATCTAATGGACTAAATAAATCAAACTTACTGGAGTGGGGGGATAATATGGCACCAGTAATTTTACATCAGAACTTGGTTCTTTTCCATCAGAAGTAATTTTCTTGAACGGCTCATTGTCATTTGCGACAACACCAAAGTATGGTGCATCAGAATCACCTTTCAGGGGTTTCTGTAGCACGACGGGATAAGTTGCATACTCACAATATGTTTCTGTATAAACATAAAATTGCAGATTTTTGTTTGTTATAATAGGCAGATGTAATTGAACATTGAATTATTTTATGTGAGAACATTCTCTTTGACAAAAATGAAAATAAGGAAAGGATATTTACATTCACTAAGAGATGCAATTAGCTGAACAGTATGAATCAAGAAACATTACATTATATGATTTATGATTAATAAGCATATAAATATATGAAGTTATAAATTAATCGAAAAAAGAGCACTTAAAGATACGAATATAATCTCTAGCAGAAAATAAAGAAACAAGTTCTAATAGTGATTGCAAACTATTCAAACATAGTTTAACTTTACTGACTCCCCTTTATAAATCCATAGCTGTTTCCACATATTTGGCTTCACATTTTCCTATTCAGGAACTTAACACCAGATCTCCTGCCTGGCCTTTCTGCACAAACAGGATGGGCACTGGCTATTACCGTCTGATACCTGCATTATTTGTTTCATTAAAATGTGTTGCCTTTATTATCCAATTTTATTTTCCTTTGTTCGATGAGGTTACGGATGCAATTTGTAATCCTGCATACCGCTGTCGAAATACAGTTGCGGGTGATTTAACAGCAGACAGCCTTCTGTTGGTTTTCATAAAATGGTATGAGTGCCGTTCGTTCAAAAAGCAATAGCAAACTCAATCAATCAGGTACTATCTCCACAATGAAGGTTGGCTGCAATGAATTTCCAATACTGACTATAATGTAATGTTATTCCGGTAATATCTATAAAAGAAATGCTGAGATTACATGCAATATCCTGTAAGAGACATGCAATTAACATTTATGTGCATCTGTGTACTTGAATGTCTCTTACTACCATACAGCTATCCTATATATTGTGTCGTTCTTTTAACTATATTATTTTGACCCATTAATAGTGCATCATCCTTTCATTTTAAACATACAGTGATAATTCATGTTTTTCTAACTGTTAATATATTTATTTGTTGGTACATGGAGAGAGTGTCTTTCCCATGGTTTGTCCAAAGTTTGGTGATAACTGACTTATCATTTCCACAGCCTCTTTGCATTTGTTTCCTATTTGTTTACACATTCTATTATATTCTTCCTTATCTTGCTTTGTTATTCTTTCCTTCATCCATGATCTGCAGAATTTATGTGCTATCCATGTTTTTGCAATTCAATGTGTGGGATGAATGATTTCTTTTGATGTCTATTGCATTGATTCCCATTGGTTTTCCAGTCTGTATTATCTCCATGGCATTATACAGACAACTTCCGGTACAATGGCGACAAAATGAAGCGTTACTTTTCGGAGGGACGCTATCTAGTGTTTTCCTTTGGATTTTGTGTGATTTCCTATGGATTTCCTGTGAATAGTGTTTTCCTGTGGATTATGTGATGTTATTTTGTGTTCTTTGATTGGAAGTTTTCAAAAGAAGCCACGGAAGGCAGGTGGTGGATGAAATTTTGAGGGCAGCCGACAGATATTTGTGGGTCATGGCCTCGAGTTTCACGACGGCAGGCAGAGGAACTCTTCTTGAGTCAATGGCTGCGGTCTCCGACCAGTAAGGTCACTGCCATAGAGGAAAGCAACGGCAAACTACCTCTTTAAAAGTGCCTAGTATATCATGATTCGCTTAAAGACTGATCATCGCAAGACAAGGACAGAGACGTTAAAATTAGCAACTTGGAACGTTAGGACATTAAACGACGATGAAAAATTAGAGCACATAAAACAAGAAATTGAAAGGGAAAAAATTAATATTTTAGGTATGTGCGAAACGAGATGGATAGGAGCAGGCATCAAGATAGAAGAAGATTTCAAGATTATTTATTCTGGAGGTGAAGATCGTCATAGGGGAGTGGCAATTATTTTGAACCGGAAAACATCAAAATCTGTTCAAGGATATTGGGCCGTGTCGGACAGAGTTCTACTAGTTAAATTATGTGGCAGACCTTTTAGCATAAATATTATTCAAGTATATGCCCCAACAGGAGAATCCAGTGAAGATAGTGTAGAAGAATTTTATAATGACATAGTCTGCCTTAAAGAAATGTAAAAATTCAGAAATAAACATCATAATAGGGGACTTCAATGCAAAAGTAGGAAATCAAGGGGATAGATACACAGTAGGAAACTATGGTTTAGGAGAGAGAAATGAAAGAGGATACAGACTCGTAGAGTGGGCAAAAGAACAGGAAATGATTGTAGGAAACACCTGGTTCAAGCAACACCCTAGAAGATTATAGACATGGAGGAGTCCTGATAGCAGGATTAGAAACCAGATTGACTACATTCTCATTAGCAGAAGATTTAGAAACGCGCTAACAGTAGCAAAAACAGTTTCCAGTGCTGATTGTTATAGTGACCACAGATTACTCACAGGAACATTGAGGATAAAGTTGAAGAAAGTCAAGTATATAACAGAAAACACTAAATATGATTTGTGTACATTGAGTAATGACAAGGAAATACAAAACAAATTCAACATAGAAGTACAGAACAGATTTGAAATTATGTCTGATCTAGAGATCCTATTCCAGGATGTGGATGATCAATGGGAAACGTTGAAGAATTCAATCAATGTGGCTGCAGAAACAACTATTCCAAAATTAAAGAAGGTGGGTCGTAAGAAATGGATGACTGAAGAAATTTTACACCTAATGGAAACAAAAAGACTCAACAAAAATAATTCTGTCAAATATGAAGAAATTCATAGAAAAGTCAGAATATTATGTAAGGAGGCAAAAGAAGCATGGCTTGAGGAAAAGTGCTTAGAAATTGAAAACCAACACAACAGTCAAAATACCAAATTAGTGCACAAAAGAATTCAGGAACTTACTAATAAAAGAACAAGTACATCAACAGGGTGTCTAAAAACTGAAGATGGCAAAATCATAATAGAAAAAGACCAGATTCTACATGTATGGACAGATTATGTGAAACATCTTTATGATGATAACAGAGACGAACAGTATGATATTAGATTTAATAATGAAGGACCGCCAATTTTGGAGATGGAGGTTCGAAATGTTCTTAAACATATGAAAGCTGGCAAGGCCCCCGGTGCAGATAACATCACAACAGAAATGATTAAAGCTTTAGAAGAATTTGGACTAGAGCAAGTCACCAGACTGCTGAACACATTATATGATACTGGAGATATACCTCCTGAATTATGTAACTCTGTATTTATTTCAATCCCAAAGAAATCAGGAACCTTGGATTGTGATCAACATAGAACAATTAGTATAATGAGTCACATCACAAAGATTTTGCTAAGAATTATCATGCAAAGAGTGAGGAAGAAGATACAACCTGAAATAGGGGAAGAACAATGCGGGTTTGTAGAAGGAAAGGGTACAGTAAATGCTGTGTACATGCTGCGAACAGTTATTGAACGTGCTATAGAAGTAAACAAGGATATACATCTTTGCTTTATTGACTATACAAAGGCTTTTGATAGAGTTAGACATGTCAGCATGGTGGATATGCTTGCAGATCTACAAATTGATGGGAAAGACATTAGACTTATAAAAAACATATATTGGAAACAACAAGCTGCAATAAGGATTGATAATGAAGTGGGACAGTATCAGCCAATTAAGAGAGGTGTTAGGCAGGGATGTGTGATGTCTCCAGATCTTTTTTCCCTATACAGTGAAAATATTTTCAGAAATGTAGAGGATATAAATGGAATCAGCATTGGAGGACGAAACATCAATAACATTAGATATGCAGATGATACAGTATTAATTGCAGACAATGCGCAGGACCTGCAACAATTAGTAGATGCGGTTGTTGTACACAGTGAGCAACTGGGGTTAGGATTAAATTGTAAAAAGACTCAGATTATGGTCGTCACTAGGAAGAAAGAAGTGCCACAATGTAATATACAAGTAAATGGAAATATTCTTCAACAAGTGAATCGGTACAATTATCTTGGAACAGTCATAACATCTGATGTGAGATGCCTTGAAGAGATTAGAACAAGAATCGCCATGGCGAAAGTAGCCTTTAGCAAGATGAAAAACATTCTGACCAATAAAAAGATGTCAATTGAAACAAGAAAAAGAGTGTTGAGGGGATACATAGAGCCTGTTCTTTTGTATGGATGTGAAACTTGGACAATGAGCATTCAAGCTAAAAAGCATTTGATGGCTGCAGAAATGTGGTTTCTAAGGAAAATGTAAAGAATACCATGGATAGACAGAAAAACCAATGACTATTAATGGGTAAACTGATTAGAGAAATTAGACGTAGACAGTCAAAATGTTTTGGACATGTTATGAGAAGAAATGGATTGGAGAACTTAGTGACAACAGGCAAGATCGAAGGGAACAAACCAAGAGGAAGACCGAGAGGAAAATACCTGGATGGCTTGGCCACACGGCAAGGACGAGACAGGAACACTGAGCTGATCCACGACACTGGTGATCGAGTGAAATGGCGAGTCATGACCACCCACGCTTTCCGGCATGGCACATGATTGATTGATTATATATGATTTGCACAGTGAAATAGTACCTTTCTCTAATTTCTTTTCTTGGGCTCTAATGTCTTTTAAACACATTTTACATCTAATCATGTTTTGTGAGATATATGAATCTTCAAAAGGTTATTAGCAATAAACTGTCTGCTGTATCAGAATGAAAACTAATGTAATACATCCATAAATAAAACAAATGAAAAAATTATTTTGCAAACTGATAGAATTTTGGGTAATCTAGATAATACGGATGGTGATGCACTAGGTGAGCAAGGGGTTTCTGATGGTGACCAACCTGATGGAGCAGATGGAGAGCTAGGTGTTTCTGATGGTGAGGCACTTGATGGTGCAGATGGAGAGCCAGGTGGTTGAGATGGTGAGGCACTTGGTGAGCTGGGTGTTTCTGATGGTGATGCACTTGGTGAGCTGGGTGTCTCTGATGGTGATCCGCTTGATGGAGCAGATGGAGAGCTAGGTGGTTGTGATGGAGACCCGCTTGGTGAGCTAGGTGTTTCTGATGGTGACCCACTTGATGGAGCAGATGGAGAGCTAGGAGGTTGTGATGGAGACCCGCTTGGTGAGCTAGGTGTTTCTGATGGTGACCCACTTGATGGAGCAGATGGAGAGCTAGGAGGTTGTGATGGAGACCCGCTTGGTGAGCTAGGTGTTTCTGATGGTGACCCACTTGATGGAGCAGATGGAGAGCTAGGAGGTTGTGATGGAGACCCGCTTGGTGAGCTAGGTGTTTCTGATGGTGACCCACTTGATGGAGCAGATGGAGAGCTAGGAGGTTGTGATGGAGACCCGCTTGGTGAGCTAGGTGTTTCTGATGGTGAACCACTTGATGGAGCAGATGGAGAGCTAGGAGGTTGTGATGGAGACCCGCTTGGTGAGGTAGGTGTTTCTGATGGCGACCCACTTGATGGAGCAGATGGAGAGCTAGGAGGTTGTGATGGAGACCCACTTGGTGAGCTAGGTGTTTCTGATGGTGACCCACTTGATGGAGCAGATGGAGAGCTAGGTGGTTGTGATGGAGACCCACTTGGTGAGCTAGGTGTTTCTGATGGTGATGCACTTGGTGAGCTTGGTGTTTCTGATGGTGATGCACTTTGTGAGCTGGGTGTCTCTGATGGTGATCCACTTGATGGAGCAGATGGAGACCCGCTTGGTGAGCTAGGTGTTTCTGATGGTGACCCACTTGATGGAGCAGATGGGGAGCTAGGTGGCTGAGATGGAGACCCGCTTGGTGAGCTAGGTGTTTCTGATGGTGACCCACTTGATGGAGCAGATGGGGAGCTAGGTGGCTGAGATGGAGAGCCAGTTGTTGAAACTCCAGGTGTGCTTGGTGTCTCTGATGGTGATGCACTTGGGGAGCTGGGTGTTTCTGATGGTGAGGTACTTGTTGCGGGTTGTGTTGTCTGTGAACCCCCTGGATGTACTTCTGTTAGATATTATTAACAATTTCAATTAAATATGTATATATTTTATACTATTCCATGGCACAAAACCATGGAAATATCAAAGAAAATATAAAACGATTGAGAAACTGTAAGGTTTGCTTTTGTCTCTGAATTTTGTGAATTGGGTACGGCCTATTGTAAGTGACAATATTTATCTTCCATAGAGTAGAGCACTGGCTGTATCAGATGTTTTTGGTCTCCCAGTATAATAATAGATAGGTGGCTGAAGTGTCTTGGTCTCCCAGTATAACAATAGATAGGTGTACAAAGCCTTCAACTATTGCAGCATCTATTTGATATCACTGTCTCTCATCTGAGCAAAACAGTTTTCCCACCAATGTAATCAGAATGAGCAGTTTCACCAACATAGTTAATGGCATTTATGATTTCTGCTTAGTTCATTGATGAATACTCCATAATAGTTGCAGAACCGGCCAAAGGACCAACCTTTTCAAATCAGATAATATCAGCATGACAAAGACGAAAGCAGTAGACCAAATCTTTGATTTCTGTATTGACTCGAACTACTGCTTACACAATTATCTATACTGTATCTTCTTGTGCATAGTCGTACAGACACTGAACTTTCATTTGTATACTTTGCATTTCCAACCACAATATATGGGGCCAATACCAAATACAAAAATATCTCATGGCGTGAAATGAAGTCCATGACTTTATTGCTTTTGCCACTTTTTGTTTGCATATCCTATTCACAGGAAATTGCAGTCAACACCAGCATTTTACAGCTGTGTTGATGTCTTGGCAAGTTTTACATTCAGTAGTTTGCCATTGCTTTCTGTACGACCAGCTCACATAACCTCCGTAAGAAACCAATGCAACATGATCCGCTGCTGAATCTCGCACAGCTGTGTTTTGTGCGTGAGTATACAGGATTACGAACAGCGTCCTTAACTCCTTCACCAGGGAAACCAGCCATTACTGTACAGGAAACTGCATTATGTAAAAATAATGCAATGCTTTATTATGTCTCTATGTAATGAAATAAACACTGTGTTACGTTTGCTAACTTTATAATCTGTTAAATCGTTTTTAATTTTAAAAGACTATGCTTGGGCATAATGTAACTTGTTAACTAGCCATGGTTTATAGACTCCAGTTATGTTTAAAGTTCATTTATATAAATTAACATTATTAAGAAATAACACAGTTAAAAATTGTTATTTTTGTTTGTTACATCACTTTAAAACAACATTATTCTTCTTATAGTCCATGCTGTGTGGTGTTGGTGATCATTTCAGTCCACAGCCTTCTGTCTATTGTGCTGCGAATCATTTCTAAAACTGACGTTACCCCATGCCATGGTGTCCAGCATCTTCTCTCTTGGTCTCCCATTGTGACAACATACTCCAGCTTTTGTCTTCTTATGACATGCTCAAAGAATGTGAAATGTCTTCTTTTTGTGCAAGTAATCAGTTCTCTTTCTTTCAACAAATCCTCATTGCTCTTTCTATCCATCTACAGTGTTCCCACACCTCTGCAGATTCCGCATAATTTCTCACTTGTCGGCTAATTGTCCATTATTTGCATCTGTACTTCATAATTGACTCAATATAGCTCTTAAGAACTCTTTTCCACACCTCGACCGACCAAGATAAATTGCAGATAGTATTCTTCATCTTGTGAAATGCTGCCTTTGCTTGGGCTGTTCTACATTTAACTCCCTTAATACATCTTCCATCTGCTGTTATTAAAGTACCTAAATACATTGTCTTGTTTCAGACAGGTTCCATTAGTTTTGATGTTGCATTTGGATATACACATTTTTTTTTGGTAATAACCATCACTTCCATTTTTCTGTTATTCAGACTAAGTCCTTTGTTTTTACTTTCTGTTGCAATTATATCTAGCATTTCTCGTAACTGTGTTTCATTTATAGTTAACTGATACCATGTCATCAGCATAACACAGACTGTTTATATTATGCCCACCAACTGATAGCCTTGGCATATCATTATTATTTCAATAACATTAACTAAATGCAATGCACAGGAACATTTTTCACTAACATTTGTGAAATAAAAAGATCATATTAGCTTACCATGACATTTTTCCAACACAAGCGTCGTGCCAGGGAGTACATAAGCAAAGGTAGGTCCAGAAGGATTTACGTCTGCTGCTGACATCAGTGGCTATTGAAACATTTGTAAACATAACAACACAACTGATAAAGTATTAACAAAACACAGGGTTAAAAGACATAATACTAAAAAAATAAAGTTACATATCCTGTAAGTGGAATCTTCTTCTTCTGTGATCAATGTTTACTACGTGTGGTGCATAGCATCCACTGTAGTATATAGATGTCTGCTTTCTAGCACCGTGCTACATAGGCCAACATCTTCTGACTTCACTATGCTACATAGGCCAACATCTTCTGACTTCACTATGCTACATAGGCCAACATCTTCTGACTTCACCGTGCTACATAGGCCAACATCTTCTGACTTCACCGTGCTACATAGGCCAACATCTTCTGACTTCACCGTGCTACATAGGCCAACATCTTCTGACTTCACCATGCTACACTTCAACAGTTAAGGTTTCTTTTCTGAATTCCTCTTCCCATAGACAGATTGCCTTCCCGAGCTTTTGGCCTCTGCCTGCCCACATTTTCTGTTAGGCTTTGTTGCCTGGTCTTTGGTCTTACAAGAACATCTTACAAGGCAGTAGTAGTTTGACATTCGTTGTATCCATTTAGATTGATTTCCTTCCAGGGTTTATAAGCTCAATCAGCCCATTTAAGTGGAATACATTTTTGCTCCTAGAAATGTTTTCTGAGACTAAAAGTAGAATGCTCTGAAATCAAGGCTCTTTTAGTATATTTCTTAATTATTTAAAAAAAAAATTATACTTATGATTATTTTCAGCAAAGGTAAAGAAAACTAAGTAAGCATAATAACTAACCTCTGCATAATAAAGTTGGCTTCCTGAATCCTGAACATCGGCTGGTGTAGCATTAAATACTGCTACAAGGAGTCCCTGTTTTATGACGTATACAAGAGCTTTTGTGCCGTATTTTGTATCAGTGTCTGTTTAATAAAAATCAAATAACATGCAAATATTATAGGTGTGGCTATATTTCATTACCTTTGGATTTCTTATAAACTGAAAATACAAGGGCAGATATATTTTGTACATTTCAATTTCTAATCTCAAACCACTTTCAATTTTTAAAATGGATTTTGTTATTAAACATGAAATAATTCTTTTAAGATGCTATTAGCTTCAATATGTTTCACATGATATAAAGACACTGGTAAGGTCATTTTATAGCAAATTCTTTCTGGACATGGCTAATGCTATTCTTTAAGACACAACAGAATGAACATTAGAAAAAGACAAACTCTAAAGGTTTTTGTTTAAAGATACACACAAGCTCATGCACACAAACACGTGCTCGTGCATGCACACGCCAAAGTTGTGGTATCACAACTGTTACTTTCTGTGCTTACCTTTATAGTCTTCTGAAATTTGAGTGATTCCATTGGCAGTATCTGGAACAAATGGGATTACAGTAAATGTAAAGCATACATATTTTGCCATAAGCATGTAACACATAAAAGTCAATGACCTTTTTATATGTAAAAAACGCACTGAGTACGTTAGAGACCAACTGACACTCCAAGGATGATGTGGTCAATATCATGCCAGACATCTTCCCTTCCCAAGGTATCTATTTTAGGCTGGGTGCATCTGAGATTCCAGATCAATTTGGAACATGATTACATGTCTTGCAATCAAGCAAGCATCTAACCACTATGCTACCATGACTGCCCCGTAAACATGGTAAGGCTTACTCATTGCACGTAAATAAAACCAGTTATGTGGCAGAGGGATGACAGAAGCAATTTGTAATCCCGCATATCGTGTTCAAAACACCACTTCGGGCGATTTGGCAGCAGACCGCCTTGTGTTGGTTTTCAGATAATGGTGTGTGCTGGCCATTCAGAATGCAATGGCAAATTACTGAACGCAAACTTGCCAAGAAATCACAAACCGCTAATACTCTGATGTCCTGTAAGGATATGCAACTAAACTGTAAACAAGCAAACAAAGGTAACAATATACATTCATTCATGCGCTGCTGACAATTTTGGAACAGTTACACGCTTGCTGTTTTCATCTTTATCTATGTGGCCTTAAATTGCTAAATTTAAAAAATAATGAGATGAAACATGACAATGCCTTTTAATCTAATTAATTGCATGCTTTGTTTTTATCCATTCCTCTAACTTTGAATGTAAGAAAGAGAGTTAGTTAAAGTTAGTTGCATATACTTTACAGGATGTCGCAGTCAACAAAAGCATTTTTTTTTCTGTTGAAAGTTCTTGGCATGTTTACATTCAGTAGTTTGCCCTTGCTTTCTGAACGACCAGCACCCATACCGTGTCACAAAGAACCAACGCAAGACGGTTTACTGCCAAATCGCCTGCAGCTGTGTTTCAAAAGCGGGTATACATCATTACAAACTGCATCCGTAACCCCTTCGCCATAGAGCCGACAAAAAAAGAGAGTACTAAGCTGTTATTGAAAACCTGTTTTGCCGTATGGTGTCTCACATTATGTCAGTTAAAGATACCTAAAGCACATTCTTGAACAAGTAGAAAGGTATGAGAATGAAGATAGTTTGTCAGCTCTGAAATTATGGAAGCCTCTTTGGAAGGTGGGGAATACCCATGGTCTGCCCTTGCCTTCTCTTGAGGGCTGACCATTATGTCTCTGGCTGATCTAAACAGACCAGCTGAGATGGGGATAACACTACAACAGTGAAAGTCGAATGTCCTTCAAAACACCCGGGAAGGTTAACCTGGTCAACATATGCACACAGAACTCGGATGTGTCGGCCTAAAGGCGCAAGTATCACAGCTCTGCTGTAAACAGGCACAACGCAATCATGTCTGAAAAAAACTCCGGATGAACGCAGAAGAAGAAGAGTGAAGACAAAAGTTTGGAAAGCTACATTTTAGTATAGATGGCTGCTGGTTATTATTTTGCAAAGTGTGTGAAGTAACATTTGTTACTGAAAAGTGGTTTCACATAACACACTGCAGTACCTCAATACACAGAAGCAGAGTGGCTTGAATATCGGCATCAGAGAGCCAGTAACAAGTACTATTCCAGACATTAACACTGCCCATATTTGACATTGCCGGTCTCTCTGGCAGAGGGGTTACAACACTTTCTCCGTAATCCCGTTTATCACGCAGAGTCTCGTAGCAGGGCGAGAACTGGGAGCGGTTCGTCCCCCGCTGGTGACTTGCGGGATACTGAGCCGGCCGCTCAGAAAGCAATGGCAAACTACTGAGCGTAATCTTGCCAAGAAATCAACAGACAGCTGAAAGATGCTGATGTTGACAGCGATGTCCTGTAAAGGATATGCAAAACATTTATTTTATTTTATATTTGACATTTTAAGATCAAAATTTTCATGAGTGCGCACTCTCCTGCTGTTTATATTTCACCTTGACACCGCTAGGTACAAGAGGAACATGTTGAGACGAGATGAGAATTTTCATAATTTGGTGATATTTTGCCATTTTCAGGTTGTAAATGGCTGCATATCTGCACAGATTTTAGGTTCAAAATGTCTGTACTGTAGGTATGAGGATATAACAAATCTTGAATAAAGTTGTTATAAAAGTCTTCTGATTTAATAAGTTGATGTGGGGTGCTAGAATAATTTTAATAATAGTTTTCTTCTCTGGCAGACTATCTAAAATAATCATTTGGAACACACTCGTAATAGATCTCTTCCTTTCTACGTTATATCTCTCACACTCAGTTTCTTTCCGCAGGGTGGCCTGCCGAAAGCGTTGCACAAAACATGGACTCCTTAGCTCCAGCGGTGACCCTCAGGTGTCTCCAAGAAAAAATGCACTCATGTACCAAAAGGCATAGCCTAGAATCGAACCCACAACCTTCACAGTGCAAGAAACGGCTTGACTACTTCACCACAGAGACTCACCAGATTGATATAAGAAAGATCTACATACCCATCATCATCATTATTAGCATCATCAAATGCCGTATCAACACTGAAGGCCAGCTACAATAAGCCTGACACCACCTGATTATTTATTGTAAAAATACACCATTGACTTGCAACGTTGTCCATACACTGTTGATTATTTATTGTAAAAATACACCATTGACTTGCAACGTTGTCCATACACTGTTGATTATTTATTGTAAAAATACACCATTGACTTGCAACGTTGTCCATACACTTTTGATTATTTATTGTAAAAATACACCATTGACTTGCAACGTTGTCCATACACTGTTGATTATTTATTGTAAAAATACACCATTGACTTGCAACGTTGTCCATACACTGTTGATTATTTATTGTAAAAATACACCATTGACTTGCAACGTTGTCCATACACTGTTGATTATTTATTGTAAAAATACACCATTGACTTGCAACGTCCATACACTGTACCTTTCAAATTGCTATGAAACTACATTTGTTGATAATTACAGTTAAAAAAAATATTTATTATTGTCTTTATATTTATATCTAGGCCACTTTCATCGCTTAGTCTTTGTAAAAATCTTATCGGCAGACCATGACACAAAAGGATCTGCTATGTTATAATGAAGCTTTGTACTTGATTCACTAAATCTTGCAGATCCTGCTCTCTTTCAACCAAAAATACTATTGTATGTTCTTATGTATTTATTAGTTTTCATTCAATGTTATGCCATGGTCTTCTCTCTACTCGAAGATATGCTGTGTATATATATTGAACAAACATGGAGGATAACACACACTCTTGTCTCAAACCTCTCTTTATATGTGTAAGAGATGATATACTTTCCTGATCTTACTATTTCTGTTTATTTCCGAGTATAAGTTTAATTTAGTCGATGGATCAACATCACGGCACACAGGTGTAACCCATAAGTGCTCCGTTCTCCTCCTAACTCAAACCTGAGTCTGGAGAAACTCAGCTCAGTGCACGAACTCCGTAGCACTGACGAGGATCCTTAAATACTTTGGGTAGATTTTTAACTCAAAATTTTGCCCGGGCAGCACCGTTAGGCTACTCTTTTTCGATTTCCAACTGCCAAGGGATTTTTTACATGCGCAACAATACACACGGGCGTCCGATCTCACTACTCAGAGACCAAGGGAAATTTTATTACTATAAGTCTACGTGAAAAAATCCCAGCCCTCACCGGGGCTTGAACCTGAGACCTGAACGGTGCTGCACAACGTAGGGGTATTTCAGACTTTCAAGGCACAGACCTCGCATGGAAAAAGTCGGATGCGGATAAAGGTAAGGCCCTTCTTGCACGCTACATAGAACAGACTGACCAGAAAGACGAGCCCGCCAGACAGAGAACCACAACGACACTCTCTCAGTTGTGCGAGGGGGTCGGGACAGACGAAGAATGGACAATCACAGCTGAGATATTGCGTGCGATGCTCAAGAAATCACCTAACACCGCCCCAGGCCCAGACGGCATCCGATATGGTGACCTACTGATGATATCAGATGATGACATTGAAGAACTGGCCAGAGAATTCAACACCAGTATCCAGAGGGGTCAGGTCAAAGAAAAATGGCTACACAGCTACTTGCTGCCGCTGCCAAAACCGAACAAAGACCATTCCAAGATAAGCGGCTACAGAATCATTACGATGCAGAATTCTGTTGGCAAGCTACTGGAGAAAATTGTCGCACACAGACTTGCTTGGGACTTGGAACAGCTCGGCTGCTTCCCGCCCACACTTGGAGGATACAACGCAACAAAGAGTCATGGCTGAATGCAGCGGTCTTTGCTCAAGATGTTTACGAAGGATTTCAGGTCAGAGAAGAGACATGTGCGGCCGCCATAGACTTAGAGGACGCATATAACAGAGTATCGTTCGAGCACTTGATGCAAACCCTCCTCAGACTGAAAGTGCACCCTCACCTTGTACGATGGATAGCTGCAGTTCTGTTCCAAAGGAAGGTGATGCTAAGATGCGGGAGTTGGTCTTCTGAGCCGATAACGATATGTCCAGGATTGCCGCAGGGTTCACCACTGTCACCAGTACTATTCAACGTGTATACGGTGCCGATCACTGAACAACAGTTGGATGGGAGGGGTAGGACTCTGTCATTCGTTGACGACATCCTCGTGTATCAACAGGGTCGAGATAGACAGGCGGTTGCCAATGATATGCAGGGCGAACTAAATCGAATTTCCTCATGGTGTGCTGATGCCGATGCCTTTGTCAACCCCGCAAAGGCAACGGTTACATGGTTCTCACTAAACAACCATATTGTGAAAACAGATCTGCCGGCAGTAAGAATGGATGGGAGCAGTTTGAGTAGAACCCAGTCAATGACATATCTTGGCGTGAGGCTTGATCGTAGCCTGTCCTTCAAAGATCATGTCGATTATGTCATAACGAAGGCTCGAAAAGGTTTGTCAGCAAAGAGAGTCATGGCGACTGCCAATATCGAGCAAAGACTGCTAATACTTCTGTTCCAAGGGCTTTCACGCATCGAGTATGCCCTGGCCATCCTCACTGTCAGCCCTACACAGATTGGAAGACTTAAAAAGGTACAAAACGAAGCCATGCGCATCATTTTGGGCTGCACGAGAGACACCAGCTGTGTAGCAATGAGATACCTCCTTGACTTCCCGACAATGGAACACAGGGTCAAGATCTGGAGAGCTCGTGCATACTTAAAAATAAGTGCAGATGAGCAGCACCCTCTGCATGACGCTATATTCAGAGAAAAGGGTGACAGGCTAAAGAGGGGCAAATCATGGATGGGTCGGGCGGAAGATGTCGTCAGACAGGTCTGCATTCTTACCAGTATCAACCCCGGCAAGGAATGGGTGCCGGTGCCTCCAGCTTTTAAGTGCACTTTCTCCTGCATTATCACACTCGACAGACGGTGCAGAGAGCAGAACCCTGCCGCTGTCAATGCAGAGGTTAACGCACTCATCTATGAACACTCAGATAGCCTCTAAGTGCTCATCTATACAGATGGATCTGTGGTAAAGCAGCAGAGAAGTGCGTGGGCATTTACAACCCGTTCAGCGGGCCGAACCGTTCAAGAATCCAGTGGTGCCCACTCTATGACCACGAGCAGCATGACGATGGAGGTGATGGCAGTTACACAGGCTTTCATATGGCTGGAGTCACAGCATTATACCAACGTGTGTGTACTAAGTGATTCAATGAGCATGATTCAGAAGGTCGAAGCTGGATCTGTACGTAGACAATCGCTGCGGAAGTCTGTTGTCCGTAAAGTCACCTTCATCTTCGTCCCGGGACATGCGGGAGTCGAGGGAAATGAACGAGCTGACAAACTGGCTGGCTCTGCACCCCCTGTAGATGGCCAGCCCATGGATCGTGCCGATGTTATTAACGTCCTTAAAGATATGGCGAGAACAGAGGACTTTGACATCAATGATTCCACATCGCTGTCCAGGATGAAAGACCTGGGAGTAAGAATCGGCACAGCCAGACGTGAGAGGTACATCGGGAAAACAAAGCGACTCGTCAACCAACACAGAACTGGCACTATTAGCCACCGGACGCTGATGCATATGCTGGGGGGAGGATCTGAGCACCTATGGACATGTCCGGAGTGCAACGAAGATACCCCAACTGATAACTAACTAACTATGGAAGCACTATACTCGAGTTTCGCCCTCATTTGAGCTCGTCAGTAGTGCACACACTGGACACTGGGCGTGGATAGGCCTTAGGTTCATACCAGAATGTGATCGGCGTTGCCAGTAGTGGGTGTTGCTCAGTATTTGAATTTCGAATCCCGAAACAACCACATAATCAATAAATATAAATATATAAAAATTCACGAAAAGTCTTGCTTTAGAATGTTGCTAAACTTTAGCAGTTATGAGTGTATAATTGTTTATTAGGTACAAATCATAATCATAGCAATATTTCTGAATCAGTGTTTTAAAATCTCCATTTTGATAGTTCTATGTATTATAACTTTGTATGTCTTAAACTCACATAATTCTGAAATCCCAAAGGTCAAAATAATGCTAATGCATACTAGTGGCAACCAATTCTAGCTTTGAAACTATGTGAATGAGTGTGCATGTTTTTGTATTTGTGTATGTGTGTAAAAATGAGAAGGATGCTCCACTTTGCAATTTAAAAAAAATGTTTTCCCATTGAATAACACGGACAGTATAGAGCTAGTGTTGCTGCCATCTTCATCCTTAATGATGCAATAAGACTGTCACTTTCTCTGACTGATAGAGAGATGGTTTGGTCACTTGTTCATGTGATCGTAGAAATCGCCAACATGTTTACTGTTCAGGTGGGGTATACAGAGATTCATTCTCTGCTACATGTACTCGTATTACAGGCCTCATCTTTTAATCTTACAGCTGAGATTTCACTGTGATCATGTCATGTCCTGTAATCAAACCCTTCATGATCTTTCCAAACCATGTGGTCCACCATTTCAGTGGAATGTGTACCAATACACATGACAAGTGTTGGGCAAGATTCGACAAGAATCTGGAGTTGTATGTCACATCATGTCCTTGCTATAGCTGGGGCAGAGGAAAAGGCCGTCCACCTATTCCTCCGGGCATTGAGGCTTACAAACTGTGATGGTCCTATCACATCAATGACCAATGCCAGATTCCTGCTTTATGAGATGTCCTTTGTGGTAGCTGTAGCATTGGGTGTAGACTAGATTTGTCTCAAGTTTGAAAACATACTGCAATGCATTTGGTCTCCTGATCTGATAGTCAATGTTTTTAGAATAACTGTGATTCAACCTTATACTTGAGGGGTGAATCACCCATTGCTAAGACCAGAAGATAGTAGTGCTACATGATCAGATGACTTCAATTCTAGTCTTTAGACTGGCTAATCTGATGATGTTAATAATATATGTAGATGAACCCAAATTTGCAATACTACAAACCCGATTTATCTAAAAGAGTTAGTTCATGAATTAACATCACAAAGCAAACAAAATGATCCTTTAGAAGCTGAAATATATCTTTCCAAATACATACCTGATACTATTCGAACATCAGCAAATAGCCGTACAACAGAATCAGAGCTTGGCTGTAAATAAAACACAATTGATTATAAGGAAAGATTATAATATGAATTACATTTTTCACACTTACATTTCATTACAGGAGAAATGTATACTGTACAGTTTAACGTAAACACTTATTTAACTATTTTTCATTAATATTCATTATGTTACCGATATTACATTGTTAGTTAAATGAACAAAAATGTCCTGTTTACATTTCTAAGGCACACTGGGCATGGCACTAGACTCTCATTCTTATAGACAAACGGCAAGCAGCGGGTGACGTGGTCAGTGTCATGTCATCCACAGCGGGTGATGTGGTCAGTGTCATGTCATCCACAGCGGGTGACGTGGTCAGTGTCATGTCATCCACAGCGGGTGACGTGGTCAGTGTCATGTCATCCACAGCGGGTGACGTGGTCAGTGTCATGTCATCCACCTTTACCTCCTACGATATTTCCTGGTATCCGTTTTAGGCTGGGTCAAGACTGGAGCCCAGGTCATGAAACAAAATTCAAAAACACCTTCATGTGAATTGAACCCAAGATCATCAACACGGCAACTAGCGGTCACGCATAATGATTGACATTAAAGCTAAAGAGCCCAGTTTCTGTTTGTCTTGGTTTGACAGGGAATTGGTGTTAGGCTTCAATTTTCTTGTTCAAATGCAACTTGATAGATACTGTAGCGATTATTACGTCAGCCACCTAACCTCCCCAAAAAATTGCTTCATGTTAACCAAAGATCACATCTAACAATGAAGAAATTGAAAACAAGGTCAAAAACTGTGAATATCTTGGCCTGATAATCAATACCATGGGGACTGGTCAATCGCAGTTAGATGTAGACTGACCAGTCTATGCAAAGGCTAAACATGATTTAGAACCTACAGCATAACACTAGCATACATGTTAAAGTACAATCTTTGAGAACATGCATATTTCCTGTGGCAATATTTGGATGTCGGACTATTTTGCAATCATTAAATGAAGCCGGTCTCCCTGGCGAAGCGGTTATCGGCTTTCTCCGTAATCCCGTATATCGACGTAGGGTAATGCAGCTGCGCCAGATTTGGTAGCGGATAGTGTTGCGTTGGTTACTTACTGGGGTATGTAAGCCGGTAGCTCAGAAAGCAATGGCAAACTACTGAGCATAATCTTGCCAAGACATCAATAAAAAGGGTAAAATGCTGGTGTTGACAGTGATGTCTTGTAAATAGGATATGCGAAAATAAAAATAAAAAAAAAAATTAAGAAAATAGGGGATTTTGAGATTAAACGTTACAGATAAATTGTGGAGCAAAGAAGAAGACAACACCTGGCATTCTACAAGATCTGAAGAATGAAGAACAGGCTCATAAACAGCGTGTGATTGTGAGTAAGTATATGTGTATGCGAGGGAGTGTGTATGTGTGTGTTATTGAGTGGGTGCATAACTGTGAGAATCTGTGTAAATGTTGTGTGTTTGCAGGTATATTTCTTTTTGGATTTTTTCTAGTTGCATATCCCTTACAGGATGTCACAGTCAAATCCACAATTTTTCAGCTGCTGTTGATGTACTAGACAAGTTTTACATTCAGTAGTTTGCCATTGCTTTCTGAATGACTGGCTCACATAACCCCGTAAGTTACCACGCGGCTCAAACCACTGCCGATTCTCGCAGCTGCTGTTTTCCCCACATGGATATACAGGATTGCAAACAATATCATTAACCCTTGGCCAGGGAGACCGGCATGTATGTATGTATGTGTTTATGCATGTGCATGTGCACACATGTCTGCCTGCCTGCCTGTCTCATAACATGGTAATATGCATTGTTTACATTTACCATATTTAACATTGTTTGTTTTTCTATGTGAACGCAACATGCTCAATAGATAATTATTTAATGAAAGATGAGTGATTGGAATGTGAGATGAGCCTGCGTGCCCAATTTGTGACCCTTTGAAAATACAGTTTGTTGGTTTGTTCATTCGTTTAGAAAGTGAAATACTTTGGCCACATTAAAGGCATGTTTCCTGGAAGAAGGGGCAGATGTCAACAGGCACAAAGATGGACACAAACCATTGCAGACACCTTGGACAAGAGGATGCATGAGTAAGCAGAAATGGCAGATTGAGAAACAGATAGTGATGAGGACTGCAACATTATGATATTTATGCAATAAGTCACTATCATTGAATGTAAGAAAGAGAGTGCTGAAGTGCTATATAGAATCTGTTTTGCTGTATAGCAGTGAATTTTGGAATGTAAATGAACAAATTAGGAAGAGATTGGAAGCAATAGAGATGTAGTTCCTGAGACAAATGTTGCGAATTCCTTGGACTGCCAGAGTAACTAACAACGACTGTCTGAAAGAGGCTAATGAAACTAGAACATTATATACAACAATAAGAAAGAGGCAAACATATTTTTTGGTCATGTGATGAGAAGAGAGATATTGGAGAACATCGTGACAACTGGAAAGATTGAGGGGAAGAGAGGCAGAGATGGACCAAGAGAAATGATGCTGGATGGATGAGATGGTGGCATGGAGGAATATCAACAGTGGAGTTGATCCAGAAAACCAAAGACCAAGATCTGTGGAGAATCATGAATGCCTATGCCAGTCAGCATGGCACTTAATGATGACGATGTAAGCGCTTGAAAAATTGCATGCATCTACAGCAAAAGGTTCCTTAAACTTACTTGGTTAGCCCTATCAAATAACTTGAAGATAAACACTTTGTCTGACTCTGGTCCTTGTGGTAAAATGTTGATAACTAGTTCGCCAAATGAAATACTGGCAATCTTTGGTGTGTCTGGTTGTGACTCAGAGGCTGAGTATGTTGGTGCAGTTTCAGAATAAGGTTCACAAGGAGTTTCTGCAAAGACATAAATTAAATGTTTGTATTTCATTTGTTGTAACAAGGCTTGGGAATGAATAAGACAAAGAGTAGAGGTGGCTGAGCGGCTTAGTGCCTGGAACATGAGAAAATATTACAATAAAATGACCCACCAACAAACAGAAATATATATATATATATATATATATATATATATATATATATATATATATATATATACTTTACAAGTAATCAGTGCAGTTAATTTGGATTAGTACATAAAAGCATAGCTTAGTTTAGTTTAGTCGATGGATCAACATCACGGCACACGGGTGCAACCCATAAGTGCTCCGTTTTCCTCCTAACTCAAATCTGAGTCTGGAGAAACTCAGCTCAGTGCACGAACTCCGTAGCACCGGCGAGGATCCTGAAAATACTTTGGGTAGATTTTTAACTGGAAATTTTGCCCGGGCAGTGCCGTTAGGCTACTCTTTTTCGATGTCCAACTGCCAAGGGATTTTTTACGTGCGCAACAATACACACGGGCGTCCGATCTCACTACCCAGAAACCAGGGGAAATTTTGATACTAGAAGTCCGCATGAAAAAATCCTGGTCCTTACCGGGGCTTGAACACGGGACCTCCAGCACTCAAGGCGGACACCATACCTCGAGACCATGCAACCCCCATTCACGCAGCCCCACATAAAAGCATGCAGACACACTGCGCATCCTCACACTTTAAAAGATATATCAACAGGCGCTAGAGAGAATTGGGTTGGGCGAGTGGTTAATGAATCCTTTGAAAGGATAAGTATTAACTCTTAAGTGATGTTTTGAGTCATGAAACAAGGTTGTATCTACTGTTGCAAGGTTTGTGTTTATATCTACTGTTGCAAGGTTTGTGTTCATATCTACTGGTGCAAGGTTTATGTTTATTTCTACTGTTGCAAGGTTTGTGTTAGTATCAACTTGTGCAAGGTTTGTGTTTATATCTACTGTTGCAAGGTTTGTGTTCATATCTACTGTTGCAAGGTTTGTGTTCATATCTACTGGTGCAAGGTTTGTGTTTATTTCTAGTTGCAAGGTTTGTGTTAGTATAAACTTGTGCAAGGTTTGTATTTATTTCTAGTTGCAAGGTTTGTGTTCATATCTACTGTTGCAAGGTTTGTGTTTGTATCTACTGTTGCAAGGTTTGTGTTCATATCTACTGTTGCAAGGTTTGTGTTCATATCTACTGTTGCAAGGTTTGTGTTCATATCTACTGGTGCAAGGTTTGTGTTTGTATCTATTGTTGCAAGGTTTGTGTTTGTATCTACTGTTGCAAGGTTTGTGTTTGTATCAACTGTTGCAAGGTTTGTGTTGAGACTTTCCTTCCAACCAACCTCCAGAGTACCATCTCCATGAGAACTGTACTATAAAGCTCTCCATACTCTCCAAGCTTAGAAACCACATAAAAAACCATAGAGGTATGCCAGAAAGGTACTGGAACTTCACCTGGCTTATTAGGATGCAACAAGGTCATGATTTAGGAAAGTAATAGAAGTAAGTGTGCTTGTGTGTGCATGCTTGCAGAAGAGAGGAGCAGCTGGCTGAGTGGCTAGAATGCCGAATTCTCCTTCAGGAGACCTAGGTTAGAATCTTTGGTAAGTGTCGAGTTTTTTTTCTGTCAGGGGCAAACAGAAAACTCTAGCCTGCAAAGTTTGCAGCGACTGCACTAGCCAGGCGGCCTTAATTCCTCATGCTCAAGACCTCTCATGACATACACAACAATGTACTATATTGGCAGTAAATGATAGTAACAGTTTATAGAAGTAAGTCATTCTGATGTTGTCACGCATGACGTGTGGAGAGGTTTCAGTTGGAGTTACTTAAACAAATGGTTCTGAAGTTGTCGTCTGTGACGTGTGAGGAGATGTCACTTGAAGTGACATAGAAGTAAACGATTGTTTAGTTGTCATACCTGTGACCGGAGGTTTCAGTGTGCTTGTTGTTCTGACTGGTGTTGTAACTGTGAAAATATGACAGGACTAGGCATTATAACGTTTACCTTAATACTGTAGTAAACACATGACCTGAGTCTTTAACAATAACAAACAGCATGAAAGTAAAGTAAAATACCCTGTTTCAATGCCACACTGGCATAATGGGTGCATTTTTTGTTTGCATATCCTTTACAGGACATCGCTGTCAACAGCAGCATCTTTCAGCTGTCTGTTGATTTCTTGGCAAGATTATGCTCTGTAGTTTGCCATTGCTTTTTGAGCGGCCGGCTCAGTTATCCCGCAAGTCACCAGCGGGGGTTGAACCGCCTCCAGCTCTCGCCCGATACGAGAGACTGCGTGATAAATGGGATTACGGAGAGAAAGTGTTGTAACCCCTCGGCCAGAGAGACCGGCAATGGGTGCATGGTAAAGTAAAAAAAAACATGAAAGGGCTCTTCTACACAACTTTAGCGCTATTGGGTATATGGTGCTAGCCCCATATATGTATAGATCAGTTGGCACTCGATGAATGATGAGGTCAATATCACATCAGCCACCATTACTGTCCAGGACATCGCCTGATACCCTTTATTAGACTTGAACTGGGACACAAGGTCAATTTTATTAACATCTGCCTCGATGGGGATTTGAGCACAAGACCACCAGGCAAGTCTGCTAGCTACTGCCGCCATTACTGTCCAGGACTTCACCCGATACCCTTTTTTAGATCTGAACTGGGACTCAAGGTCAATTTTATTAAAATCTGTCTCGATCGGGATTTGAGCACAAGACCACCAGGCAAATGTGCCAGCTATTGCCGCCATTACTGTCCAGGACTTCACCCGATACCCTTTTTTAGATCTGAACTGGGACTCAAGGTCAATTTTATTAAAATCTGTCTCGATGGGGATTTGAGCACAAGACCACCAGGCAAATGTGCCAGCTACTGCCGCCATTACTGTCCAGGACTTCACCCGATACCTTTTTTTTTTAGATCTGAACTGGGACCCAAGGTCAATTTTATTAAAATCTGCCTCGATGGGGATTTGAGCACAAGACCACCAGGTAAGTCTGCTAGCTACTGCCGCCATTACTGTCCAGGACTTCACCCGATACCCTTTTTTAGATCTGAACTGGGACACAAGGTCAATTTTATTAAAATCTGCCTTGATGGGGATTTGAGCACAAGACCACCAGGCAAGTCTGCTAGCTACTGCCGCCATTACTATCCAGGACATCGCCTGATACCCTTTTTTAGATCTGAACTGGGACACAAGGTCAATTTTATTAAAATCTGCCTTGATGGGGATTTGAGCACAAGACCACCAGGCAAGTCTGCTAGCTACTGCCACCATTACTGTCCAGGACATCGCCTGATACCCTTTTTTAGACTTGAACTGGGACACAAGGTCAATTTTATTAACATCTGCCTCGATGGGGATTTGAGCACAAGACCACCAGGCAAGTCTGCTAGCTACTGCCGCCATTACTGTCCAGGACTTCACCCGATACCTATTTTTAGATCTGAACTGGGACTCAAGGTCAATGTTATTAAAATCTGCCTTGATGGGGATTTAAGCACAAGACCACCAGGCAAGTCTGCTAGCTACTGCCGCCATTGCTGTCCAGGACATCGCCTGAGACCCTTTTTTAGATCTGAACTGGGACTCAAGGTCAATTTTATTAAAATCTGCCTCGATCGGGATTTGAGCACAAGACCACCAGGCAAGTCTGCTAGCTACTGCCACCATTACTGTCCAGGACATCGCCTGATACCCTTTTTTAGACTTGAACTGGGACACAAGGTCAATTTTATTAACATCTGCCTCGATGGGGATTTGAGCACAAGACCACCAGGCAAGTCTGCTAGCTACTGCCGCCATTACTGTCCAGGACTTCACCTGATACCCTTTTTTAGATCTGAACTGGGACTCAAGGTCAATTTTATTAACATCTGCCTCGATGGGGATTTGAGCACAAGACCACCAGGCAAGTCTGCTAGCTACTGCCGCCATTACTGTCCAGGACTTCACCCGATACCCTTTTTTAGATCTGAACTGGGACTCAAGGTCAATTTTATTAAAATCTGCCTCAATGGGGATTTGAGCACAAGACCACCAGGCAAATGTGCCAGCTACTGCCGCCATTACTGTCCAGGACTTCACCCGATACCCTTTTTTAGATCTGAACTGGGACTCAAGGTCAATTTGATTAAAATCTGCCTCGATCGGGATTTGAGCACAAGACCACCAGGCAAGTCTGCTAGCTACTGCCGCCATTACTGTCCAGGACTTCACCCGATACCCTTTTTTAGATCTGAACTGGGACTCAAGGTCAATTTTATTAAAATCTGCCTCAATGGGGATTTGAGCACAAGACCACCAGGCAAATGTGCCAGCTACTGCCGCCATTACTGTCCAGGACTTCACCCGATACCTTTTTTTAGATCTGAACTGGGACTCAAGGTCAATTTTATTAAAATCTGCCTCGATCGGGATTTGAGCACAAGACCACCAGGCAAGTCTGCTAGCTACTGCCGCCATTACTGTCCAGGACTTCACCCGATACCCTTTTTTTAGATCTGAACTGGGACTCAAGGTCAATTTTATTAAAATCTGCCTTGATGGGGACTTCAGCACAAGACCACCAGGCAAGTCTGCTAGCTACTGCCACCATTACTGTCCAGGACTTCACCCGATACCCTTTTTTAGATCTGAACTGGGACTCAAGGTCAATTTGATTAAAATCTGCCTTAATGGGGACTTCAGCACAAGACCACCAGGCCAGCAGGCATGTGTACTAGCTACTGCACTATGGCAGTTCCCTGGGTGTATGGTCCTAACCTTATATTGTCTTGACCAATAATTACTTCATGGGTTATAAGCCCTATTTTGTCTTGACCAAACATTATTAAATGGGACATGTGGTCAGTATCATGTTACTTTGAATAATGAAGACACAAACAATAGATTGCATGAAATATTGCCTGGCATATTTCACTGCATCTTGTCAGGTACATACTGCAGAATTCACACAACATAAAGTTAAATAACTAGATAACTCCTTCAAGCTGAAATATAAACATGTTCACACAGTAATGTCAATCGTCTACCACAGTAATTTTAAACTGACTAACATGTCTTTTTGCTTGTACAAAGCCGGCTTATGTAGGTTAATCATTATGGCTTCTGCAAACTTTAACAAGCGACTACTTTGTGTGTTGAACAACACATGGAAGGCAATGTCTCTCTCAGTCACATGGCCGCTGTCCAGCACCTGCCTCGCGATCGATGAGGCGGGGATGTTCCGGTGTGTTGGCCTACCTAGGCTACCATCGCCTGTGTGTAGTATCTTGTCAATCTAGTTGGGAATGTGTTCAACAACTCTGCTGTGTAACTGCTGCTCTGTTCTGCCGATGTAGGTGGACTCGCACCTGCATGTAAATTGGTAAATACAATTGGATTTGGCGTACAAAGCTACAGGTTCTTTTACTGCTGGGGTGGGAATCAGTGTGGTTCTGTACCTGATAACTGGAGTAGCAGCAAAGAATGTTCAGCCGACTGCTGTGACTGCTGTATTCAAATTTACTAGGGGAAAAACATTGCTTTGAATCATGTTACTTGCAAGAAAATCTAGAAAATATTCTAGTACCAATTGTATGACACTAAGTCAACACTAATAACTAAAACGCCCCAACTCAATGGGATTTTAACCCAGCACTACTGGGTCAGCACACGATTGCATTAGTCACAAAACTATCACTCTCATTAAAACAATATTATAATAACACACAGTTGCAAAATTTCGTCAAAACTAACAGTCTCAGTTCCTTCAGTTTCATCAATAGGTTCAGGCAAGCGTTTATTCCACCCACTCTTTAGGTTAGACACTGTAAGGTCGGCCTCGGCGACATTGAAAATAGCGTCCTTTATGTTGTATCTAAAAAAAAAATTTTCAGATGACAACGGATAACAGAAACCTGCCGGTTAAACGAGTGACAGTTACTCAAAGTTTTACTCTCCTGGCAATTTCCCAGACTGGAGCGCCTTGAGTACTGATTGTGCATCTGTCAATAGCACCACAGGTTGTGTACCATGGCTGGTATTTAGTAATTTCTCTGTTGCTATCTTGATTGCCTCAATTTCAGCATCGTAGTTATGGCAGTACTTTCCTGCTGGTATTCTGACAGTGTCTCTAGTATAATTTGGGTATTCTATGTACACTCCCATTCCTCCATTTCAAAGAGTATTTTCTGCTGACCCACCTGTGTAGATGCTACATAGTATTATAAACACTCTAGAAAACAATAGTGTTACAAATATGCAATAGAATGCTATAAGAATGACAATTACGACAGTGGTCGAATTATTTATGCCATTTACAATAAAAGTACTTACAACAGTCTTCTGGTGGACATGGAGATTGACAGATATTTTCATATGTATCAAGACAAGTGCCATTGCAAAATCCTTTCTCGCATTCTGGTTCTGTAAAACATTATGTTTCAAGTTGTCAGAATTGTCTGGATATATATATATATATATATATGATGTCAAAAAGCTAGTGCACTTACACATCAACTATCATCCTTACTGAAACATCCAAATAGTACCATCAGTATGGAATTCTTCACTGGCTGTTGAAGAAGAGGATGGAGCATGTATGGGCATGTCCCAAGCGCTATGATGTTGGTTCTTGGCCCAACTAGGTCATAACATAATGAGGTGGAGTGGCCAGTTCCATTCGTCTTCACCCTTCCTTCCCAGGAAATTTCCACACACTTCTGAACATTGCCTAACACCAATGTTTGTTAGATGGTGTCAACCCCAAGGTTGAAATATCTTCCGGGTATGAAACTACTATGCCACATCTGCTCTTCACTTAGCTATATCAGGATATGGAACTATTATGCCACATCTGCTCATCACTTAGCTATATCAGGATATGGAACTACTATGCCACATCTGCTCATCACTTAGCTATATCAGGATATGGAACTATTATGCCACATCTGCTCATCACTTAGCTATATCAGGATATGGAACTATTATGCCACATCTGCTCATCACTTAGCTATATCAGGATATGGAACTATTATGTCACATCTGCTCATCACTTAGCTATATCAGGATATGGAACTATTATGCCACATCTGCTCATCACTTAGCTATATCAGGATATGGAACTATTATGCCACATCTGCTCATCACTTAGCTATATCAGGATATGGAACTACTATGCCACATCTGCTCATCACTTAGCTATATCAGGATATAGAACTACTATGCCACATCTGCTCATCACTTAGCTATATCAGGATATGGAACTACTATGCCACATCTGCTCATCACTTAGCTATATCAGGATATGGAACTACTATGCCACATCTGCTCATCACTTAGCTATATCAGGATATGGAACTACTATGCCACATCTGCTCATCACTTAGCTATATCAGGATATGGAACTACTATGCCACATCTGCTCATCACTTAGCTATATCAGGATATGGAACTACTATGCCACATCTGCTCATCACTTAGCTATATCAGGATATGGAACTATTATGCCACATCTGCTCATCACTTAGCTATATCAGGACATGGAACTACTATGCCACATCTGCTCATCACTTAGCTATATCAGGATATGGAACTACTATGCCACATCTGCTCATCACTTAGCTATATCAGGATATGGAACTACTATGTCACATCTGCTCATCACTTAGCTATATCAGGATATGGAACTACTATGCCACATCTGCTCATCACTTAGCTATATCAGGATATGGAACTACTATGTCACATCTGCTCATCACTTAGCTATATCAGGATATGGAACTACTATGCCACATCTGCTCATCACTTAGCTATATCAGGATATGGAACTACTTTGTCGCATCTGCTCATCACTTAGCTATATCAGGATATGGAACTATTATGCCACATCTGCTCATCACTTAGCTATATCAGGATATGGAACTACTTTGTCGCATCTGCTCATCACTTAGCTATATCAGGATATGGAACTATTATGCCACATCTGCTCATCACTTAGCTATATCAGGATATGGAACTACTATGTCGCATCTGCTCATCACTTAGCTATATCAGGATATGGAACTACTATGCCACATCTGCTCATCACTTAGCTATATCAGGATATGGAACTACTATGCCACATCTGCTCATCACTTAGCTATATCAGGATATGGAACTACTATGCCACATCTGCTCATCACTTAGCTATATCAGGATATGGAACTATTATGCCACATCTGCTCATCACTTAGCTATATCAGGATATGGAACTACTATGCCACATCTGCTCATCACTTAGCTATATCAGGATATGGAACTATTATGCCACATCTGCTCATCACTTAGCTATATCTGGATATGGAACTACTATGCCACATCTGCTCATCACTTAGCTATATCAGGATATGGAACTACTATGTCACATCTGCTCATCACTTAGCTATATCAGGATATGGAACTACTATGTCACATCTGCTCATCACTTAGCTATATCAGGATATGGAACTACTATGTCACATCTGCTCATCACTTAGCTATATCAGGATATATCACCTCCATATTTTCTTTTTTATTTGGTGTTCACTAGCTTTGAACTCAAGCGTAGTATACCTGTGTACAACTTCTAGTGCACTAGACTGGATTTTGCATGTGGATCAGCTTTCCCTATTACCAGTGTCTTTCGCCATCAAGCGAACTCACTCCGACCTCTGAGGTACTTGTAATTTGTGTCCACAAGTCAAGGACGAGAAAACAACTGATTGGTGTAGTGGTTAAACCCACTACCTCGGCATCAGTATACCAACAATCTTAACTATTCAGCCATGCTGACCTTAATTTTCTGTTGCAAAAGATTCCTTGGTGATTATCTTGTTCATTTTCGGACGTATTTCTATAGATTGCATTCAACTATATATTCTTTAACAAACCATTGTCTCGGATTGAGATGTATTTGTCATTACTTGGTTTACCCACAAAGCACACATTAACAAAAGACAGAGTTTGGCTTTGTAAAAATTTAAGTAAACTACTGTATGGAATTGTAAACCTTAATATTGACTCCAACGAACAATATATTTCTTGTAAATTGCAATAATCGTACCTAATGATACAGTCACAGAATGTGGCAACTGAATTTTTAAAATTTAGTCTTTATTACACAAATTATGCATCACTATAATTTAACTCTTTAGACCTGCTAAACCTATGGAATAAAGAGCTTTGTAACACCAACAGATACTTACGTGTAGTTTCTTCCACAGCAGTTGTTTCTTCTGGAGTAGTGATCTCTGTTGTAGAGTAAGTAGAATCTATTATAAATTCTGTTACAATCATCAAGAAACAGTGGTATTTATATAAAGTGTCTCAATTTCATGTTCTTAAAAATTAACAATAATGTGTGAAATATATATTTCACAAAGACACAAACACACAGCCAGATTGACATGTGTATGTACAGACAAATACCTGACCACAGCAGTGTTCATGTTAATCAGTACCCCACAAAAAAAACCCAAAAAAAACTATGACACAATGCCAACAAAAACAAATGAAAGTACAAATTCTGAGAACATGCATATTTTCTGTGGCAACATACACATGTGAGTCATCGACTATTTCACAAATAATAAAGAATATGACTGAATATTTTGAACTTAAATGTTTCAGAAAATATCTTAACATACCATGGATCAAAAAGAAAGATAAAGAAGCAAAGAATAATACAAATAAGCTAATAGACTAAAGCACACACCATATTTTTTTTTTTTTTTTTTTTTTTGCATATCCTTTACAGGACATTGCTGTCAACACCAGCATCTTTCAGCTGTATGTTGATTTCTTGGCAAGATTACGCTCAGTAGTTTGCCATTGCTTTCTGAGCGGCCGGCTCACATACCCCGTAAGTTACCGATGCGATTCGAACGACTGCTGATTCTCACCGTCATCCCGTTACCCACGAGAGTATACGAGATTATGGAGAAAAGTCATAACCTCTAAGCCACGAAGCCGGCTCACACACCATATCCATGATGCAAATAAGTAAGTAACATTTGTTGTAGCTGAAAACTGTTGTAAAGTCTATATATCTTGCTAAACTTAATGACTCTTCAGGAATCCACAATGCCAACAAAATAGAAAAAGACGTAAAATCACATTGAGAAGAGAAATGAATAACATGGGGAAGACATAAATGGAGCTGCATGTGACAAAACAATCAGTTGTCTTGGAGTCAGTTGGCTGAGAATCTACACCACAATTGAGGAATAAAGGTCAAATAGAGAGGAAAACTTAAGACAGTAGGCTAACTAAAAATGAGTAAATTATTTTCTTAATAATACAGCAAGTTAAGACACAATTGAATCATTAACTATCCCAGTTTCTGATGCTCATATAATTAAAAAAATCCTGTGAGTTTTTGACAAAATAATGATGTTTACATTATGAAGTGATCTAGCGCGATAGTGCAATTATTTTAACACACTATTTAACTTCTAAATTTTGCATTTCAAAAACACATTTCTAACATATATTCTCTCTTAAGCTAAACAAATGTTGAACTATTGTTAATTTCAGTGTATCACATATTTTAAATACGTTTTCTGTGCATGAGAATTCCATTATGCCAATGGCAAGACGGTAGCCCCGGTAGCACAGTGGCTATCATACTGCATGCAGGAAGTAAAGGCAGCTACCATGATACTTACAACAACATCCATTGAGTGCCGAGGATATACAAATATGGGCTAGTACCATTTACACTATATGCCTCATGGATTGGGAATGAGTCCTAAACCTTACTTTGTCTTTAATGACAGGATAACATTAATAAAACTGTAAATTGATTAGAGAAATTAGACAATGGCAGTAAATATATTTTGGTCACATTATGAGGAAAAATAAACTTGGATGTTTAGTGACAACTAGCAGAACTGATAGAAAAAAGAGTAAGGGGAAGGCAAAGAGATACATTCCTGGCAACATGGCATAATCAGGGCAAGAACACAGAACTGAACCAAGATCCTGGTGATAGCGTGAGATGGCAAACCATGAACATTCATGCTTACTGGCACATGATGATGATGATGAGTAGTTAATATGGTCTTACCTGAAGGATTGTAGCATGCATGCAAGACAAACTCAGAAATAGGCGATTCTGAGTCAATACTGAATGCTGTGAACTCTACATGGTCAGAATTTTTGAATACACTGGGATAGTGTGTCACTTTGAATTTCTGAAATGTTTAAATATATTTAAAACGAAACTTATGAATAATGCCATGATCAAAATATTCTTGTATCTAGACAGGCATAAGACCTATTTTATTTATTGTCAACTCTGTCCAACACAGGTGCGACACTCATTTGATCATTTATTACTAAAAGATTAAATGATTCACTGACGTGCACCACTTTACTGACATAATCTAATTCCCAGTGACTGCTGTGTGCCACTCTATTGACATAATGTTGACAGTTCGTTATTTGTTTCATTTCTCTTATTTTCCACAATTTTTAGTGCCCAGTAATTGAAAATTTACACACAGCATAGATATGTCTCCGAAATTTATCATATAAGACACGTAGATTAAGCTTTGTGAAAGTGGTTTAAGCAGAGTAAGCTTTGTGAAAGTTTGTGTTTATTATTTTAGTAATGGCAACGCCCTATGGTTCTCGACCCGTCGATTTGCGCCAGATAATCGTGTTAAACAATTTTAGATTATAGTTATTCTGATTTAATGGAATTTGTAAAAGATTGTAAAACTGATAGCACATGCAGTAATGTGGTTATTTAGTTAAATTATTTAGCATTATGGAAAACAGACCTAGCAGTGAAAGTTCATCACTAAATGATGGCACATGTTGAATTATGTTTGCTCTAATAGACCACACCTGTGCCCCTAAGTTTGCTTTGCCTATCACAAATAATCAGAGGAGTATTTAAATAATTAAATTTAAAAGAATAATACTTATAACTAAATAGAAAATAGTGTATATACTGTAATGGGTACAAATGTGCCTTGTGTTTTCTTGACTTTTTCCATTTTGTGTGAAAATGTTGTGCTTTAAAATATATTTTACTTGTGTTTTGATGGTGTTAATATGCAGTTATTTTGATACTGGTGAAGAAAAGTGGCTTAGTTATCATTATTCAGTAAATTTAATTGGATTATCATCAAAGATTGAGGAATAGTGCCTTGGTAAGTGGACATTTTAAATAACTGTAACCCGTCTTCAAATGTTCTTTTACAAAATCTAACATTATTTCTATTATATTTCTAACCTATAGCAATAGTAGCAATACTAACGTGTTCCTTGTGTAATCCCCTTTAATTTGATATATAATACAATATAATTGCTACCATTTTAATAATTTTTGCATCCATACTTGTGGCACACCCCTACTTCCCATTTTCTGCCATTAATTCCTGTTTGGTCCAAACACACTTTTTCTCTGGCAGTGAATCAGTTAATTTGAACTGGTGAAATTATTGGATACCATCAATCTTAAACAAAAGTACATGCTGTCAATGGACATTGCATCTCTTTTTACCAACGTTCTCCTGGAAAAAACAGTGAAGATCATCTGTGATCACATAAAAGAGAAGAAACTAAAGTTGGGCCTACATGCATACAAACTTGAGAAACTACTACTGTGCAAATCCAATGTTAAATTCAATTTTCTTAAACCATCCTACCGCAAATCGATGAAGTGGCCATGGGGACTCCTCTAGGTCCCATTCTACTGGACATATTTATGGCACACTTAGGAGAACCAAAAGCCTAAGATATTAAGGCTTTATTGCTATACCGACATGATATGGATGATATATTATTCATCACACGTAGATCTAATCTGTATGATTTGCGAAGTATTTATTCTACCAAAGTCCATCCATTCAGACACACAGAGGAAAAATCCTGCCTGCATATTTTCTAATAGGTTGGCCCTGTGTTATGACCAAGGCTACTCGGTGCGTTCCTTAAGGTTAAGATTTAATTCCTAACCTAGAATTGGTCAGTGTATTGGTCTGTGAGCTAACTGACCAACACTCAAAGACTGACTTGCAATTCTGATTCTTATTATGAAGAAAGCATGACATGAACACAGCACAGTGCTGACCGGCACCTTGCCGTCTTGACAGACAATAGTTTGTAAAATGGAGTTATACGTCTCCATAACACAAAGCCTGGGCTGAATTTATAGACCATGTGTTGCCCATGCAGCATGATCCCTCTCTTGGCCTGCCCAGTTTACTCCAGAGGAAAGGTAACACCAATATGTCTGGAACAAGACAAGGTATAGAAGCGACCAGATCAGCAAAGCAATACTCTAACTGTCCACCTGTCGGAGCTTCCATCCTAGACCAGTTGCAGACCAAGGCTTAGGGCCTGGTCTACCCTGCTATGACATTTAGTCTTTAGGTTAAATTTCCTCATACTAGGGAAGGCTTGTATCCTCCCACACTCTGCCGCCCGAAGCCATTGGCACAATGTGGGATGGTTTGGTGAGTGCTGCCCAACATTCAGTGCTAATAGAAAGCAGGTAGTATTGTCTACTGTCCTACGGTAGCTCAGTCACATCTGACTAAGACCTGACACAGCACTGTACACCAGCTGAAGAATGCCTTCAAATCAGCAAACCTTCAATCACATTCTGGTATGAACCTAAGGCCTATCCACGTGATCGGCGTTGCCAGTAGTGGGTTGTGCTCAATATTTAAATTTCAAATCCCGAAACAACCACATAATCAATTGATTATTGCTCACTGGATTTAGGAGGCCTGGTGTTCCTTGCCAGTGAGAAGTCCTGATCGTTCGGGTCCCATCGATTGACGGACGTCGGTCGCGGCAATTGGGCAATCTTGAGCATAGCCTACGATGGGTAGCGTTGTGATGTTCTGTTGTGTGATAATTTGGTGTGTCCAGTGTGTGCCGCGTGGTTACACACCCGCTTCACACGCGTGATCCGGGACTGTTTCCGGATCCGGTCAGGGATATGCACTACTGACGAGCTCAAATGAGGGCGAAACTCGAGTATAGTGCTTCCATATTGATGTGGATAGGCCTTAGGTTCATACCAGAATGTGATCGGCGTTGCCAGTAGTGGGTTGTGCTCAATATTTAAATTTCAAATCCCGAAACAACCACATAAACAATTTATAATGAAAACATCAAGTTCTGAAATACAAAACACACATTTCCAAATGAAAGACAATCGTGTACATTAAAAAAGTTCATTTGTCACATTGTCAATCCAGCTGATACTTGTCATTTTTCAATAGCACCACATCTCAAATAACTCTATAGACTGTTCATTATGTTTATAAATTGTTCATTCAATGAAAGTACCAATATGTTGTACGGTTATGAAAATGTTACACATATAATTATAACTTACAAGTTTAATGGCACCTGTTACTGTGTGAATTGTAACATCTACAATTACTCCTATCCTTCCATAGACAGTGAATGAAAATCCGTAAGATACTGGTGTAATGTCACTGATCAAACGAATGACAACACTTTGATTTTCATCGGGATTTTGCGGTCGTCCTTGAGTAAAAATACTCCTCTTAGAACCCTCTTCTTTGTATTCAACAGCAATATGTTGTTCTTCTTCTGTGATGGTTTCCTCTGTATATGCACATTCTAAAAGAGAAAAAACCAATACTTATATTCAATAACTGGACAATATATATATATATATATATATATATATATATATATATATATATATATATATATATATATATATATATATATATAATAATAATAATAATAATAATAATAAAAAAGCCTGTTATTTATAAATGTCAGCATTTCAGATCCTAGTCAGATATGACTAAGGTGTGTATGACAGTAGATGGTACTATCTGCTTTCTGTTAGTGCCGAATGTTGAGCAGCACTCACCAAACCCGACACCCCACATTGTGCCAATGTCTTCGGGCGGAGGAGTGTAATTGGGAAGGTACACACGTTACCTTAGTGCGAGGATATGCAACCTAAAGACTAAATGTCATGGTAGGGCAGACCAGGCCCTAAGCCTTGGTCGGTAACTGGTCTAGGATGGAAGCTCTGACAGGCAGACAGTTAGAGTATTGCATTGCTGATCCAGCAGCTTCTGCAGCTTGTCTTGTTCCATATGTATTGGTATTAAATAATGGAATAAACTAGGCAGGCTAAGAAAGGGATTATGCTGCATGGGCAACACATGGTCTCTAAATTCAGCCCAGGCTTTGTGTTATGGAGAGGTATAACTCCATTTTACAAACTATCATCTGTCAGGACGGCAAGGTGCCAGTCATGTATAAATGTCAACAATAGTTCTGTCCTCATTAACATATTACCTTTCCTTCATCTTCAAAGAAAATAAATAAAGATCATATAATTAACAACATTAAGAGTTAAGTCTACAGGCAAGAATGGTACAAAAATAGCATATAACCTTATCTTATGCCAAACGAATCATTTTGTCTTGAAAAGATACTAGTGCCTGTATTGTATTTATACGTTTATATTTCCTTTTTTGCCTTCATTACATTTGAGCAAAACAGGATCCTACTCATTTGTCTAATAAATAAATATCTGACATAGTTTATCTTTAACATGATTGTATGACTGTTTCAGAGTCACCGCACAAAAAGCTTAATATATTATTCTTACATATACAATTCTTATTGTAATTAATCTATGAAAATAAACATATAATAGAATGTACAGTTCCGTTTTGTGTGAATAGTATAAACATTGCTTTATTATATAAATCCATCTACTCTTTGTGTATAATACAAAAATATCTGCATTGTCTTATCTTTATAATGGTTTATTTAGGAGTTAGAGTGCTATGCATACAAACAGAATGCACAGTTCCTGTTGTGTAAATAGTATAACAATTACTTAATTAGATAAATGCAAAAGCAATTACTATTAATATCCTTACCTTCAACAGTAGTGGATACTGGTGTTGCTGAAATGAGAAGATTATGCACGAATATTTTAATATGGTAACAAATAACATTAAAGTGCATACAAATATGTTCTGCTGGCTGTCAAATTAACACAGGGAAACACTAAATACTAATTTCTTTTCAAGATGGTAAATGCATGTATACAAAAACAACCTAAGAGTTAAATGATTTCTATGTGCATACTTTTATGGCGGATTTCTGTAAACATGTACCCCAACTTATCACACACTACCTACTGTTCAGTGGCTGTATTAGTGAAATGGCTAGCACTCTTACCCGTCAGCTTGGTTGTAATATGTTCAAATTTCCTCCAAAATGTTTCCTTTACTTCTTCCAGGGCTGAAAGGTCCACCCAGCCCAAAAAAGGCACGATGAAATTTATTGGACAATCAACCTGGCTAGCATTATGTTGACCCCATCACAAAGTGAGTGCCAATTCATCATCAAGTGCCTTGTAAAATGGCATGGGCATTAATGTCTGTCCACAGATCTAACTCCTTGGCCCTTATATCATCCAACTTATTTTCACTCGGTCTGTGTCTGCCTCATCTATTGCTGATCTGCCTGATCATCATGATGTTTTTCAAAGCCTCTCTTCTCATTAAATGACCAAAGAATAGTGTGTTCCTCTTCCTTATAATATATGTAATGCTCTACTTTCATTAACTTCGTTCAGGCAATCATTGTTAGCTACTCTGGCAGTCTAAAACATTTGAAAAAAATATCACAGAAACCACATCTCTGCTGCCTGCATGCTCTTCCTAATTTGTCCACTCATATTTCAAGATGCACTGCCATACAACAGAATAGGTTTCATGTAACAATTGAGTACACTCTGTCTGGGCTTGTTATGAGGAGAAGTAAACTTGGAAATATAGTAACAGCTGGCAAACAAATGGAACAGAGCAAGACCAAGAGAAAGACAAAAAGATAAATATGTAGATGGCTTGGACAAATGGCAGAATTGGGACAAGAGCAAAGACCTGAATCAAGACTGATGAATTGGTGAACAATGGTAATGATAATTTGGATGACTACTATTTCTGTTGCGGGTTAGCTATCTCAGTTTTTTCAACTTTACTTGGTCAGTGGCCGACTTAACCTCCTCTTTGTGATTTTCAACTGCTAAGGAAACTTTTATATGTGTAGGTAGGTTCTACTAATCTTTTACTCTTTTCTGTAATGGATTTCCAAGCATTAGATGAACGTGTGACACCGTAAAGTTTAAACATTTACAATAAAAATTTTAATATCAACCAATCGGTACCTTTTGAGTCACAGGTACATCCAAGTCTCTTCTCTGTATTGTACATACACATGTCAGTCATAAATCAACAATTTTCAAAACAACTACATAATTAAAAAAGATAAAACTATTGGTAAAATGTTAGTAAATAGTATCATTAATCAAATGGTAAAACATAAAGGTGCTAACTGAGCTTATATGGAACGCGAATGACAGTAGCACTGTAACCTGCCATGTATGTCATAAGAGGTTACCATGGGGGGTTGGTGTGAGACTGGCTATCTCATCCCATAGAAAACTTTACTTGCAAAATCCAACCAATCATGAACAAGCCTACAGAGGACTTGGCGTGAGTTGATTGAGGGCCTATGCTCTATGAGATAAGTGGTAGCAGCAGAAGAAGAAAATGTTAAAAGCATACATTAAATTTACAGAATTAATGCTTACTGCAGTCTCTCTCATCTGATGCATCGTCACAATCATTATGGCCATCACACCATTGTACATTAGAAACACATGCGGTCTGATTGCAATGGGTCTCATTTGCTTGACAATCTGTTTTAAAATAAGAAATAGCTTATTAATCTAATTAGTAGCTAATTAATACAGCAATGATATGTACTAAGTGATATTCTGAAATCTGCATTTATTGCTGTGCCACGAAACCGGGAGAATTTAATGTGAAGAATTTTGTACAATCAGATTCATAACCATGTCAATGCACTTCTACTCGGAATTATAATGAGAAGTTAAAGTTAGTTGCATATCTTTTACAGGACGTCACAGTCAACCCCAGAATTCTTTGGGTGTTTGTGATCTTTTGGCAAGTTTATGTTCAATAGTCTGCGGTTGCTTTCTGAACGACCGGCACCCATACCATTTTATAAAGAACCCAAAGCAAGGCGGTCTGCTGCCAAATCACCCGGAGCTGTGTTTCTAACTGCGTCCATAATCATTTCACCGTGGAGCCGGCATAATGAGAAAACAAGCTGGTAAATAAACATGGAAATGAGTAATAGTATGAATTTGGGAAGGGAAAGGAACAAATAATGTGATATACACATTACAAACACTAATAGAGAGATCAGTTGACACACAGAAAGATCTATATTTGTGCTTTATAGATTACACTAAAGCATTTGACAAAGTGAAACATGATGAAATGATCAAACTGTTGGAGGATGTTAACATTGAAGGAAAAGATCTCATTCTGCAAATACAAAATATCTATTGGAAACAAGTAGCAAAAAAAAAAAAAAAAAAATGGGAACCAAATTGTGCAATTATGAACAGATACAGCAAGGTGTAAAACAAGGATGTTTTGTCAATGAATAAGTAAAATCATGGGAAGACCAGAAATATGATTTGGAGGCTATAATATAAATAATTAAAGTTATGCAGATGATACAACATTGATAGACGCAAATACAAACGATCTGCAACAACTGCAGGATATTGTAGTAATAGAGAGTTTTAAAAGTTCTTTCCTTGAATATCATGAAAACAGAAGCAATGGTTATATCAAAGGAAAATAATAACACCAACATGTGATATTACAATAGAATGAAAAATGCTTAACCATGTTAATAAATTCAAATATCTAAGGGCAATCATAACATCAGATAAAAGATGTGTGACAGAGATTAAGAGAAGAATAGGCCAAGCAAAAACTGCATTTCAGAAGATGAAAATTTCTTAGATAATAAGTCATTCATTACATGTCAGAATCAGAGTACTAAAATATAATATAGTATCTGTTTTGATGTACGGCAGTAAATCTTGGAATGTGAAAAAATGTGAATTAGGAACAGCTAGGAAGCAACAGACATGTGGTTTCTGAGATGAATGTGACAAATACCTTGAACTATTATATTAGAGTAACTAACAACAAATGCCTTGAAAAGGTTAATGAAAGCAGAACATTACATACGACTATAAAAAAGAGACCAAGAATGTTCTTTAGCCATGTAATGAAAAAAGAAACATTGGAAAATATTGTGATAACTGGAAAGTTCAGCAGTAAGAGAGGCCAAGGCAAACTAAGAGAAATAATGCTGAATATCCTAAACTGAGGGAATGGAGCAATTTAAAGAAAAGTTAGTTGCATATCCTTTACAGGACATGCAGTCAACCCTAGCATTTGTGGTTGTTTGTGATTTCTTGGTATGTTTTACATTGAATTATTTACCATTGCTTTCTTAACATGCGACACTGATGACACATTAAAACCAGCGCAAGGCAAGCAAAGTAAATCATGACATTACCTTTGCACTTCATCTCATCATCTCCACTAGGGCAGTCTATAATTTTATCACACACAAAGTCAACAGGAATGCAAACAATGTCGCTACTACTGCTCCAAATGAATTCACAGGGGTATTCATCAGGGCCACATTTAAAATCTGTAAGATAAAACAATGAGATTTATAATTAAACAGTTACTTATCTTCTTCTGTTAGTCTGTGCCGTGTGGTGACAGTGACCATGTCTGTCCATAGATCTCCGTCTAGTGTGCTAACAATCATTTTGTATACTGATGTACCTCAATGCCACGATGTCAAACTGTCTAGCATCATCTCTCTTAATCTCCCCCCACCTCTCTTCTTCTACAACTTTCCTGTTGTGATGACATACTCCAGTTTTCCCCTTTTCATGAAATGAACAAAGAATATGTATTGTCTTCTTCTGATGTGAGTGAGTCACCAGTTCTCTTTGTGAGTTAACTTTTTTTCAAGACATCATTGCTTTATTGCTCTTTTTATCTCTTCAATATTCTCATCATTCTTCTAAAAAGCCACATCATCTGTACCTTCCACTTAATTCCTCACATATCTGTTAATTGTCCATGATTCGCTTCCATACATCAGGATTGGCTCAATATAGCTCTAAAAATTATTTTCCTGAACCGTTATGTATATGCCTGCGTAAGTTAGTTACATTTTATTTATAGGATGTTGCAATCAACCCCAGTATTAATTGCCTGTTTGTGATTTACTAGGCAATCTTATATCAGTAGCTTGACATTACTTTCTGAATGATCACACCATCAAAATCGACGCAACATGGTCTGCTCCCAAATCATCTGAGGCTGATTTCAAACCCTGGAACTAGTATGTCGGGGAATTGTGAAACTTCATTCACTAACCCCTAATCCATATACTTATACATAATTAGCAATTATTGCAGTTGCAGTAACATGTTTGTAATTGTCTCTTGTTTATTTTTGCAATGTTAAAATGTTCTAATGTTGGAAGTATCTACAGCTAAAAAAGATTGGATAAATAACAAGTGATTCAAATCAATTTCCATTGTCCTTACAGGAAGTTGCAATCAACCCCAGAATGTACTGGCTGCTTGTGGTTTACCAGGTAATGTCAGTTCAGTAGTTTACCACTGCTTTCTCAACAGCTAATGATTCACACCATTGAAATCAACACAACATGGTCTGCTACCAAAATGCCCATGGCTGATTTCACACCCTCGACTCCGAACGTTGGGGAATTGTAAAACACTTTCACTATGCCCATAAACCACAGCGCCCATAAGCCACAGTGCCAAGTAAATATTCTAAACAAGGCATAACTGTACTGAAAGAGTCAAAGTAGTATAAATAAGTGTACATAAATCACAAATTCTCATTTAACTAAATAATTTATTTACATGAGTACAATCTTGTTTAGCATTACAACAGTACTACAAAACAAGATTTCACATCTTCACATCATGAGGCATATTGGGTATATGATCATCATCATGTGCCTTGCCAAACGGATGATGACATTCAAGCATCTCACAGATCTCGGTGCTGGTGTTCTGGATCAATTCCACTGATGATACTCCTCAAAGCCTCCATCTTAGTCCATCCAGCATAATTCTTCTCAGTCTGCCCCTTCTATGACTGATCTTTCCAGCTGTCACTTTTTCCACTGCCTCTCTTCTCATTCCATCCTCATGACCTCTGCATGGGATATTGCGTAAGAGCCAGTTTGAGTCTTGAAATAAGATTTGATTTTTCCATTCTCCATACTCTTCCATGCATTTTAAAATAACATTCATTGTTACTTAATGACTTAGTAAGCAAAGAACCATTGTACACACTTGAAAGCATTTTGGGTTTATGATGCTAGAGTCAATTTTTAAAATCCACCTCAATTCAGATTTGAACACATGACCACTGGGCTGGCAGGCCAGCATCTATCTAACCACTATGCCACCTTGGCCACCCATAAATAAAATATGACTGATTTAATTTATATGCACTTACCGCAACCTTTTTCATCACTTTTATCATCACAGTCATTCAGACGATTACACACAGTAATATTTGGAATACACTGTCCGCTGTCACATGTGTGTTCTATACATGTTCCTGTTCATAAAAAGGCACAATATGTTACTGCAATTAAATTTGTTGTGAAATGTACATAAATAATGTAATTTTCATTATAACCCTCACTCATATGTGATAGATAAGAAAATTATTTTTTGCCAAAAGTACACACTACACTTGCAAACATTATGTTAAAATAATAATGTTCAGTTAATTTCTTAAATTAAAGTGCATCCTCTTTCACACAAAGAAGTATAAAGCAAGCAGAATGTAATCGCTCACTTCGACAAGTGAACTCTGAATTATGTAATAATAACAGACAATATTATTATGGACATAACCAGCTAGTTGGCATTTTACAAAGTAAACAGATGCATACAGAAAACTATCAGAAGTTATACCACACTTGCAGAGTTCAGCATGATCAAACGGAAAAGAGTGCTCTCTTTTAAGCTTCCGGTGTGCTGATGCCGAGGCTTAACCCCTACACCAGTCAGTTGACTAAAATGTTGACTTTTCATCCTTGATTTTGAGTGCAAATTACAAGTACCTCTGAAGTTGGAGTGAGTTTGCCTAATGGCGAGGGACACTGGTAATAGTGAGAGCTAATCCATATGCAAACATCAGTTCAGTGCACTAGAGTAGAAGTAGTAGCATGTGTATAGACTACACTGAAGTTCAAAACAAACACAAATAAAAACACCACACTTGCAAAATGTGCTCTATTGTAATCTTCTTGAAACCTAAAGCAGCAAAAAAATATAACTATTCCATTTCTTACAATGTATGCCAAAATATAGATAAATCAGTATAGACCAGCAAGATAATATATGGCTGCATGTCGGCAAATAATCAAAGGGATAAACATATATACAAATTAGGTGTGAAATACTGGATTCCCTCTCTATGTTTGAAACACCACATGAAGATAAGAATATAATTATTTTTCTGCATCACAAAAAAAAGTAAAGGGCGCTTTTAGATGCCCCGGGGCATACTGTACATTTGGTGCTAGCCCCATAATTGTATAGACCCATCTGTACTTGATAGATGATGTGGTCAAATTCAAACCAGACACCTTTACTTACCAGAACATTTTATGGTACCCAATTTTGACTGGATCAACATAGGAGCCCAGAATATTTAAAAAAAAAAAAAATCTGCCTTCATCCGTATTGAACACATGAATTCTAGGGTGGCAGGCAAGCTATACCAGAATACATGAACGTTAAAATTCACTGTCACAGCCAACCTCATCATCACTGTCTTCATCATCATTATGTGCCTTGCCTATTGAAGTAGCCATTCATGTCTCTCCACAAATTACAATCCTTGATGTTCTGGATCAGTTCTATAGATTACATGATATATCAAACCTTAGGAAGATAATGTGCTGCTTTATCATAGCCTTTCACATCCACATCTGCCTTTGACAGCAATTTCTCACTGTCAGGACAGTTGAGTGTCCTGCTCTGCTCAGATGCAGTCCTATCCATTGACAACGTTAAATTATTTTAATATCTACTTATACAAGAAAATATTAAACAAGAAAACGAGTTGAAAGATTCAAGATTGACATCACTGCAACGAGTTTTAACCTATATAGCTTAGTCTCCGTCTGCAGGGCAGCCTACCAAAAGCATTGCACAAAGCACAAATTCCATAACTCCAGCGTCAACTCCCAGGAGTATCCGAAAAAAACATTGCATGCATGAACCGAATGAAGGGATTTGGCATCGAAGCCACAACCTTTGAAGCATGAGGCACACTACTAACCACTTTGCCATGGAGACATTGTTAGAAAACATCAATGTTAGTTCATTAAAGCCACAACCTTTGAAGCGTGAGGCACACTACTTAACTACTTTGCCACGGAGACTTTGTTAGAAAACATCAATGTTAGTTCATCGAAGCCACAACCTTTGAAGCGTGAGGCACGCTACTTAACTACTTTGCCACGGAGACTGTCAGAAAACATCAATGTTAGTTCAAAACCATTTTTCCCAGAGTGAATTTGAATAAGACCGATTAATTTAAATTGTCTTGTCTATTATGGTAATTTTAAACTGACTATTGTGTCTTTTAGTTTGCACAAAGTTGGCTTTTCTATATGAATAGCAATATTATTTAACAAACTTACCTTTACAGCCCTGCTCATCATCACCACCAGGGCATTCTTTGTAACCATTGCATTTGTATTTTTCCTCAATACAGTCTCCTGAATTGCAACGAATATAACCGGGTGAACATTCAGTGTCACACTCTTTACCAGAGCAGCTTAGGTTTCCACCCAAGCATGTGCTGTAATAATACAAATAATATATGTCAATGTATTCATCACATTCTGTTGGAGTTACTGTCATGGAAAGCATAATGAAAGAGTAAATAAAAGTGTTTTAAAAACTTTGCTTAATTTCAGAAACATTAATTGCCCTTCCCATCGGGGAATCAGACAAAAATCCTAGAGACATCACTTACTTCATTCTACCATAAGAGCTTGTTGTATAGTATTAACTCTTTCAGCCCCAAACAACGCAGCATGTGTCATCAACTACTGTCGGTGTATACCAAGAAATACATGGTGCATTATTATATTTTAACATTTTGTCTGATTATTCTAAAGAAATGTAGCTAGATATGACATATTTTAACATGCAGCACAGTGAATGTTGCCTCTTTGAAATTCCTGCTTGTGATATTGAATGCAAGATATCAAGTGATGCTTAAATTGTGTAAACACAAAGTGACATTTTTTAGGTCACAGTGAATTGAGAAAACGGTATTCGACGAGGACATGGTGGCAGTTGTGTGTCATTTCAGACCACTAAGCATGGCGATTGTTGGCACTTATAGTTCTAGATCTCAAAACATACTCATCATCATGTAGCACAGTGGTTCTCAACCTTTTTTGGCCCGTGTCCCCCTTCACCATATTTTAAGAACGCCATCCCCCCCCCCCCTTCCTATCTAAAATTTGGCCCATGCCCCCCCTTCACCGTATTTTCAGAACGTCATTCCCACCCCCCCTTTCATATTTCCTATCTAAAAATCCCCCCACCCCTACACAGTATACGTAAGAATGGAAGGTAAATTTAATAGCATATACTAAAACAAGTCTAGACACCCACATAAAACATGATTTGTGGGTCTACTTACTTTATAAAATGAATTTTAGAAGGATGAGACGTACATAACTGTAAAGTATGAAGGGAAAAACAATATCAAGTAATCGGTTCATGTATTAACACGATCTTGAAATGGTCTTCATTCTCCCCCCCCCCCCCCCTGGAAACCCTAAAATTCCCCCCTGGGGGGGGGGGGAATTCCCCACCGGTTGAGACAGATCCTTTTCAGAACATCGCACTCATCATGACCCATCAAAAAGTTTCTTGATCTCTTGCCATATCTCATTCCTTGTGCACCCTCATGCCCAAGATGTCTGTAATATTATTTGGTCCATCTTTGTGTTGTTGTACCACTGCCTCTTCTTCCAGAAACAATGCCTTCCATCATTGTTCTTTCCAAGCCCCTGTGATATTTAACATGGCCAAACTATTTCAGTAAGTTTCTGAGGCAAGATGATGTCAAAAAGACAAATTTCTTTGACATTTAGATCTGGTAGAATGTCACATTTATTTCTTCTTGCTGTTCCATGATACTCTACAAGCTGTTCTGTAACATTAATTTAAAAATGTCTCATTTTCTTCTTTAGTAATTGTGAAATAGTCTATGATTGACATTCATATGTTGCCACAGAAAAGATGCATATTTTGGCACTCTTCCGAATGACGGTCCCAAATTATTTAGTGTAAAATGCATCCCTTATGGGGCCTCATAAAGTCATTTCTGGGGCGATGTCAGTCGCTTACATTTGAGAGTATCGTCGTCTGCTAGACACTAAACCGATCGACGTTTGAGCATGTGGCGGACTGCTAGACCGATCGATGGATACAATAAAGGTTTATAGGTCCGGAGGGCCCTCACTGTCATTGGAGTGTATATCCATATCTTGTGCTACCGGCAACAGTAAGGGCCCTCCGGGCCCAGACACATTTATTGTATCCATCGATCGGTCTAGAAGTCCGTGACACACTGAACCGGAAGTGATCGACAACACATTCAATGCTCGTTCCGATATGTATAATTTTTCCCCCCCACGGATATACCGATACAAGAGTTTAGAACATGTTTTCCGACAGTGTTTACAACTTTAGTGCCACAATTTCCACATATAACTGTGAAATATTATTGGTACACATTTCCATTTTCTCAGTTCTATATTTTAGTTCGTAGTTTGTATTTTTTATTATATCAGCTGATGTGGCCCTGTTAGGGATGCTTTTTACGCTAAATAATTTGGGACCGTCATTTAGAAGAGTGCCCATATTTTCAACAATTTACATCTCAAGAGAATATATTGTTTATGATTCTGTTAATTAGTAGATTAAGAATGAGCCACCTAGGGTATGACATAATTAAACACCCTTATCTTATGAATTATTGGAATACCATGACATTTTGTAAAGTTATCATCTGTACTTAGTATTAGTAGTATAGCCCTAGGGGTTAGCGACTTTCTCCGCAATCCTGTATACTCTCGTGAGTAACGTGACGACGGCAAGAATCGGTAGCGATTCTAACCATGTCGGTAACTCACGGGGTATGTGAGCCGGCTGCTCAGAAAGCAATGACAAACTACTGAACGTAATCTTGCCAAGAAATCAACAATCAGCTGAAAGATGTTGATGTTGACAGCGATGTCCTGTAAAGGATATGCAAACATTTAGTATAGCATAGCATGTACAATGACACCAGGTTGTTGTCACATGCATAGTCTGAATTTGTTAGTGCTGGAACTGGACCCCTGATATGCCAAGTCAGAAAAGCATCAAACTGCCAAGCAACGCTGCAATGCTCACATGTAATCTTGTCTTTTAGTTTACTTTAAACCCCCTACCTAATTTCTTATCATGACAGATCATCGATCATCGTATGCCGATGCGTTATAACAGGTTAAGCAAGCTAAATAAGCTAAACTTAACGCTAATCCATTATAATTATAATTTAATATTAAATTTATATTCTCCCAAGAGTTTGCATCTAACATTTATATTGAAACTTCACAATTTCATTCCTTTGCACACTGCGGAAATGCATGCATGAGATACCTAAGCCATGCGAGGTCAGTATTTGACTATTGGGGACATTTCCAAGCGTTGATACAGTGAGGACAGTATTTGGGGCTGTAACTTCTAGCACACTTTGTTTCACTTTACCCTGGTTATAGTTTTTAAATAGTCCCGGTATCATGAAAACATGTTAAGCTGTAATCATCTTCCACTTTTGGCGCTAAGTGCGGAGGGAGGCATATTTAGTATTCCAGCACCCGATGGATCCATCCATCCATCATGTGCCATGCCGGTAAGCGTGGGCGGTCATGTTCTGCCATCTCACTCGATCACCAGAGTCGTGGATCAGTTCCGTGTTTCTGTCTCGACCATGCCACAAGGCCAAGCCATCCAGATACCTGTTTCTAGGTCTTCCCCTTGGTCTGTTCCCCTCGATCTTACCAGTTGTCACCAAGTTCTCCAAATCATTTCTTCTCATAAAATGCCCAAAAAATTGTGACTGCCTACGTCTAATGTCTCTGATCAGTTTACGATCTTCATTTGTTTCTTGAAGGACTTGTTCATTGGTCTTTCTGGCTGTCCATGGTATTCTTTGCATTTTCCTCAGAAACCACATTTCTACAGCCATCAGATGTTTTTCAGCCTGGCTGCTCATTGTCCAAGCTTCACATCCATATAAAAGTACAGGTTCTATGTAGCATCTCAACACTCTTTTTCTCGTTTCAATTGACATCTTTTTATTGGTCAGTATGTTTTTCATCTTGCTAAAGGCTACTTTTGCCATGGCGATTCTTGTTCTAATCTCTTCAAGGCATCTCCCATCAGATGTTATTACTGTTCCGAGATAATTGTACCTATTCACTTGTTGAAGAATATTCCCATTTACTTGTATATTACACTGTGGTATTTCGTTCTTCATAGTGACGACCATAATCTGTGTCTTTTTACAATTTAATTCTAACCCTTGTTGTTCACTGTGTGTAACAACCGCATCTACTAAATTTTGCAGGTCCTGTTCATTGTCTGCAATCAAGACTGTATCATCTGCATATCTAATGTTATTGATGCGATGGATGGCATTGTATAATGTCATTCTCTGTGACCGTACAATGTCTTTGATGTCATCAATCCATTTTCTTCTCGGACTGCCTCTTGCTTTTGTATCAGATCTGGTATATCGCTTTAAAAAGTCGCTTAAAAGTCGACAGGGTCGACTTCATTACACCGGGTTTTATCCCATATGGCTGGTCTCTTTCCGCAGCGTGAAAAGCGTCGCACAAAGCACGAACTCCGTAGCTCTAGCGACGGCCCACAGGAGTCTCCGAAAAATTTAACTCGTGAACCGAAGGACGCGGCCCGGAATCGAACACACAACCTTCGGAGCCCAAGTTAAACGGCTTGACCACTTCGCCACGAAGCCTCCGCATATATCGCTAGTGCTAGTAAATGATGGTTGCTGGCCACGTCCAAATCAGTATATGAAGTAGATGTGATCTATTTATCAATATAATGTGATTGTTATCCCACTGTCTTGATAACAGTATGTCTAGGCACTTGATGATGATGAATGTAGATAATAATTGTTATTCCTGATACTGATTCCTGCCTGCAGAAAAGATCTCATAGACCTATATCTCTAAATCAGAATGCCATCTGGGAAGGTCACATCTGACAAGTCCTTTCAGGACGCTGCAATCTACCCCAGCATTTATTGGTTGTGATTTCATTCATTCATTCATTCTTTAGCAAGTCCTTTGCAGAACCTCGTTCCCAAAACAACCTTTCGGAAAACCTCTCGATCATAAGTAAGATGTCCCGCGTCCGATACACCCATCTGGAGATCATCCGCCACATCCTGCACCCATCTTCTTTTTGGTCTTCCTCTCTTCCCAGGCGTGTCCATTATTGTTCTCTCCTAACTTTCGTGACGTTTCAAGTGACGAAAATATTTCAATTTTCTTTGTTTTAACGTCTTTAATAGCCAACCTTCTTCAATATTTAGCTGTTGAAGTATGAATGTATTTGTTCTTTTCTTTATCCAGGATATTCTTAGAACTCGTCAATAACATTTGTATTCAAAGACATTTATGCGCTGTTCAGCTTGTTTAGTAACTTTTAACACTTACATGTGTTCAGGTCTCACGGGAGTATGTTGCAATGGGAAAGATGCATGTTCTTAAAAATTTGATTTTTGTAGTTCTATCTGTCCCTCTCCACAATTCATTCAGTTGTTTTAGTCTTTGAAGAGCAATAGCTATTCGTCTTTTAACTTTTTTCATTGTGTCACCATTTTGGTAATAAATGACCCAAGATATTCGACATTTTCCACCACCCCCATTTGGTGGAATTGGTTGTGATTTACTAGACAATTTAGTTCAGTTGTTGCCATTCTTTCTGAACTGCTAACCCTTTCTACTAACTATTAAAATCAACTAAAATACTTTCAAGTTGCCCGCGACTGATTTTGAACCCTCGATTCAATATGTCGGCATATTCTGTGACGCAGTTTTACTATCTCCTAAGCCACAGAGTCGGTTAAAGTATGTAGTACTACTAGAAGTTAAGATGTGTATTCTTTACAGAACAGCTCAGCATTTTTGACTGATTATTTGGCAAGTTAACGTTCAATAGTTTGCCATTGCTTTCTAACGACTAGCAATCATACCTCTGTGTGAAAATTAACGCTAGGCGGTCTGCTGCCAAATTGCCCGCAACTATGTTTCAAACGTAGTAATAGTATAGTAGTATGCGGAATTACGAATTACTCCCGTAAACCCTTTGCCACAGAGCCACAAAGTATGTAAGCATAAAATATTACATTTAATGCTATTTGTAATTTTCTTTTCCAGATCAGAATTGTCAAAACTAATAGTGAACTTTTGAGTTAGTGACATTTACATTTTACAATAAATATACAGTGAGGGCCCTACGGGCCCAAAAACTTAAAAACCATCCATCGATCGGTCCAGCAGTCCACCGAACACTAAACCGGAAAGTGATTGCCGGACCGATGCAAATGAGGCTCTAAGGGATACTTGTTAATACTTGTTTGTTTGCGGTGAATTAAAATTGAAGTACCTTTATTTTCTACAATCGAAAAGAAAAAAAACAAAACTCACCATTTTTGGCAATTAATAATAAGTTCTTGTCCTGATGGAATTTCAGTTTCGTTGACATAACATGGGCATTGTGTCTCTGGAACACATTGTGAACCCAGACCCGAATCTGAAATGCATTTTATAAACTTGATCACAGAATGTTCCCCAAAACAAGCATTTTTATAAACTTAATAAGTATGTAAGTAAATAACTTGTTCACACGCCATGAGGCACCGTGTTATGCCTTAGATATGACTGAGCTACCGTATAAAGTAGACGGTACTGCCTGCTTTCTGTTCAGTTATCAGTTATCAGTTGGGGTATCTTCATTGCACTCCGGGCATGTCCATAGGTGCTCAGATCCTCCCCCCCCCCCCAACATATGCATCAGCGTCCGGTGGCTAATAGTGCCAGTTCTGTGTTGGTTGACGAGGCGCTTTGTTTTCCTGATGTACCTCTCGCGTCTGGCTGTGCCGATTCTTACTCCCAAGTCTTTCATCCTGGACAGCGATGTGGAATGACTGACGCCAAAGTCCTCTCTTCTCGCCATATCTTTGAGGACGTTAATAACATCGGCACGATCCATGGGCTGGCCATCTACAGGGGGTGCAGAGCCAGCCAGTTTATCAACTCGTTCATTTCCCTCGACTCCCGTATGTCCCGGGACGAAGATGAAGGTGACTTTACGGACAACAGACTTCCGCAGCGACTCAGTCCACTGTCTACGTACAGATCCAACTTCGACCTTCTGAATCATGCTAATTGAATTACTTAGTACACACACGTTGGTATAATGCTGTGATTCCAGCCATATGAAAGCCTGTGTAACTGCCATCACCTCCATCGTCATGCTGCTGGTGGTCACAGAGTGGGCACCACTGGATTCTTGAACGGTTCGGCCCGCTGAACGGGCTGTAAATGCCCACACACTTCTCTGCTGCTTTACAACAGATCCATCTGTATAGATGAGCACTTTGGGGGCTATCTGAGTGTTCATAGATGAGCGCGTTAACGGTAACCTCTGCATTGACAGCGGCAGGGTTCTGCTCTCTCTGCACCGTCTGTCAAGTGTGATAATGCAGGAGAAAGTGCACTTAAAAGCTGGAGGCACCGGCATCCATTCCTTGCCGGGGTTGATACTGGTAAGACTGCAGACCTGTCTGACGACATCTTTCGCCCGACCCATCCATGACTTGCCCCTCTTTAGCCTTTCACCCTTTTCTCTGAATATAGCGTCATGCAGAGGGTGCTGCTCATCTACACTTATTTTTAAGTATGCATGAGCTCTCCAGATCTTGATCCTGTGTTCCATTGTCGGGAAGTCAAGGAGGTATCTCATTGCTACACAGCTGGTGTCTCTCATGCAGCCCAAAATGATGCGCATGGCTTCGTTTTGTACCTTTTCAAGTCTTCCGATCTGTGTAGGGCTGACAGTGAGGATGGCCAGGGCCTACTCGATGCGTGAAAGCACAAGTCCTTGGAACAGAAGTATTAGCAGTCTTTGCTCGATATTGGCAGTCGCCATGACTCTCATTGCTGACAAACCTTTTCGAGCCTTCGTTATGACATAATCGACATGATCTCTGAAGGACAGGCTACGATCAAGCCTCACGCCAAGATATGTCATTGACTGGGTTCTACTCAAAATGCTCCCATCCATTCTTACTGCCGGCAGGTCTGTTTTCACAATATGGTTGTTTAGGGAGAACCATGTAACCGATGCCTTTGCAGGGTTGACAAGGGCGTCGGCATCAGTACACCATGAGGAAATACGATCTAGTTAGCCCTGCATATCATTGGCAACCGCCTGTCTATCTCGACCCTGTCGATACACGAGGATGTCGTCAACGAATGACAGAGTCCTACCCCTCCCGTCCAACTGTTGTTCAGTGATCGGCACCGTATACACGTTGAAAAGTACTGGTGACAGTGGTGAACCCTGCGGCAATCCTGGACATATCGTTATCGGCTCAGAAGACCAACTCCCGCATCTTAGCACCACTTTCCTTTGGAACAGAACTGCAACTATCCATCGTACAAGGTGAGGGTGCACTTTCAGCCTGAGGAGGGTTTGCATCAAGTGCTCTGTTATATGCGTCCTCTAAGTCTATGGCGGCCGCACATGTCTCTTCTCTGACCTGAAATCCTTCGTAAACATCTTGAGCAAACACCGACGCATTCAGCCTTGACTCTTTGTTGCGTCTTTACCCTCCAAGTGTGGGCGGGAAGCAGCTGAGTTGTTCCAAGTCACAAGCAAGTCTGTGTGCTACAATTTTCTCCAGTAACTTGCCCGCAGTGTTCTGCATCGTAATGATTCTGTAGCCGCTTATCTTGGAATGGTCTTTGTTCGGTTTTGGCAGCGGCAGCAAGTAGCTGTGTAGCCATTCTTCTTTGATCTGCCCCCTCTGGATACTGGTGTTGAATTCTCTGGCCAGTTCTTCTATGTCATCATCTGATATCACCAGTAGGTCACCATATCGGATGCCATCTGGGCCTGGGGCGGTGTTGGGTGATTTCTTGAGCATCACACGCATCATCTCAGGTGTGATTATCCATTCTTCGTCTGTCCCGACTCCCTCGCACAACTGAGATAGTGTCGTTGTGGTCCTCTGTCTGGCGGGATCTTCTTTCTGGTCAGTCTGCTCTATGTAGCGTGCAAGAAGGGCCTTACCTTTATCCGCATCCGACTTTTTCCATGTGAGGTCTGTGCCTTGAAAGTCTGGAATACCCCTACGTTGTGCGGCACCGTTCATGCTCTTATGGAGGCGCCAGAACGTCGTAAGAGATCGCTCGGAGCACACCTTCCTGCAGAACTCGTCCCATTTTTCGGCCTTGGCCTGTTTGGCGCAGGATTTGAATAAAGTCTGCTTTCTATTAGCGCCGAATGTTGGGCGGCACTCACCAAACCCGACACACTACAATGTGCCAACAGCTTCGGGTAGAGGAACGCAATGAGGAGGGTACAGGCTAGTGCGAGGAAATGCAACCTAAAGACTAAATGTCATGGCGGGGCAGACCAGACTCTTGGTTCAAGACTCAAGTCTTGGTTGGCAATTGGTCTATGATTGAAGCTCCAATAGGTAGACAGAACATTGCTTTACTGATCCGGCAGCTTCTGCAGCTCATTTTGTTCCTGATGTATTGGTTTTACCTTTCATCTGGAGTAAACTAGGTAGGCTGAGAGGGGGATCGTGGTGCTTGCGCAGCACACGGACTCTGCATTTCAGCCCAGGCTTTGTGACATGAAGAGTAATAACTCCATATACGGTTTGGTTTCCGTAATGGGGGTGCAGTTATTATGCCTATTTTGAAGCACAATGTAACAAAATATCGTCTACCAAGACGGCAAGTTGCTTGTAGTATTAGTAAGTCGCAGTGGCCTTACGATGATAGTCCCATATTTTTACAGACTAATCGAGGCTTGGTGGGGGATGTGGTCAGTATCACACTGGTCACTTTTACTTCCCATGATATTTTTGGTACCAATTTAAGGCTGGGCGCCCAGGACAATTTAACACATCTGAATCCACCTCGATGCGGATCGAACCCGTGAACATTGGGCCGGCAAACTAGTCCTTCTTTCGGCACTTTTTAGCTTGACCATAAGAAAGCCAGCATCTTTCCTTCAACTATTTGGCCCCTGTCACCACCCCTGCAGCTTACTAAACCACAGCAAATGCCATTGCCACCATGTTGCCTTCTTCGCACCCCGCCCATAGCTAGAGTCAGACTTCTGCATTTGTCAGGGTAAGCCAGCTATTCTTTTCGACTATAAACATTCTGCTTATGGGCTTAGTTCTTTCTTTCTGCAGTAGGAAGCATCTCATTCTGCCGTCAGCGACTGCTATCGTAATTTGGCTCTGCGGCTGGTATCTCCGGAAAACAATTCTATATTCTGGTACACACCAATTATATGCATAAGGTATATCACGGCACTACTAAAAATGGCGGATAGGCATAGGGTCCTTCAAGCCCAATGGTACCCGAAGGTTGCTGCAGATAGGGACCACCCCCTGCGCGAAGCCATGGATATGGTCAAAGGTCATGTACTAGGCAGGCAGGCCCTGGATGGCGCAGGCAGAAATATCTATACGTCAGGTGTGTGATCTAGAGACCATCAATCGTGAAAAAGAGTGGGTTGAAGTATTGGCAGACAGGACGGACTGGCACAATGTAATAGTGACACTTGGTCGTGAGTGCAGAGAATGGGCGGCGGGCCGCACAGTTTGAGATACAACAACTGATCCAGAGTAACACACATCAAGGTGACATAGTGATCTACACCAATGGGTCAGTGGTGAGAAACAGACGTTGTGGTCGGGATTTCACCGAGAAGGCTAATGGACGACGCTTGAAAAAAAAAAAAAAAGGCGAGGGAACAGACAGGTTACCCGCATATGGGAAGAATGATATGGTGGGGGATCGGCAGGGTTCTTGAAGAATCTCAAAACTGAGAGGGAAGACCAAGAGAACTTTCAATCAGACGGCGGTGGGAACTATTAGTTTTATGACTCTTCGCTGGCTATTGAACGAGGGGACGGAGCGCGTATGGGAATGCCCTGAGTGCAGTGATGTTGGCTCTTATCTCAACTCAATTCTTAATTCTGGTGCCTACTGCATTGTGACATGTTCTCTACTCCGTAGTTACTAGAAACTATACAGCCCAGGTGTCTCTATAAATACAATACACTACTACTGTACTATACACTCTATCATCTCGCATCAGGTTACAGAATTACACTCAGTTTATGCAATGCTATTGAAGTTTTGTCATGAACAATAATCAAGACCCACATAAATGAAAAAAGCACTAATATCGAATGTAAGTTTATCAGCATTGAACTAAATACATGTAAAACTATAATGCAAATGGATTATCTGTACTTACACAGCATTACGGTTCCTTCGGGACAGAAACAACCTTCTGAGTGATAATAATTTTCACACGAAGCATCGTTGTTTTCTTTACTCTTACATGTTTTTTGACATGCTGATCCACTGGGTTCGTACTGTGTACCATCATCATTACACTGTATACCTAGAAAGACATAATAGAGATTATTAATTTTATTGGAGTAGGCAGTATATGTATTTCTAATTAAGATAAGTAGAAAGTGAAAAAAAGACAACACTAGACAATTAACAGGGAGAAAGGGGAAGACTTCCTGAAGAGATATGAAGAGCAAACAGACCATCGGGTCAGAAACACCAGATATACAGTACGAGGATCTTCCTCGAGTCATCGTCATCATCATCTTCCACTTCTGCCATCAAGCGGCGTGGGGAGGGAAAATTTGCGCTTCAACGCCCGGTGTCCATTAGGGAAGCAAAGAATAGCAACACTGTAGCCTACCACGCATGTCGTAAGAGGCGACTACAGAGGCTTGATGGTTCCGTCGCCCTTCTACTGAGTGAGTCGTGGCGCGACACTGTGAGCTGTGAGTTACGTGTGAAGTGCTTTTGAATCTGCCCGAAGTTTTTTGGAACGTGAATGAATGTTCGGAGCGATGGCGGCTGGCTATGTCCAAGAGTTGACCGGTTTTTGCCTTATGCAGAAATGCGTGGCTGCTGGGCTTCTGGTTGACTGCCACTGCCGTCGACGATGAACTGTATGTTCGTGGACTGTGTGGATGAACATCTAAGAAACATTCAGATGGGGAAAAGACTGCCGATTCCATCAGAGATGAACTGGATGTTTCGTGGGGGACTATTGTGTCGACATTCTGGAGGCGGCATTATGCACAGTTTATCTGTGCGGGCTGTTGTTTGTCGAGACTCCTGTCTTTTCCACTTTTCACTTTGGGCAGCGGGGAGCGTTTTGTGTGATATTCACTGGCACAGGAACGGAGCATAATGGGGACGACCGTTGCTGTGAAGTTGGAACCGCGACTAACTAACTTACTAACGCCCGGTGGGCGGTACTGGATAGTGTCATTCCGTGTGATTGTACAATGTCTTTGATGTTGTCAATCCATTTTCTTCTTGGACGTCCTCATGGTCTCGTCGCAGATGATCTTTGATGTAATGCCAGTGATGGTAGTTGTTGGTGTTGCATTCTAACGACATGGCCAAAACACTTGATCTTCTGTCTTTCAATAAATGTGGCACAAGGTGTTGATCCCACTCTCTGTTTGATAACAGCGTTTCTTACTCGGTCTTGGATTGTTAAGTAATCAGAGAAAAGCCGTACTTG